>VZRQ01000392.1:875054-940039 GCA_013397975.1 Machaerirhynchus nigripectus
GGGGCTCGCGGGGGACCCGTTGGGCCGGGGGCCGGGCAGGCAGGGCATAGGCTGGCGCCGGGCTGCGTGCGCTGGACCCGGGGTTCCCCGCAAGGATTTCGGGTTTTGCGTGGGGCGGTGAGAGAGCTGTGAAGGGTCCCACGGCCGGGTCAGCTCGTAGTGCCTCGTCCCCAGCCGTGGGTTATCCTTTAAGTTGTCTTAGGTTTGGAAGTGATGCTTAAATGTGGTTTGGATTACATAGCACAAGGGTTTTCCCACATTTTATAGCGAAATTCAGCCATTTCTTCCAGTGCTGTAAGAAGGTGCCTTTACAGCTGTATCAAAACGAAGTGGGAAGTTTCTGTAGTTACCAAACACGGGTCAGGCTGGGGCTTGGCTGTGACCCGGGTCTTTGGGGGAGGCCGCTGCCCTGTGGGTCCCGTCCGGCCTGGTGGCCCCAGCGCTGTCTGGGCGTTCCCCGCCCCGGGAGCACCTGCCCGGCGCCCTGGGGCCGCCCTGGGCCGGGGCGGTAGGAAGCACAGGGAGCGGCGCCGGGACTTCAGGCTGTCAACTTTACAAGGAGCAGTGAGTTGGCCGTGAACAAAATGCTCATTTTATACCTTGAACAGCCGTAGTTGCTTTTACTGTTTGGTTATATCGCCTGTTTCCTTGTGCTGCTGTTAGCATGGGCCTCTTGCGCTTCACGTATGGGGTGTGCAAACAGCATTGAAAATTGTTTAGGTTTCAGGCTGATGTTGCTGAACCTGTTGCTCAAAACAAACAAATAGTCAACAAACAAGTGATAATTTACTGAAAAGAATTTTAATGGTTTCTCATCTTCATTGAAATCTGGATCCTCTCTGTGGGATCTCAATAGAACAGAAATGGCAGATCCGTGAATTTTCTGCTCAGAAAGACCAGAAGTACAAAAGGTTAACTGAAAAACGTTAGGAAAACCAGAAATAAAATAGCATTTTTGGTTACCAGTTTGTTCTGGTGGTTGCTTTACAACAAATCCAAATGTTAGATGGATTGCACTGTGCCAAAATGTAAGCTCTCTGAAAATACAAAACTTCTGAAATAAGCATTGAGAATCAGCAGCTCCGGGCAAAAGAAAAATATCCTTTAAAGAAACAGATGTGGTTTAATGTTCCTAGCTATATTTCACTTGCAGTATAATAAAATAAAAGAGCTTGTCTGTGAGCTTGGGCCTAAGTGATCATAAAAATTGTATGTGACAGCCAGCAGGAAACTGTCAGCTACTGTGGGAGGCCTTTACCACTCTGAGCAGTGGTTGAATGCTGGTACCAGACTGGAGAAGACAAGGAAGCTGAGCTTCTCTCATCCTGTTTTGTTCTTGGAGTATCCACTTTTGACACTGGCTCAGGTTATTTGCAGAAGTTTGCATAGCTTCAAAGAGGCACGCAGCACAGAGCAGTGCTTGTACCAAATACACTTCTTTATCAAATGGGTAACTTTACATGAGAGTTTTGGGTGGAGTTTGTGGCTGGAGATGCTGGAGTCCTTGTGCTAACAGAAGAAACCGACCTTGAAGGAGCAGCCAATGTGTTATATTAATTCAATTCTGATAATTCTGCTGAAGCAAGTTCAGAGGAGGCCACAAAGTTGATCAGAGGACTGAAGTTCCTCTCCTAAGAAGATAAGCTGAGGAAATTGGGGCTCTTCAGCCTGGAGAAGGGAAGGTTGTGTGGAGACTCATAGCACCTTCCAGTATCTGAACCGGCTACAGGAAAACTGGAGAGGGACTGTTCATCAGGAACTGTAGTGATAGGGCAAGGAGAAATGGGTAGAAACTGAAAGATGGGAAATTTAGGCTAGATATTAGGAAGAAATTCTTAACTGTAAGAGTGGTAAGATACTGGAACAGGTTGCCCAAGGAGGTTGTGGATGCCCCAGCCCTGGCAGTGTTCAAAGCCAGGCTGTGCAAGGCCTTGAGCAGCCTGGTCTAGTGGGAGGTATCCTTGCCCATGACAGGGACTTGGGACAGGATGATCTTAAGGTCTGTTCCAACCCAACCCATTCTGTGATTCTGTGATTTGTGTGTTTTGTGGTATATACCTGAGTGATTAGAGATCATGGACCAAAGTGAAAAGCTTGTAGTTTCTTCTCTAGAGAGAATTTTGTGGCAGTTTTGTTCCAAGGCACATAGCATAGTTTTACACTGGTTACACTGTAATTGCATGTGTATTTGTAGGGTGGATACGTGTGTGAGGCGGTTACATACATGTACCCATTCAATGTACTACAAGTTGTTGAACAGCCAGTCCTATGTGTGACATTTTTTTCTTGTGATCTTGAGTATTATGAGAGTTCTCTTTCCCAATTTTTATTTGCCATGGAAAGCTGGGTGTACAGCCATACACCTTTTTGTAAGACTTAAATTCAGTATTGTCTCTGAAAAGAGCTCTCTGTGTTAGCTGTGGAAAGCTCACGCATGGTTCATGTGTGCCAAGTGACTGGATCTCTGCAGGCAAAGCAACACCTGTGGGTGTTCTGCCATGTTGTCAGTCCATCCATGGGGCTGCCATCTGGCTGCTTGCAGAAGAAAAAAAAGAGAGCAAGAGCTGTGGAGGAAGCAAACTCCTCTAAGTTGAATATTGTCTCTAAAACCTAGCTGGTTTTCTCTGTAGAATTCCAGTTGTGAAAGTAGGTGTATTGCCTGGCAAGCTCATGCTGTCTGAGGTATGAATTAACATGAGTGCTCAGCAGAGAACCTGAGAACAGAGCAGGATTTGCAGCAACACTCAGCCCAGGCCTTGGGCCGTGCAGCCCTTGCCACAAGGTCCAGCGTGCTCGGCTGGTGTGATTTCTGCAGCAGCCTTAAAACAGGGACCAAGACCTTTACGGTCTTTACCAAGATTGTAAAGAAACTGTGCCAGTTTAAAACAACTGCAGAGGCCACGTTCTGCTGTGGATTAATATTGTGGCATCATATTCAGACAGGGAAAGTGGGATCTTGTATGTCCAATGAAGAACATGCTTTCACTTAGAGAAGACATGCAGAAGAACTTTCATTTTGCACTAGAATGCATTTTAGCTTTGGCATTAAGATCCCAGTAAAAAGGCACACTTAAAGTGGCTTAAAAGTGGTAAAACTACTGGTAGGAATTGCTGCCTGACGTAATTTTCCTTGAGTCTCATTTGGATTGTCAAAGGTTTTAAGTGTAATAAAAGCATCAATAGCAGACTTAAGGGAAATAAAAATGTGTCTTTGTAGCTGGTTCCTTTGAGCTTCAGGGTGTAGGAATAGGCCTGGAGATGTCAGAGTTCTCTCTTTTTTTCTTTTTTTTAAATCACAGAAAAAGATCCCCAAACTTGTGAAGTGAGTAAAATTGCAATGAAGGTGACTTTTTTTCCTTCCTTTGAAGCAAAACATGAGACAGGCTGTGCTACAACCTCTGCTTGTTGGTTTTTTTTTTTTATCAGCAGATACAAAAATCTGAGGGCAGCATATGGTGTAATGGTATCTGGTGATGTTCTCTCCTCCCTTTTATAAATGTCCCTTAAGGTGAGCGTATGATTTCCAGGCCCTTGCATGTACTTACTCCA
The DNA here is from genome assembly GCA_013397975.1 of Machaerirhynchus nigripectus. Lineage (NCBI taxonomy): Eukaryota > Metazoa > Chordata > Aves > Passeriformes > Dicruridae > Machaerirhynchus > Machaerirhynchus nigripectus. Next base: position 878,604 of record VZRQ01000392.1, read on the forward strand.
AGGGATGATCATGCTTGGAGAACAGCGTTTTCAGCCTCTTGTGCATTGCTGAATTACTGAGCCACAGCTTTGTACCTGGAAAACCTTCCTTATTTTTAGTTTAAGGTTCACTGTCTGACTTAAAACTTTTGGTAGCTTTTGCTAGGCTTTTATGAACTTGCTTCCTTCTGCCTACAGGCATGGGTACCCAAAACAAACGCTTATGCTGTGCTTCCAGGCTATGCTGATGTGCTGCAATAGGTAGTCTGCAGCCCTTGTGATGATCACCTGCCTTGGTGCTCGGTTGTCAGATGTGTGTGGGAAGGAATAAAAATAAACACATTTGGGTTTTGTGCACCATCACCTGAACTTCTAAGCAGATAGTTTGAAAATTGGATTAGCAAGAGCAATCTTTTACCTTCTGAAATTACTTACGCTGTTATATCAAGTAGTTACAAGCAAATAAAATAAAATATTTTATTAGCTCTTTTCTGCTGTGTCTGCAGTAGGAAATTATAGGGTTTACATTTCTGAGGTTGATAAAGTCTTTTAGGAGGTTATGCAGCTATAAATCAAAGGTTACCTTTCAGATTGCCTATGAAAGCTATATAATAATTAAGATGTGGAGCTTTGCTCCTCTAAGGTTATCTCCTTTGGTGGTTGGTTCACTTCTTGTCATCTTAACATAGTAACAAGTTAACTGCACCTTTCTAGCATCTCCTGTAAAGCGTAGTTGATAGAAAGTGACCATCCAGTCAGTCTTGGAGGGGCTGAGGTTGAGGGACAAATTGGACTTAAATCATAGGATTTCATGGATAAATGTTGTTGATCATCTCTAATACTGAAGCTCCAAAGCACACCTTTGCTATATTAAGCATAAAAAACCACCCCCCAAAACAAACTGCTTTTAGATTCTTCTCATATAATCTGGTTAAACTCCTCCTCCTGCTCCATATCCTACAAAAGCTCTAGTATTTCTACTGATAAAGCTCCAGAAAGTACACTTACGGACCTGAAACAAATGTGAATGAATCAGCCACATACTCTTGAAGTACTTTCAACATCTTAAGTTACTTAATAACAGCAAGCTCTCTGCTTTTAAACTGTACCCTCACAGTTGCAGCTCTGTTGAGTACAATCTTTCAGAAACATTCTGGGCTGTCTCAGCACATTTGTGCCGCCTTAGGGACAAGTGGTGGTACCCAATATATGCTCCTGTGGCCATGTGTTTGAGTTCAGTCACCCGCTGAAGCTGCTTGTGTGCATGCAAGAATAAATATACATACATAGAAAAGAGATTTGCAGATCCTGTGTGAGTATGGGAAATGCTGTTGTCCTGTGTCTGCTATCCATAATCTTTTCTCTCTACTCCCTGTTTCAGCAACTGAAGGTTTCCCAGAAGGACTTGCTGAAGTTTGCTAGACTTAATGTAAACTTCCACTTCTGTTTTCAGCAACTCAGAACTAATTTTCTTCCCCCCTACTTTGCCTCTCCTCAGCTGACTCGGGCTGTAGTCACTTTGTGTTGTGTTACCTAAAGGGATGTAATCAATCACGTGCTGGGGGTTGTAGCTGCAGCCAGCCCTGTCTGCTGTTACCATCTCTTTCCTTTGGTACTTGTGTGAGCATTGTTTGATGGTTGCTTGCGAGCGATGCTTGTGTACAACATCTCTTCCCTGTGAGTGAGGAGCCTCTTGTTAGTAGAGTTGAACCAAACTAAAGTAATGAACACTGCATCTAAATTGTGCTAACCACTGTCTTTGCCATTAACTGTCAATTGAAAAAAATCTCTTCTAGACCCTCCTTTTGGCTGGGGAATGAGACTTTGAAAGTGCCTGTAGCACTCTTTGCCTTGAACAGAAGACGACTGTGTGAACGCCTGAGACAAAATAAGGATGTCCAGAAGAATTCAATTGTTCTGCTACAGGGTGGAGAAGAAACCCAGAGATACTGTACTGATACTGGTATTGTGTTTCGCCAGGTAAGAGCTGAATCAAAACTTCAAACTGAGAAACTCTCTTCAACTGCATGAATTTTTAAGCGATTTTAAATTATTTTCCCTTTGTCTCTCAGATGTGCATTGTCTTGCTTCCCTTAAATATATTGACTTCCTTATAACATTGCTTCTTCAGCTTTGAGTTGCTCTCACTTCCAGTGCTTTAGTGCAGGCTCATTATCTGGTTTAAAGGGCCTAAACCTGTTCAAGGCCTTACTGCTCATCAGTGTTTGAATTTAATCTTGAAGACAGCAGTGGAATATTTCTTCATTCTTTCAATCTTGTCTGCGACCCAAATAACAATCTAAGCTGAATTAATTAATAGAAAAGTATATTTCATGGTTTTATAAAACAGCAGCCTATCTCTTGGAATTTACAACATATGTCTTCTTAAATTAGGCTCTTCCTTATGTACCTGTGTGTTCCTCTGTCACAAACAGGACTTAACGAGTTCTGGGGATGTTGGTGTAAAAGAACTCAAATTATGCATATCCCATACCCTGCATGGTTTCTGCAGCACTTTGTTTCGTGAATTTAATTGAGCTGTTGTATGTTATGAAGAAACAAACTCAGTAAATTCTACTTTAGATAGCACATATCTTAATGTAGTTACTAGTCTGGTTTTAGAGGAGATGCACCTTTCAGGGCACCAGAGCCTGTCCTTACCAAACTTAAATCCTGTATTGTTAGGTGTTTTGTTGTTTGCTTGCTTGTTCTTAAAATAACTCTTGGCTAAGGGCTGTTCCTAGTGCAGCTTCCTCTTCTCTAGGGAAGGCTGGGTTTTCTCTTCAGCACTCTGCTTTTGCAATCCAATGAAGCTGCACTCTGCTTTTGCCTTGTGTCTTGTGATGTGACTGTCTCTCCCTTATAATACATTCCCTAATTCTAGATTGGAAGAATGTATTTTAATGTATAGTGTATGTTTATTGTGCTGAGTTAACCTGTTTATGGTAGCTGAATAATCTCTGATCCTTTCCAGTTGCTAACAAAGAGATTTGTATTATTCTAACCTAAAACTAACCAGTCTGAAAAGCTTTAGACCTAAACCACTTCTCCCCCTTCAAAAGCAAGAGGGTCCTCTTCCAGATATGTGGAAACAGGAATTGATATGTACTGTAGTGTATTTTTAGAGCTGGTAGAAGTGAGGTCTTTCTTCTAAGAGTATATTTTGTTTCAACCTAGGAATCTTACTTTCACTGGACTTTTGGAGTAACTGAAGCGGGCTGCTTTGGAGCAGTAGATGTTGATACTGGAAGATCTATGCTTTTTGTTCCACAGCTCCCTGAAAGCTATGCTGTTTGGATGGGAAAGTAAGACCTACCTTTTAACTTCGTTCCAGTGTATCCGAGTACTTAATATAACGTAACTGTCTGTAGAGCTCCAATGCTGTGTAATTTAATCAGATTCCACCAGATCATGCAGTGTGAATGATATGTCCATAGAGTGATATATACAAAGATACAAAACATGATCAGTTGATATTGATCATGTGATATGAAATGATGCACCACCATTTGGAAAACAATATGCTTAGACTTGGAACCCATGCATCTCATGGTATCTCTGAGAGGAAGATGAACCATAAAGAAAATTCAGTATCTTGTGTTAAGCCCAAGGAAGTTAAATAATAAAGCAGGCTTTTTCAAGCTGCTGTGCCAGTTTGCAGCAGCCTTAGCTATTGAAGCTTTTTGAATGACATAAGGTAGTTTAGCCTTGATATTTTTGATATTTTTTTTTTAATGAACGCACAGACTGGGAAATGTGATTTTAATGCTGTTCTGTGAGTACGCCACGAACATCTTTCCATCCACCTTGGTAGTAAATACTGCACAGTGCCATAGTAGTGGAGGAATTGATTTATTTATGCATTCGTTTATTTTCTCAGTCTTAATTGTATTTATACCCTCTACCAAACTGTAAATTTTTGTATCATCTACATTGTCTCAGAGCATTGGATTGCTTCTAATTTAAACTCTTGACAAGATGCTTCACTTCTAATTGAAGCTATCACTTTATATTTTAATGCTGATTTTGGGAAAAGGAAAACAGTTATAACTGATCCCACGTGCTGAACTGTGCCAGACCATATGGCAGGGCATGGCTGCTGTCTTCTCGGAGAGCTTATATGAATATCACTGTCTCAGACCTGTCTGGGGACTGAAATCGTGATGGCATAAAAATCTGCATACTGCTGTCTGAAATATTTTAGCTGCGAGCCGCACCTGTCTGGGATGGCAGGTTCTGTAACCCCCATGTGTACTCTCTGAAATCTGTTCCTACTTGGTGCTTGTTCTCACTTCCAGACAAAGTTTTTCCCTATCCTTAAGATCTCCTCTGCTAGTTCAAAACAGCTGTTTCATACCCACACTGATTGTGCCTAATGTAAAAAAGCTTAAAAATATTACTGAAATTCCAGCATCTCATTTTGCATTCTTAAACAAAATATTGTAGTGTTTATAACTAGTGGCCTTTTTGATTTGTTTGTGCAGCACTTGTTACCTGTCCATTTACAGAATTACAAGTCTAGTTAAAAGTGGCTTATTGTCATTGTGTCTTCTTGCAGAGTATAACAAATGGTCTTTGTTGTTTTGTAAATTCTTCTCCTTACCCTTCCCGAATCCCTCTGTTTGAATCTTGTTTTCTTTTCTGTCAGCTGTGGTCATGTACTATTTTGCTTGTCAGAAGGAGGATGGATGAATAACTCATTTGTGAGTCAGTAGCGGTTCTGCTTCATAAGTTGGTTGGCAGTGGGTACTGCACACATCTAGAGGTTGTGTTCCTTCCCAGAAGATTCAATTTTAAGTCAAAATTAGCACTGGAAGAAAAGCACAAATAAGTATGCCTTCCATCCACTGCAGTTTATCTGCTAGAGTTTGCCTTGGAAGTGCTTACTGCTGTGCCCATGGAAGGCACTATCTGCCCACTGAAGCAGCAGTCATTTAACTTCAGTGAAGCAGAAATCAATGTAATGCTTTGTGTGGTATTTGTGAAGTTGGTATCTTACAGAGGTCTGCAGCTGGTCTGCTAGTTCCTAGCACAGGGTGGAGTTGCTTGGCACGGTGTTCATAGTGCTTTCTATTTAACACAGATGTGGGAATCTGTGAATTTAGGCAGAAACACATTCTCTTAAAATTAATGCAAAAGGCTCTTCACTACAGTTTTACCACTGCTGTATTACTAAATGTATCATTTGATGTACTGTTGTGCCCTCACTTCTGAAGAACACATATTTGAGTTGCTTTTGAAGCATAGCATGGGTAATGTGTCATTCAGAAGGGTTAATCTTTTTGCCTTGAAGTAATACAAAAAGGGGCTTCTTGACTCTATTCAAATTGCTGTCTTAGTTTGGCCAAAGCCAGTGCAGTGTCTGAGAGTGTTTGCTTGGAGATCAGCAGACCGTAAGTTTACAAATGAGACCATGAACACTATAATTTTTCCAGCCTCACTACTGCACTTGTTTTTATGAGTGGTGCTGCATGCTGAGGTGCTGCCTGAGGACTCTGCAGAACAGGTGGACATGGAGAGGGTGGATGCACCACTCTGGGCTGGGGTCAGCCCACAGCCCAGCATTAAGCAGTACTGGTGTTGAGGTGACTACCATTTTAGAAGTGTTACATGTCTGGTAGGACTTTATGCTGAATGTGTACACTGTGAAGATTTGTAAATAGTTGTAAGGCTGCCTTTCACAAGTCCGTCAAGCCAAAATAACCTCTGCAGTTTTAAAAGGAAGGAGAGATTTAGTTTAACTCGCAGACTATGGACCTTCTCCAAAAAACCCACAGCCTCTTAAGGTGGCAGTTGCAGAATTGTTACGAGGGTAATTGTAGGACTGGTGGTCCTGTGTTCATGGAAGGGATCGGAACAACATTGCTCTGTTTTTAAATTATGGGTGTGGGCATTTCTCCAGATGTTGGGCCAGCCAATTTCTTAGTTGTTGGCTGGAAAAACCTTTTCAAGTAAGAGAACCACTTTGCCTGTCTCTCAACTTGTACCTCTGCCCCTGTCCCTCTGTCATTTGTAAGGCAGAATCACAGACTCTGAGAATGACTCTGAGCTTAGTGGGTGGCTTTTCTGCTCCTGAGTATTTTTTCTATTTTTAACTTCAGAAGGAAGTGTTTAAGAAATGAATCTGGTAGTATAGGATCGTAAAGGCTGCAGAAGTGTAACCGTTTTGTAAATGCCCCTCTTTCTTGGCACAGTCTTACCTAGTCAAGTTTGTGGTGCAACAAAGCTGTTCAGCAATCATTTCTGTTCCTAGAAAGCATTAAGTTGGTATGACTGCATGTCGTCACAAAGACTTCAGTTTTGCTAATTAATGCTGCACCTGCCATTTACCTCCTTAATTATAAATGACAGTACTAGTCAGTGTGCTGATTAAAGATATTTAAAGTAAAACATACTGCATAGCAGCTGCTTTATGTGGAGAACATGCCAAAATAACTTAATAGCCTTTGCACATAGGATGTTTTTAATGGAAGACAAAAAATATTTAACCCTTTCATGCTCTAACTTTAGAAATACTTATTAAATGTATTAATGGTTCCAAACAATAAAATAGTACTGTGGTGCCTAATTTATGGTGCAATTTCCTGTGTTTTCTCTGAAGTTCTGTTAGATGACTGGTAAGTACTGCAGCTTTAATCCAGCATTGCACCCACTATAGGTAATGTTTTTCCATTAATTTGATTGAAAGCTATCTGTGTATTCAAAGTTGAACCTTGGAGTAGCACTTGGAGCTGTAATAAAGCACAGTGAAATGTTTTGCAGATGTTAGTTATTTCTCAGTAACCTAATGAGGAAGCTCTTTAAAACACTGTCATAAATTTTAAGTAGGTTACAACCAAAATCAGCCTTTGGATTTGGTGGTCACACTTGACTGCCATCAGCAAAGCTGAGTGGTTATACTGCCTTTTGAAAAAAGTGCATTGTCGCAGTAGAGACGGACACACGACACACATTTATTGTAATCCAAAGTCATAAGAAGCACAAGGTTTATTATTATTCTCCACTACTATTCTTACACCTTTTCACAGTTACCATGGCTTGTTATGATTGGCTGCTTAGCAAACAATGACAGGGCTGTCTACAAAACAATGACCATTCAAACAGCAATACAATTAGCTATACGAGCAATTAGTTACATACTATATGCAAGTTCCTTCTTGTACACTCTTGATGTTCCATAGCAGGAACATCTTCTTTCATTGATTATCTTCTTGGTTTTCACTGTGGCTTTCATTGTGACTGCAGGTTCTCACGGGTAAATTCTGACTGTCTTTACGTCTGGCTCTGTGAGGCTTTCAGACCTGCTGTCAGCCCCATCAGGTCCCACTACAGTGCAGAAGTAGATGGTTGGGTTTCTTTGTTTGCTTTTTTCCCTTTAGCACGTTTGTAAAAGAGAGTAGCCTCTCAGTCTGTGCGGGCTTTTACCTTTTTTTTTCCTTATAGACTTTCTGTGACCATAAAAATTAGAAGCTGAGAAATTGATTTCTTGATCTCTTCTTAAGGGAGATTGGTGAGATTTTGTGGCATTTGTATTTTGAATAACTGTGAGTATTAAATCATGCCCAGCATGGTATGTTTATGTGACTGTATCATGGTGGTGGAGGCTGGTGCGTTAATTACCCTTGGTCTGGCGACGACAGGGCAGGGTCTGTAGAGGGGAAGCTGACAGTGGAGGCAGCTCTTTGGAAAGATAATGGAGTGCGTGTGGGGGTTGTAGGGAATGAACTCCAGATTACCTTAATTGCTCTTCTTAATTCATTTTGCAGGAATGAAGGATATCTTCTACAGAAGTTTTATTAAGTGGAGCATACAGGTTCTCTTCTCCATAACCTGCTCCAGAGCTATGTGTTCTTTGGTTTTACCTTCAGAACTGATCTGCCATCTCCTGCTATTTTTTATAGTAATTTTTTCTATAAAATGAAGTATGCTTTTCTTTTTGTGTCTCTCGCATTGATCTTTTACTACAGTTTTTCCCTTCCCTGTACCCACTGAATCTTTATTTCGCTGTTTAAAAAAACCCCTAGATTTTAATCACTTTAGGTCATCTTATTACTGTTTTGTACCAATTGGCATTTTAGTCTAGCTGAAAGGTTTGCACCTGAAAGTATCCTCTGTGGTTCTCAAACATACTCAGTTCTTTTCTGAGTAGTGTCAGAACTAATTTCAATCTTTGCACTATCCCACTAATCAAGACTTGCAGTCCATTTCTGTTTATTGCTTTGACTTCTGGGAACATCAGTCTAAATTGACACAGCACTTTTCAGTGTGGCAGTTGGAGGGTTTCCCAGCCTGGGAAATGCTCATCTTTTTATCTATGTATTTATTTTTATATTCTGCTTTAGGCTTTTCCATTTTTATTATGACTAGTCATTTGGTTTCAGGTTACATTGTAGTGTTTCTGTCCAAGCCAATTTGAGTTGATTTTGGAGAGTAAACAGTCTTGAGAGAGATTTTTGTCAAATATTTTACTGTTATTCAGACAGTACATCTGTTGCTTTACCCTTCATCTGATCCTTTCAAAACTGCACAATAAAGCTGGGCTTTTGATTGATGAGACTTACTTGTGCAATTCTTCAGGCTGCTTATTTTCCATGATTCCAGTTCTCTCCTGGGTACAGTGATTCCCATTTCTTTTCCCCATTCATTTATTATTGTATTTCATAGAATCATTGAATGACCTGGGTTGGAAGGGACCTTAAAGATCATCCAGTTCCAACCCCCCCACCATGGGCAGGGGCACCTTCTGCTATCCCAGGTTGCTCCAAGCCCCGTCCAGCCTGGCTTTGGAGACTTCCAGGGATCCAGGGGCAGCCACAGCTTCACTGGGCAAACTGTGCCAGGAGCTCAACATGCTCACAGCGAAGAATTTGTTTCTAATATGCAATCTAAACCTGCTCTCTTTTAGTTGGAAGCCACTCCCCCTTGTCCTGTCACTCCAGGCTCTTGTAAGTAGACTTTCTCCATCTTTCTTGTTGGCTCCTTCAGGCACTGGAAGGCTGCAATTAGGTCACCCTGAAGCTTCTCTTTTCCAGGCTGGACAATCCCAGTTCTCCCAGCCCTCTTACCATCTTGGTGCCTGCCTCCTCTGGTCTCTCTCCAGCAGCTCCAGGTCCTTCCTGTGCTGGGCCCCAGGGCTGGTGGCAGCTCTGCAGGTGGGGTCTCACCTGAGTGGGGAACAGGGGCAGAATTCCACTGTTCTCTGCTGCCCACACTGGGGGATCAGCCCAGGGCACAGGGGTTTCTGGGTCCCAGCACACACAGCTGGGGCAGGGCCAGCCCTCACCCACCAGCATCCCCAAGTGCTGCTCTTGACCTGTTCATTCCCCACCTGGATTGATCCCGAGAGTTGCCCCAACACAGTTGCAGCTCCAGCACTTGGTCTTGTTAAACCTCATGAGAATCCCATGGGCCTGCTGCCCAATTTCTCTGTGAATAAAAATTACTTTTTCAGAATAATTAATGTCTGGATTGCTCTTGTCACTTTACTGACAATTGTTTTCTCTAAAAGCACTGACCAAATGCTCAGACTTCTCAAATGCTCTGTTTAGTCATTGTCCCAGTATTCTCACTGTCGACAAACCTTGCTTGGCCTGGGATGAATGTGTTTTGTTTTTATGACTTTTACTTCAGTAAATCTTTGCTTTCTTACTGCTTTCTTAAACAGCTTAAGTTTCTTCTTGAGAAGGCTTGAAACCGTAATAGCAATTTATATCGGTCCATTGATTGGCCATCTCTACCAGCATACACCTTTAAGTGAATGCTCTGGTTGGTGGTTTTGTAAGTGTTAAAGTGCTTCTTTTTCCTCTCTTCTTTTTGATTCAGGCGTATTGAGAAAAGAACCAGCACTGAGCAAATCTGTTTGATGATGCTCTACCAGAGTTTTTTAATATCTGGATGTGGCTTCAAACCACAGAATGAGATAGCACGTCTCATTCCTGTGGTGTGACAGGGAATGTTGATAACTCCCACCAGGCATTTCTTATTTTATACTTTATGTAATGTGCTACCAGGAGTACTGAGTTCAGTGATATAAACTCCCGATAACATTTTGAAATATCAGAGAATCTAAGGGTTTTTTTTTAATCAGGTATGCCCTGTGTTTTTTCTGCAAAAAAACTGCTGCGGGTAGGAAGATGAGCTGCAGCAAAAGAAATGTCTGTGGGGGTTTGCCAGCAGTGCTCCAGCAAGGCTCTGCACCTCCACACTGCCTTCTGCTGTGCCACTGCCCAGCCTGAGGGCAGAGCTCTGCTTCTTGTTGCCCTGCATTAGGGTAGGTGCTTCACTGAAAAAAATCTCAAGTGAAATACCCACAGTGGTTCCTCTATTCTTGCCCTTCTAAAATTCCATAGTCTTAGCTCTTGATGTTAACTGTTTTCCTTAGGTTTTTTATTCCCTGTGACTTGTATGCACAGGAAGGACTCTCTGAAAAAGTGTGGTCTCTCTTGATAAACAAACAACAAACTCAACTGTTCTGTTAAAATGTGTTAGAGAAATGTATCATTAGTACTAATGCTTTGTAAAAGCTAAATGTGAGTGTAAAGCAGGCAGATTGTTTTACTGCTGTGTACCCCTTGCTGGAGCTCTGGCAGTCAGAGCAGGTGGCCACAACCCCAGTCCTGGGGGACACCAGATACTTCTTTGTCTGGCAGGGGCAACGTGACGTAGTGGATAGGGCACTGTGTACAGGGGTAGGTTCTGTCTTTTCTTCGTGCCCATTGAGTTGTGTCAAGTTCATTTAATTTATTTGTGGTTTAGCTTTCCTTACAAGTTGTGAAATGGGAATGTTGTCATCCCCTTCCTTCTTAAAGCTGTTCAGGTCATCTAATGCTGCTGTAAAAATCAGTGCTGCTTTGTCTCATTCTGTTACCAATTAATATGGGAGCTGTGAGACATGCTACTCACATTCCAGAGCTTGCTGTAGTGCTTTCATGTGTGGGATATTAAATATTACTTGTTTCCCCTCTAATATTGGTGTTTTTCCAAAGTACAAGCAAAACATCTGCTATTGACAGCTTCGGTATGTAACTTTCTTTGTTAAGAATCATGAATTGAAACCAGTGTTTGAGTGGAACACTTACCATATAGTGACCTAGAAATTACACTTAATAACCACTGTAATCCTTGTGCTCTTTTTATTTCAGAAGAGGGCTTTCTAATGAGTATTTGTCATCAGTTTAATGCTACAAGAAATCTTCCAGGGATTTCAGTGTGTAAACATCTCCTTAGTCACAATTCTCTCTGTATAGAGCCATTGACTCCAAAGAAGAATTTTATTTGCAGAGAGAAATAAAGCAAAGGTTACCAGTTGCAAGTCTTCTGTGTTTTTGTTGGGTAGCTCTTGATAGTATCTCTTAAATGTCTAATTGAGACCCTGCTGCTTGAGGTAGAATTTATAGAAAGTCTAAAGAACTGTTAATCTTTTGAGAATGCCTGTAAGTGGGAATAGCTGAGCAGGAGCAGGGAGACTGTATATTTGAAGTAGATGAAATAGGTAGGTCAGTGTTTGGCTTTTATTAGGACTAACTGTGAGATTCTCCTCAATACTTTATTTCTGATTTCCTAAGTCCAATGGCCTGTACTGTTGCTCCTAGTTATTGTGATTCTGCATGATCTGTGTGTAGATCTGGGAGGTCCACTGGGAAGTCCAGTATCACATACCCAGCACCTTGTGTCCACTTCATGCTTGTGGACTCTACTGTTCTACCCCTCAGACAGATGGGGCTTGTCTTACAGTCCTGCTTGTTTTCCAGTCAGATCAGCTTGAGTTGTCATCTTCAGCTTGATTTCTTTTAAAGTCCATTATTTTCTCAGAATCCATCTTACTGTCAACTGTATCAAAAGGAGCAAGGAGTCTGAGTTTACATGTGTGCAGGTAGTTGTGCCTTTCAGAGAATGTAGCCGTAATCTAGAGAAATGTGGAAAGGGAATACCATTAAGGTAGTCAAAACATTGCTGGAGGTTGTCTGTGATACCAGCAAGCCCATTAGTACTGTTTTGTTTTAAATCTAGCTTGATGCCTTTTAATCTTCTTGTTTGAGATAGTGAAATTCCTTTGGAATATAAAGGTGATGGCATCCTTTTGGACAAAATCAGGAACATCTGCTGGTGTCTTGTAAAGTGTGCTGTGTTGTTCTTCCTAGCAGTTCTTGACACCCTCTTGTTTGGTTAATGCTTTACCATCTGTTACCTTGATGATATTGTAATGAGAAGGGAGTTTATTGGTTAATCTCTGACAGCATTAAAACATTGCTTTTGCATGCCTTTTGCCCTTTCAGCTCTACATTTTCTAATGTATTTCTGTTCTTCTGCTTTAAATTTTGCCAAGGTTGTTATTTGTCTGCAGTCTCTCTGAAACTTTTACTCTGCTTTAAGCTTATTCTAGCGAGGACTGAGAAATGAATTGTGGACTGTGTAGAACTTCAGTTGCTGAAGATTATGCTTGTCCAATTTTCTCCTTGTGCATGTGCTTTCCCTCGTTTAAGTGAGGAAAATGTGATGTAATTCATGCCATGACTTGCTGGCAGTAAGCATGCTGCAGTGCCACGTACAGGCACTACCTGCAGGAGAATGTAGGCATTTAATTTGCTCAAGACAAAGTGATATTGCCATAAGGTGGTGTTTTGTATCTGTTACTCTGAATATGAAAGTCAGGGTTGAATGGAAGAAGCAGAAAGCTTTACTGTGAAGTTCACTAGTTTTAGCCTTTCTGTCTCAGTGCATCAAGAATCATCCTCTCCTGATTTTGTGATACAAGCTTGGACAATTTTTCAGGTATTTTGGGCAATAAAACTTGTAGAACCTATTAAGAGAGTACTGTACCCTGAACATTATTGTGTAGAAGTCTTTGCTATTGGTCTATTCTTTTATTGTTCCAACTATGTTAATTCTTACTTTTAATTACTGCTTCTGAGAATATGACTTTCTGGTATTTACCAGGAGCTGTGGATCTGAAAGACAATAAGACTTGTGGATCTGTATTTTAATTGCAGGAGAGAGTCTTTAGCATGGCATGTTGCTTTGTGTCGTTATTTGCTGTCTTCCTTCTTGACATACTAGAAGTTTCTCAAAATGGTTGTTGACTGCTTATTTTGAGATTCCTACTGCTCCTTTTTAAAAAACACATTAAATTAATGCTGTTGGTTTTTGTTGGTTGGTTAGAGGTTTTTTGGTGGGTTTTTTTTGTTTGGTTGGTTGGTTGGTTTTTGGTTTGGTTTTACTAAAGCCAGATACTGTGATTAGAAATTGTAGGTAATTCCCATTATTTGCCCTAATATACATTCAGTGATAGCATGTGTGGTCAGCTATCTGCAATACTGCTTTGTTGTCTGTGCAATTTGATATTAAATTAATATTTCATTTTGCAGAAGAGCAGTTTCATCACGTTGGTGCTTATGGTAGGCTACACCTATTGCTTTCTTTTATGTGTAACAGTGGAGTAAGACACCCTTCTTTCAGAAAGCTGCAAAACACAAACAAGGCCAGATGTGAGCACTTAAGGAATTCTCTGAAACCATTCAAATCTTAACGTTAAAGGTGTATAATTTGTTTAATATCCATAGTGAACATACCATTTGGAATATTTTTTTTCCTACGTGAATATTTTATGTTCTAGGCTATGCAGTAAGATAAGTAATCTTGAACTGGGAACTCCAACTGAAATGCTGAAGAAAAGCTAAATCAGACCACTTCAGGAAAAGCTGAATTTCATTCTAGAGCTGATCCACTATAAAACCCAAAACCTGAAAATCTGCCCTAGAAGCATTGAAACATGGAAATACAAAGCAACCTTTAGGAATAAGTGTTAAATATATTGAAGTTTGGACAAATGTTTAGATGCAAATGAAAGCATGTACATGTATATCAGCAATTATGCTGCAAATATATTAGCAGTTGGCTTAGATGTGTTTCTTTCAGGAACAGCGATCAGCTGTTACAAATTCTGTTCACAGTTTTTCTTTGGCATTTGTGATTTAGATCCATCTCATTTTACCTCTCTTCTGAATACAGTTCTGAAAACTAGAACACTTTTTATCACGTTGGTATTACAAGGCTATTGCTCCAGACTCCTTTAGTGTACAAAGAAATGTTGCTTAATGGAATGCTTACAGTAATGTCAAATTTGTAGAGATCTCTTAAGATTTGTGTTCTGAATTCTTGTGCGATATAATGAACAACATGTTTAAAACGTTTTTAGACAATGAGACCAAGTTTTTACTGGGTTTAAAGTGGAAACGTAACATGGTTGATAAACTACTGCAAAGAAATTGTGATTTGAATTTTGTCCAAATACGTAAAAGCTTTAAAATAATTTTTTGGTGTATTTATAGACATACAGAGCTGTCATAGCTGTTCATCTTATTAATCGATAAACAGAGGAGTCAGTGTTATATTCCTGTTTGAGAATCACATTAAAGTCGAGCCAGTCCAAATACTGTGGTCTGGCAAAATCTGAGCTGGTGTGATTTGGTGAAGCATGTTGGTTTTTAAACATGCCATCATGTACCACTGTGAATTTAGTTAAACCAAAAGGAAAAGTTTATTCTAAACTTGGATTTTTTTCACTAAGGTGAATAACTGACTGGGATCTGTGATTACGGGCTTTTAATACTATACTCCCTTACACTTTTACTGGTGGTTTTTGTGTTTGATAAATGTGTATAAGAGAAATGAAGTACAGTTATTTTAAGGTATTAATTTACTCTCTGACTTAATGTTTCACACTGTTTTTGCAGTGAAAGTTTTGCTGCTGCTCCCCCACCTATTTTTCCCTATTGCTACCTCAGTAGAATTTTGTTTAAAATCAAGTTGTCACTTGTTAGTTTTGAAGGATGAATCTTCAATATTTGGTGCTTAAATCAAACCATAGCTGTTAAAATAAGGCAGTGTATCAGAATTCAGATCTTCTTAAAACATAGCTTCACATCTGTAGGCCATCTTCACAATTTCCCAATCACTGTGAAGATCTTGAGAGTAAGAAACCAAGAAGGTGATACAGATGGGGTAGAAAAATATAGAAGAGAGAGGAGTTTCATGGGAAACATCAGTAGGAAGTAAACAGCTTTAATGTTTAACTCAAAATAACCCAAGCTTTTTCACCGGAAATTGGGATGAATTGTAAGTGATGAACTAGAGACAGTCTCTTGTTTAAGGGGTCCTTTGTGGCTGAAAATCAGAAAAATGAGGACCATAGTCATGTAAATTAACATCTATGCAGGACTCTTACATTTTCTTTCTAATGGCCTTATGCACTGAGATACCAGATTTTTGCCTAGATGCTTGGCCATGTGTACGTGGGTATGTTCCACAAGTTTGGAGTTGCTGATTTCCACTATAAGATAAAATGATGACTCCTGTTATTCTGGAAGTTAACTGTTGACCATTCTAATTAACACTGGTGTTTGCTTGGCTGGAGTTATAAAAGTATAGGGAAAGGATATTGACCCTTTTTAGGGCTGATATGCATTATTCTTTGTGGGTGTCAGGGAATCTAAACAATTTTGCACACCCCAAGCCCCTGCCTGAAGCCTGTAAAAATTAGGTCATTGCTTCTGTTCACATCTGTTCACAAAAGGGTTGGGGTTTATTTTTTTATAGGTAAAGAGACATGATTCAGTAATGTCTAGGATCATATCTTCCACTTGGATTATCCTTCTAATTAATTTATGGCTTGTTGTGGGGTCTTTTGCATATAGTCTCTGCAGTGATTAATCAGAATTTTGAAACTGGCAGCCCATAGCAGCGTTACAAATTACAAAGCCAAACCTACAAGTTGTAAACATTTAACTTTAGCTTCTTGAGAGTCATTTGTAGAGAGAAGCACTCCTCATCCCTGGGAAGTATCAGATGTACTTGAAATTATGATAAATGAATGTAAATTCTGATTTTCATTATTCCAGTGAGCATTTCGTGGAAGGTACCCTGTGACAATGGTGATCAGTGCAAGACTGTAGACTGTTTGCATTCAAATTGGATAAAAATGGGTACTGAGCCCTGTATCTGCTCAGGAACTCTGCACTGCTACTTTCTAGAGTAACTACCATGTTGTGCATAATTATCTTTCATTGAGCCCCACTTAACTGGGGAAAAAATGGAAGAGAGTAGAGAGAATATGGAAAGGTTCCATTGAGGATCACAGAACCATAGAATGGCGTAGGTTGAAAGGGACATTAAAGATAAGCGAGTTCCAGCCCCCACCATGGGCAGGGACACCTTCCGCTATCCCAGGCTGCTCAGAGCCCCATCCAGCCTGGCCTTGGACACTGCCAGGGACGGGGCAGCCACAGCTCTGGGCAACCTGTGCCGGGAGCTCAGCATGCTCACAGGGAGGAATTTCTTCCCAATATCCCATCTAACCCTGCCCTCTGTCAGTTGGAAGCCAGTCCCCGTTGTCCTGTCCCTCCATGTCCTTGTGAATTGTCTCTCTCCATCTTTCCTGTAGTTGCTTTGGGCACTGCAAGGCCAAAGTGAGGTCACCCCAAAGCTTCTCTTCCCCAGGTTGAACAATCCCAGCTCTCCCAGCCTTTCCTCCCAGCAGAGCTGCTCCATCCCTCTGATCCCCCTGGTGCCTCCTCTGGGCTCTCTGCAGCAGCTCCAGGTCCTTCCTGTGCTGGGCCCAAGGCTGGGGCAGCTCTGCAGGTGGGCTCTCAGCTGAGGGGGCAGAGGGGCAGAATTGCCTCCCTTGGCCTGCTTTTTTTCTCTTGATTCTCTTTCTCCCTGACCTTTGGTTGCTTTCTATACTGCTTTTCTGTATGAGACAGCATGGAATTTTTTGGCTCTAATATAGACTTCATGTACGCTTTTTCCTTGCACCTCTGTGGTTCTGCAATAGACTTGGTCTTAGCAGAAATCTTCCCAGTCGGAGAGGCAGCTTCATCACTGGAGCATCATGGCTCTCGTGGGATGGTAGTTTGTGGGAAGTGTATGTGAATTTATTTTTCCATCTAGTCAGAGGTGCTAAATGACTGTATAAAAGAAGTGAGGCAGAGCTGTGGGTGCTTCAGAGAGGAGCTGAGAAGTCTGACTCTCAACTTCATGCTGTGAGTCTTGCCGACTTTTGAGTGAGATAGCAAGAAGAAGATGAGCAGGGAGGTACACATCTGGGAATCGTGGCAATTGTCATTAGGTGCGATGAAGTCGAAAGTTTCTCAAAGATGACCTAGTTTAACAACTGAGGGAGAGGATGGAGGATTGTGGGAAGCTGCTGTTGTCTTTCTCATAAAGCAGAGAAAAAGTCCTCAGCCTTGAGAGAATGATGAGCCACTTTTATTCCTCAAAAGAGTCATAGTGTACATAGAAAGAGATGTTGGAGAGATTAAAGCTGGAGTGGATTAATATTCACCATAACCCAAGAATTAAATTCGCAGCAGTGTGCTGTGGGCTACACAATTACAGGAGGCAACTAGCAACAACAAGAACAAAAAATGAGTTGAGAAAGAGCTTGTGAAAAGAAAGAAGTTTTCTTATTGGAGTGATGGAAAATGAGACCTATTCTTACTTTAACTGCATTAAATGAAGTAAGTAAAATCCAGCACACTTGTGGGTATACTTTTATGAAATATTTACTTTACATTAAACAGTTCTTTGATTTAAACATTGCAGCTAATTATAAAAAGGTGCTTTGGATGTATTGCTGTAAAGAGCATATGTTGCCATAAATTACCACTGGCCATACAATAGCTGGTTTTTCAGTTGGGATTCATCTGATACTAGATGAATTGGTTAAAACTGTAAAAGAGAACAAAACTGGAAGGTGCTAAATCTGTTCATCATATTTCTGGATTATTAAAATACTTCAGTGTGTGAGGAATGAAGGAAGAATAAAGTAGGAGAAACAGAGTACCCAAAAGTTGGAGGTATGGGAACTATAATATAGAGAGTATGTAAAGATAAGAGGATATAGTGGGTGTTTTTAAATTATATATGAAATAAGCCAGGGAGAAAAGATAAATGATAATTGCTTTGAAATCTCCGTCACTGGTAGGAAGAGTCTACAGGAGTATTGCAAAAGGGAACATATAATGAGATACTTTTGTGTTACTTTTGAGTAGTATTTTCACAGAAAATAAACTTTAAAAAACCTGTGATTTACTGCTTGAGAACACCATAAACGATTTCATGTTGTTGTTCATGTCACAGCATGAAGAAATGTAACTGATAAAGGAGCACATGAGATTAAAAAAGCTGGCATAAGGCAGTGCTCCAGCCCCCTAGTACTGCTGGCAGCTCTGGCATGTGCCTTTGGGGGGAGCAGCTCCTCAAGGTGCTGAGCTGTTTGTCCCACCACTTCTGCTGTCCTCCCTGCAAGGGTTAGTAATGCTGTTTGACCTCCAGCCTCTTTTATTCTTTCCCCAGATAATCTTGTGCTCTTGTTCTGTAATGTTTACATAGTTGAAGCTTTGGTCCTGCGTGCACCTCCTGCTCAGGAAGCAAAATACTTGGGATCCTCCAAACTCCAGCACTTCCAGACATGTTTTTTCTCCTCCTGTTTTCTTTACTCTGTGGAATGATGTAAACGGGATTTTTTTTTCTTCTTTTTTTTCTTTTTTCTTTTTTTGAATTTTTTTATTATCATTATTTTGAGATCACATTTTCAGGATTACAGAGGTTGTATTTATTTCAGTTTTGGGGAGATGGAGATTATCATCAGGGACTGAAGTCTTCTGAATAACTGGCTGCTACCATACAGTGAAGGAATGAGCAAAAGTACAGGCACTGGTACAGAAGCCAGTGGGAGAGCCCTGGAGGGACTGACTGCAAGCAGGTCCTTCACATTCTTCTTGCTTTTAGAAAAATGTCTCTGGCTGGATATCAGTAGAAAGGAGTAGAAGAGATTTAGTTTTGGACATGGACATGTAAAGTTGCCCACTCTTTTGGGTTAGAAGAGTGGATCTCTGATGTCTTGAGGAATAGAGGCAGCAGAGCCCATGTCATAATAGCCCTCAGTCTGCTAGAGCAGTTACCAGGGTAAAAAATGAATGTTTTATTCATTCTTTGAATGTAACAGAGGGCAGACTGGTCTTTTGTGATTTCCACATACTTCCAAAGTTTGGTGAATTGAAAAGTTGTGTATAAATGGCATAGCAAAAGTCCATCGCAAAACTGTCTTGCATAGAATGGGAAAAAGCCACTTCCATTCAGAGGAGACCATGCAGTCTAAGCATGGACTGGATTAAAGCACACTGATTTCTGTAGCCGTGGCAACTTTCTTTGCAATCTCCTATTTTGAGAAACAGAGTCAAAGATAAGATTATTAAAACATTCCTCATATCTGACTCTGTTGTTGTGACTGTAGATAATATTATTTCTTTGTCTGTGGCCTTATTAAATATAACTGTAAAGCTAAACCCAAATGTTTCTTTTTGTTGTTTTCCAAAGGATTCATCCCCCTGAATTCTTCAAGAACAAATATGCTGTGGATGAAGCCCACTATGTGACTGAGGTGAGTTGTCTGTGTTCCTGAATACTTTTTTCTGTGAATACAAAATTAGTGAGTGGCAATGTGTCGTACTCAGACACGAAAGGACCACGCAGACACCGTTCTGTCAGGATAAGGCCTGGGCCAAAAGAGAGAGAGCAAGAAGGGCCAAGGTAGGGCAAGAAGAAGGAAGAAGGAGGAAGAAGACCTCGGCCCGGCCCTTTATTTAGTCAGTTATATATTTTTTTAGAGACAACCATGGATTGGAGGATGGGGTTACCACCTCTCCATGACACTGGTCAGACCAAAAGTCTATCATAATTCTCCGCCTAACAAAAAGAATGATAATAATAGATACCGGTAGGTAAACATGCCTGATGCTTACAGTAAAGTGCCTGGGAAATTCTACTACAGGAATGAAAACATAGAAAGACTGCAAAACTCAGGGCGACAGCAATGACTCTGCTTAATTTTAGTCCTCTTCTTACTGGGTATCTCCTGACTTGGTGGGATCTTCTCTCCCTTCCCTGTTACTGGAAAATGTCCTTTTATCTTACAAAGCACTTGTAAATTTTTTTACGGCTGCTCTTTTGATCTGAACACAGTTCTTAATCCAAAGGCAGTCCCATAAACATGTTCTGTGCGTGAGGAGACCTGTTATTTTGTGGCTTTATCCAACTGAAACATGTCACTAAATAAATTTCTTGCAATGCCTTGGAGATTTGAGGAGACTGCTGTCAAGGAGGTTGCGTGTCCTAGCTCTGACTTGGGAGCCTACATTCATTTTATGCCTCCAAAAAGCTGTTGGGAAAGGCTGCCTGCCTCACTCTTGTTTTCTACAGAATCATCCTATTACTTGAATAAGCAAATATGTGCATATTTTTAGATGCTAGTGTGCCATGCTTAGTTAGGTTTCTGAGCAGATGTTTGCACACTTGTGCACCTGGCCAGCGATCGTTTCTTTGGTAGGAAGGCTCAGCAGGTGAGGACAGTATTCCTGCCAAGCTCTGTGTGTGACTTTCATGGAGAGCAGCTTGAAGAAGACGCCTCTGATTCTTCTGTTTCTGTAGAACACTGACTCTCTAGACCAAAAGTTTTGCTCTCGTCATCTGTGAGGAAGTTTGATTTAATTTGCATAATGAGTCCAGCTACAAAGTGAAGTTTGATCTGTACGTCAGAAGCTGGGACTGGAGGGAGCCGTGGTGAGGTTTATTTTTGCCCTGTGTGAGTTGGAGTCATGAAGTGTTCAGGTGGGCCAGTGCTCATCTGTCAGATGGTGAAAATTGCAAGTGGAAACACGTGATTTATTTTTAAAAATTACACTTAAAAATCACATTCACCTTAGTCATTTTGGGTCACTCTCTGCAACAAATGTCTTTATTGCAGTTCTGTTCTCTGCTTCTTTACTGCTTAAAAACTTCATTGATGGGAAAAAAGCCTCTTTATATGGACCAGTGAATAAATTTAAAAATGAATGCTGCTTTCAACCTGTACTATGTGTATTGAAGTGAGAAGCTGTTGAAGCTTGCAGCATAAGTGTTCAGCTCTCTTCTATAACTTTTGCCTTGTTTGCCAAGGAATTGGTTTTCCACCATCAGGACACTAGGGGCCTTTTCTATAGAATAGCTTTATGTCAGTGAATGACCAACATGTGTAAGTGTGTTATCCTGATACTTCATGAGATAAGGAAATGAAAAAAAAAAGAGGGTGGAATTGATGTTTTTGAACTTCACTGCCATATTCTTTCTTTTGTTAATATTAGTAGTGTGCTATTAATGTGCTTTAAAGTTGATAGAATTGTGCTCCATGAAGCGATGTCGTGTTCATTGCCTCAAGATACGTGTAATTCAGCACCCACCCTTCTGCAGCTGCTCTGAAAGCCCGGTGCTCTACAAGCCCAGTGGTTTTGTTCTCAGTTTGTGAATGTTTGAAGGAGACTGAAGGAGCCTAATAAAAGGATTAGTCAGTAGAAGTGACCCAGTGAGAATGACAGTAAATACTCTTTGCTAAGCATTTAGCACATTTTAACGTAATAATATTAATGTAAATGTTGTATGTGCAGGATAGAGTATCCTGGTGTTCCCTGTTTCTGTGTGGCATTACAACTTTTTGGCTCCTATGTTGTGTCTTCCTAATGATGACAGTAGACGTGAGTTATAGTTGGTATCTGTGTCTTCAGAGGACACTGTCAAATTGATCACTGCATTTCTGTCAATGCTTTGTATTCTGCTGTCTCTCCTATGTCTCGGGTAATACTACAATATCTGGGAGGTATCAGAGGAACATTTTTGTCTTTGCAGCTCATTTACTTTATATACAGTGAATATTGATGAAATTGGTATCAATGTGGTTATGTGGTTTTCTTCCTCCACCAATGTGGAGGAAGAAAAAAAGACAAATAACAGTAATCTAAAACCTCTTTTTAGATATCCAGTGTCTTGGCTTTGAAGAAACCTGCTGTACTTCTCACTTTGGTAAGTCATATTCTGAAAATACTAAATTTCTTCAACAAGGATACCAGTTTATGCAGCATTTCTTTGCACTGTCATTCTCTATTTTTTCCTCCCCATCTTACACCAAATTTGAGGTCACCCATGTATAACAATCTAGTCTTCTGGCCCCTCCATGATTTCAAGATTTGTAGCCTCTGGCCTCATCCAGTCTGCATTCTATCTGCCAAAAGCTGTATTGGTTTTCTGGTAAAACATGACAAGCCTATCGACCATGATGGCCCCCACCCTATCTACACTGACTCCAAACTCCTTTTCCCTTTTATGCTGTTCTGGTCGTGTCATGAGCATGTTTGGGCCTTCCTGTGAGAATCCCACAAGGACTCAGGGAATACTTTTTCTGCCTAGAACGGTTTAGTAAGAACAGCTTCTGGGAGGATTGAGGCAGTATCAAAGGCCTGCTAGGTATTTTGAATGGTGCTTGCTTATTTCTGTGGAAGAAAGATGAATGAGTGGAGGTGAAAACTGCGAGTTTCTCTGTCCCCATCGCCTCTCTCCCAGCTGCTCCCCTGCTTTACAGGTGTCTTGTAAACTCTCACTATCTGTTTTATTATCTCCAATCTATATAAAAATTCTTTGCCGACTCTGAGCTTTCTCTTACAGCAAATGCAGGGGCAGCTCCTGGATTTCTTGTTTTCCCATGATAGAGACCAGACAGAAATCTTAACAAAACAATCCCTCCTCAGGATCTGGCCTCAGATCTGAATTCTTTATCCATTAAGAACAGAGGCCCTAAAGAGTTTTCAGTCTTTTTTTCACTTACGTTTGTATACACATATATACACTTAAAAGATGCCCCTATAGCTTAATTTTATGTTCTTAAAGAGAAATGAGGGAAATTGAATGTTTGACCATCTTGTACTTCTTACTGTACATTTCTTTACATGGAGTTGTTGAGTAGTTATCACTCTGGGAGTATCTTGTTGTAATCAGGAATTTTCACATAATTTTTGGCTGAGAGGAGGGTGCTGTGGTGCTTTCAAATTCCTCCCACTGCCATGAAGAAGTTTTCAGAGAAGGGAAGAGCACTTCTCTGTCTGCTGCTGAATGGAAACCTGGTCCTCTCCTGTGGTCTCGTTCCAGATACAGAACTGTAACGCTGCTCTGCAGGGTTCCCCAGACTCATGTCAGAAGTGTTCATCTGCTGTGTGGCAGCCAAAATACTCTTGCTTGTGCTGCTTGCTTGAATGGAAAGCTGTAGGGGAGCAGCAAGCAAATTTAAATAGTAACACTGCCAAGGCAGGGCATAATAATTTATTTTAATATTAAATTACTTTAGAAGAAAACTTGTATATTTTTCATTCTCTTGCCCTGTATAATTATTTTATACGTCTCACTGCTCCCTCAAAACATAAGGGCATTAGAAATCTAAGTTTGTCCTTTTCCTAAGCAGCACATCCTGACCTGAGTTCTGTGCTGGTCTCCTGTTGAACGGATTATTTCTTTTATTGGACTGTGTTTGAACTAACAGTTGGGGGTTTTTTATTTATAGCAATTCAGGTAAACTGTTGTGTAAGTTTTCCCAAATACTTCCGGCAGTCAAGTTCCCCCCATGATTTAAATTTAAATACCTGTGTTTGGCTCAGAATAATAGTATTTTAATCCTTTTCCTGCCAGCGTGGTGTTAATACTGATAGTGGAAATGTCTCCAAAGAAGCTTCGTTTGAGGGGATCAGCCAGTAAGTGACACGGCTTTTTTGTACATTCATTGTTACATAGTTATGTTGAACTCATTTTATATTTCAAATTAAATTATGTTTTTTCTTAATGACAGGATGTTGAATGGCAGATCAGATGCCAAACATTTTATTTCCTAAGAAATTTTGATACATGTTTCTAATGACTTGAAATACAGTCGGGGTTTTTTTTGAAATCTCTCTTGCATCTAAGTTAATCCAAATTCTCTCTTTGTCTTTGTTTACTGTAGCTATTTAAAACCAAATAGACCCATCCTCATACATCCATTTCCACTTTCGGGATTGGAATATTTGATTTTCAGATTGCAGAAAAATTAATCTTTGAGAGTAGTCTCTTTCTCTTACTGATTTCCCTGCACATTATTAATCTGTGTATTAGGGATTCTGGTATGCACAGTCTTCTGAAAAGATGTTACATTACAGGTGTAAAATAAAATCACAAATCACAAAAGAAGGAATAATCATTTCTCTGTCTAGATGTGATCTTCTAATGTCCCTTAATGCTGTCTTTTTATGAAATCTGGCTACTAGTGGGGTGAAAATGTCTTCCTGCATGCAGTATTTTGAAAGCACAGTAAATAGAAATACACCACAGCTTGCTCTGGGATGTGAGGATGATGGCCTCAATTTTTAATGAAATACAACTGTTCTGTTTAAAAGGAGATAATTTTCTGTTTTAGTTCAAGCCTATGGCAAAAAAGATATACATCCCCCTCATAAAAAAGCATGTTAAAATAAACAATTGTGCTGAGACGTTGAGGCCTTTTTTTATGATCGTTAACTCCCAGTCACCCCACTGTCTTTTTCTCCATCATCCTTTGTCAACAGCATGTTCATTCTACAGCGAAGGTGGTAATGCACAGAATTTGCTGTAAGTCTGGGCACTCATTTTTATACTCTGAGCATGCTTTCTGCTGGGATCATTTCTTTGTTTCAAGTGATCTGAAATCTGGAATCTGATTTCATAATTGCTTGGTTCTCCCCTCTGTATCCTAAATGGGAGCTTAATGGTTCTGTCAGGGATATTGGGAACAAGGTGCCAGGCATTTAGACAGCTTTTGCTGCCCACTGAGTTACGTATGAACTATTCCATAAACACACAAGTCACTTTTAATGAGCGTTTGGTGTCCTTTCTGCTGTTACAACCAGTGTGAGTTCTGTTGCTTTGTCCAAGTAGATCTTACGCTCTTCACATACAGGTGGACTCTCCACTGTCTGTGGGGAGCAACATCTCCAGTTTTATTTGATACACCTCCACATGAAATATAAACAGTTATTAACTTCATCAGCAATTCTGTATTGGAATGATGTACAAAAGTCTGCTTGAACTACCAGAACCCCCTTTTTTACCCTGGATTTCACTAAACTCCATTTAAAGAGTTCAATTAGTAGCCCATTCAGTAGTTAACATTAAGCTAGGAAGCCACTCCATTTAGCACTTCATTTGAGATTTTAATAGAGCATCTCCTGCAACACTTAATGGTATTTAAGCATTGGCTTCTCAGTGGTAAACATGCTGTCCATGTGCTCCAGGAGGAGTGCTTCTCCATTCCTAGCAGGGATTTCCAGCTGTTAAGAGATATTTCTCTTTTGAAACTTGGCACATGCTCATCCCTCGCCTCCCCTAGGCACTAGGCCATTCATTTTGCTGCCTTTGACAGTCTGGTTGGTACCTTCCCCTCCCAAGCTCACAGAATGGAAGAGCATGCATTGATTTTGTTGTTGGATCAACTCCCCTCTTCTGACAGATACCAGCTTTCCTTTGATCTCCCTGATTCTGTTTGTGTCTTCTCCTGGGCTGTGGTGGCTCTGGTGAGCTCATGCTTGGTCCACATGCCATGGGTAATTGGCTGTCTGGAGGAGGGGGCGAGCTTCCTTTTAAACTCTGCTCTCCTCAGGATTTTGTAAATATATAAACCAGTCCATTTTGTATTTGTTTTCAATACAGACCCAAACGAATGTCAACATTCCTGCTTTCCTACTTGTCCACCTCTCCTGTAGCAAATGTCTCCTTTATAGAAAGATTTATTTCAAAAGTATTGATTGTTTCCCAGAGGATTACGCCCACAGAGTTTATACCGAGCAATGTGTTCCTTCAAACTGTGCTCCCTCCTGCCTGCCTGTGACTGTGCCTTGCTGGCTCTCTCAGTCCTTTGCTCATCTGGGCTCTGCCCTGGCCATGATGCTCTATTTTATGCCTGGTCTGCTGTTTGTTTTGTTTTCTGGCTACCTGGCCAAGATCTATTTTCTTGCTAGGACCCTTTTGTGTTTCTTCTGTTCCCATATGTCTTTTTTCTCCTAGGCTGATCTGGCCCAGTGGGGGGTGGGGGCCATGGGGGGTTTTTCATGAAATGAAAATAATGTCTAATTTCCTGAAAAAGGTGAATCTTGCTCTCTTTGCAGGCTGTTCCTCTGCTTCTGTCAGAAGCTGTCTTTTTCTTGCCCTAGTGATGTTGCCTTACTTTTTGAACCTTTTGAACGTCTTCTGGAGCATTATTACCTAAGTTATTTGGTTAATTTTTCTACTGTCATAAATAGTCATTTGAGACAAAATGACTGCTGTGGTCGTGTGTTATTTCTGTGCCCAGAAGATCACCCTGAGGTTATTTTTGTCATGCTAGCAATAGCCAAGCTTGATTCTATCCTGATTATAGAGCCTATACTGGTGAATTATTTCATGGTTTCCATTAGTTTATGTATAGCTCGCTCATATAGCAAGGGATGTTGTCCTTAAGAAAAGCTGGTCTGTTGCTGCAGGCTGTGGGAAGGAGGCCAGGGTACACAGAAAGCTGCCCCACTCAGCAGAGGGCGGTACTGGGGGTCCGTGGGGGACCAGCCTGGGACAGGGGCTTAAGACAGGAGACCTGGACTGCTTCCTGATGCTGCTCCTGGTGGCTCCCCTCAGGTCAGTTCTGTTTGCAGCTCTTTGGAATCCTGCAGAAGTGGATTTCTCACTTGCCCCAGAAGGCTTAAGCGTAGAAGGCAGATTTCTAAAGTAGTTCTAGTGCTTTCTTTTCTAGAAATACATATTTCTATTTGCTAATAGAGGCCAGTTCTGTGTTTGCAGGTTTTTTTTCCTAATTCATGGATCCATCTTTCAGAATGGAAAATGTGCAGGATTTTTTTTAATCTAATCATGTCAGTTATGTAGCCCTTGTAAAAATGCTTTGAGAGGATGTGACTCACCATATAGAAAATGGATTTTGAACCTGTATGGCTGAACAGTAGTGTGCCATATACTTTAAAACACTGTTGAATGAATCTTTGCTCACTGTGTTGGTAGGGTTTTGTTCATCCTCCGAGTCAATTGAAGTAAATGATGGACAGTTTAAGCAATGTACCTAAAATTTAAAGTTTTGCAGTGAATTCCTTTTTTCATATTGCATAGCCAAATCAGTTCATTAGGACAAAAACTCTCCATATTGAAGAAGAGGAGAAAATTCTAACATTGTGTATGAATGTTTTAGATTTTTATCGCTGTAGACACACACAGTGTATTCATTAAACTGACAAAAAGAGGTCTCACTATATAGTGCTTTTATATGGGAGGTGTAGATTTCTAGGGTTTTTTTAACTAATGAATTTGTCTTGCATGTGAAAGGACAACTGAGTATGAAATCAATTTGGACATGCCTTAAAGTGTAGTGTTTCTTAGTTCTGCATTGATTAAATGGGAGCATTAATATGTTACAGATTGCAACTGTAGCAAATGCCAATTAGTTTTCTTCCTCAAGACCACATATCTCATCATCTAAGTATTGTCAATTTGCAAATTGCAGTAAAATGTAGAATTAGATGGTGCTTCCTAATCCTCTTAGCATTAGGGCAGTACATGTTTTGTTAAGAGTAGGTTGTTTGCTGTCTAGTGAGATCAAAACTTTGCTGGGAGGCTGCGGGTTGGGGGATTTTATGTAGGGGTTTGTGCACAAATTATGTGAATTAAATACCATTTGTTTGTATGGTGTTTTAACACCATACTCATACTGCTGGTGGTGAAAAGCTCTTCCTGTTGATTTTAACCAGTGACTTTTAGGATGTGGTTGGTTTAACTGCATTGTTGGTAAATGTCCTGGTTCTGGCCAGGACAGGGTTAATTTTTTGCAGTGGCTGGGAGGGGGCATGGCCAGGACCCAGATGTTGTTCTGTACCAGCTCATGTCAGGGGGCTGGGGGAGGGACTCCTTGCTTTGGAGAAGAAGGGCATTCCTTCCTGCAGAGAAATTTGGTGGGCGGAATGGTCCCATTCGGTATTTTGGTTATTGTCAAGGGTTTTTCCGTGT
Source organism: Machaerirhynchus nigripectus (assembly GCA_013397975.1). NCBI lineage: Eukaryota > Metazoa > Chordata > Aves > Passeriformes > Dicruridae > Machaerirhynchus > Machaerirhynchus nigripectus. The sequence continues at coordinate 906,483 of VZRQ01000392.1, forward strand.
AAATCTTTTGACTTACACCTTTTGTATACCTTATGTTGTTGCTGTAACTGTGCATTTTCTTATGTCATTGCTGTTTCCAGAAAATTATTCTTGTCTCAACCCATGATCTTTGTCTTTTGTACTTCCACTTGGAGGGGGAGGGGAAGCAAGTGGCACTGTAGTTCTAGTGGGAGCACTAAAGAAAGAAAATGGGACAACTTTTGAAGGACTATTCTGCTCCAAAGATTTGAAAGCTCACCCCTGAACAGCTACAGGACCCTGTTAAAGTGATAAAATATGTGACAGCAAAAAAGCTGTGGCGGTTCCAGAGAGGCACAAAGTTATGCAGCATGCTGGGCTCTGGCTATGGTTTATCAGACACTGCTCGTCACTAGACATGTCACTAGACAGCATCCCTCAGGGGAGGGGGAGGAAAGCAGAGCAACAGGCACTGTGGGCACTCCAACTGCAGCTGAGCCAGAGGAACAACCTGTGCCAGGAGCAGTTGCACCTGTACAGAAAAAGAAATCCAAGACAATCCATTTGCTTAGTGAGGGATGAAGTGATGGAAGAGGAAGCAGGGCCCTCAGAACAGGAGGAAGAGGCAGAGATAATCACCTGATCCTTATCCCCAGGTGAGCTGGGAGGTGTGCAAAAAGATCTCAGCTGCCAGTCGGGAGAGCCCCTGGTGACCCAGCTCTTCCAGTGCTGGAATATCATGGCCCATGATATGAAATCAAGGAGTGAAGCCAAGCAGCTGAGATCCCTGTCCCAGGATGTGGGGTTGACCAGGGGATTAGAAAAAGAACAGAAACTCAGCCTCTGGTGTCAAGCGTGAGGGAAAGGTATTCTCTCAAGGATGGTCTAATAGTGCAAAGAGAAGGGGAACACCACGGAGCAAGGTATCCAGCACCTGAGAGAATAAGCTGTGCTGGAGGTGCTCTATATAAATAACGAGCAGTCCCCTATAAATCCAGATGACATCCAGTGTACACAACCATGTGGCAGAAGTTCCCATAGAGCATGCCATCGCTGTGTGCCAACTCACTGGCAGTCAGGTCATGAAATAAGAAAAATCAGTGGATAATTTAGTTATCAAATGCAAACTGTATGAAGAAAGTACTTCTTACCCGCCATGGTTCTGCATCACGTCTGTGAAAAGACTATCCAAGGATGTCCAGCAATTTAAAGAGGACCACCAGCAATTTAAAGAAGTGTCCCATGCCCTGCCAGTACAGACCAGTCCCTGGTATTGGGAGCAAGTGCTCCCCTGCACCAGAGAGAGGAAACACAGCATGATGTAACCTGTAGTTTTACCTGCATGATCACTGGGAGGACATGGGGAAGTGGGATGGAAACCCCGCCTCTGCCCCGGGAGCACAGGTATGTGAGTTGAGAGGAGGAACAACCACCACAGGAAATTCTTCAGGGATAAAAGCAGGCCCAGTTTCCAGTGGGCAAGTCCTGAGACAGAAGGACTGATGTTACTTGTGATCAATTGGCACTGAAGCACAGCTCCTCCTGGCACCCCGACTGCCAGTGCTGGGGTGGATGTTCAGAGAAGTCCTTTCCACACATCCTGGCCCTGATGCTGTGTGGAATAAGTGGTTCCCTCTGATCACACAGTAAGTTTGAATAGGAAAGTTGCCCCCAGTTGCCCAGGCATCTTGAAAGTTACCATGAACTGGCCTGAAGCTGAAAATTTCAGATTGTCATCATAAGAGGAGAAGGAGAAGGTGACGTGCTGAGAAGGCCCCACCATATAATCAGCTACCAGAAGAGGAAAAGTGATGCGCTGTTTTCAGTGCTGTAGCATAGAGATACACTGAAAATGGAAAGCTCTGTATGCAGTCCTACGCGATGAGTCGCAAAAGCTCTTGAGGGACAAGGTGGATCAAGTCAGGCTTGATGCAGAGCTGAAAGCCTCCAGATGGCCTTGGATATAACTGAAAGAGAGAAATGGCCAACACTACCTCTACACTGACTCGTGGGTGGTGGCAAATGCCCTGTGGGGGTGGCTGGACTGATGGGAAAAGATCAGTTGGCAGCACAGAGGGAAATCCATCAGGGCTGCTGAATTGTGGCAAGACATCAGTGCCTGGGTGGAGAACATGGCTGTCAAAGTCCTTCATGTAGGGCTGCCAAAGGACATCACAACAACAGACAGGTGGATTGGGGTGCCCAGATTAAAGTGTCTCAGGTGGATCTGGACTGGCAACACAAGGCTGAGTTATTTCTGGCTTGATGGGCCCATGACACCTCAGGTCATCAGGGAAGAGATGCAACCTCCAGATGGGTTTGTGATCGAGGGGTGGATTTAACCACAGACACCATCTCCTAGGTTATCCATGGCTGTGAAACATGCTCTGCAATCAAGCAGGGCCAAATGGGTAAAGCCTCTGTGGTGTGGGGGACAATGGTGGAAATATAAATAAGGGGAGGCCTGGCAAATCAATGACGTCATGCTCCTGCCAAACCCGCCAAGGCAAGCACTGCGTGCTGACAGTGGTGAAAGCAACCACTGGATGGCTGGAGATTAATCCTTTGCCTCACGCCACTGCCTGCGGCACAATCCTGCGCCTTGGAAAACAAGTCCTGTGGTGACATGGCACCCCAGGAAGAATTGAGTCAGACAGTAGTACTCATTTCTGAAATGGACTCATGGACACCTTGGCCAGAGAGCATGGGACTGAGTGGGGGTTTCGTATTCCCTGTCACGGACCAACCTCTGGGGAAGTCGAACGGTGCAATGGACTGTTAAAAACCACATTGAAAGCAGTAGCTGGTGGGACCTTTGGACATTAGGATCTACATTTAGCGAAGGCCACCTGGTTAGTTTTCACTAGAGGCTCTGCCAGTGGAGCTGGCCCTGGTCAGCCAAAAGCTCCATGTGGGGTAGCAGGGGATAAAGTCCCTCTGGTGCATATGAGAAATGTGTTAGGGAAGGCAGTGTGGATTCATCCTGCCTCAGGCAAAGGCAAACCCATGTGTGGAATTGCTTTTGCTCGTGGACCTGGGTGCACTGGGTGGGTGATGCACTTAAGAGGGATGGGGAAACACCATGTGCACCTCGAGGGGATTTGATTTTTGGGTAAGAGCACTTTGTAATGTTGAATTGTATAATGCTGGTTGCTGAATGACACTGTCACTGTGTGCCATTACTACCATGGACAGTGAGTATGGCTTGCTCAGATAGCAGTCGTGAGCTCCTGGTGCAGCAGCCAGCAGACAGCACACCAGCTCTCCTGACCTGGATGCCATCTAGGATACCTAGAACCCACAGCCGTGGACCAAGATGTTGTTTACACCACTTCATGTCATTGCTGGGGCCGGGAGGAAGGGACTCTCTTGCTTTGGAAGAGAAGGGCATTCCTTCCTGTGGAGAAACATTTGGGCGGAACAGTCTGGTGTTTTGTTTATTGTTGGGTTTTTTCCATGCAAGTTGTTTGTCTTACACCTTTTATTATTAATATTGTTGCTGTTACTGTATGTTTTCTTATCTCATTGCTGTTTCCAGTAAATTGGTCTTACGTCAACCCACGATCTTTGCATTTTGTGCTTCCAGTTGGAGGGAAGGGGGAAGTGAGTGGCAGCAATGGCGTGGTTTTAGCGAGAGCACTAAATTGGAGAATATTATTCCTCAACCACAAAAGTAACCGAAATGAAGCATAATTTGAGTCACCAGCCTTAGAAGTCTCACAAACAGGTGGCCTTGTGGCCAGTCACACAGGACCCACAGCTTCCATGAGATGAGTGGAGCTGAGACAGTTCTGTCCTTAATCTTTGACTTCCTTGAGAAAGTGACCTACAATATATTCTCTCGTGCATATGCATTGATGCTGTGTCTCAGAAGTCTAACATCTTGTTTTCTAGTTGGCATTACATCAGAAAGTCTGTCTTTCAGGTGAGAGAGAGAACTTCTGTTCATCTGATGACCTCCAGGCTCTTCTCCACCCACCAGCACCCTCCTGATTCAATCCTCCTGCCTCTCTGTATGTTTAATGAGCTTCCCCAATTGACAGCAAACCAGAATTTTTAAAAACTGCCACATAATAGGTGGTCCCAGCCAGTAAGACTTGGATTTCTGGCCGCACAAAGACAGTCCAAGAAGAGTCTTTATGGCCAGGAAAGATAAAATCTGGGGATTTTGGCTGAAATGGCTTTTCTAAGAGTGAACTGCTGTAAGCCTACATCAGTGTATAATTTTCCCCCTCTTCTGAATGCTCAGGTGAGACAGTCTTCTTTTATGAGGTTCATGTTTGGCTCATTTGATTTACTTTTGGTTTCATCCGTTTATGCTTGTGGTTAAAGTGATGTCCCTGTTTGAGACAAAACTCGAAGGAACGTCCGAATTGAATGTCCTCTTGTAGAAGGCCGGTTACATCCACCCCTCCCCCGCCAGGTTTGGGAAAGAAATATTCCTCAGAGGAAAGTGAAAGGGAATAAACTATATTTAACAAACACAGGAAAAGAATAAGAATGTTAAATAATAAAGCCGCTCGCTGTGGAGAGAAACCTGGGAAGATTTTAAAGTCCTTCTGTGGGTGTGGTCTCTCTTCTCCTCTTCAGAGCTGGGTTTTCAGTTTAGGCCCCTCTGGGCCTCCTGGATGATGTTTTGGTGTTGTTGCTCAGTTCCAGAAGAAAAGAAGAAGAAGCCAAAGTCCCAGGGAAAAGAAAGTTCACCTCTCCATCTCTCTCTAGAGAAAACAGAGCCGAGAGCTGGCTGAAAAGCAGGAAGGGTGCTTCCTCTGCTCCACTCACTGCCTCAGCAGCACGCAGAGGAGCAGTGACCTTGGAGCACGGAACTGCTTGAAAAATTCATCTGGCTTTTTTTTTTCTTTCTCTTGCACCCAGTTTTAAAGGCACAGGACTCCTATCTGGGCATAGAGTGGTGATAGGGGATACAACATGATAAAGTCACCCCAAGACAAGTGATCATGTCAGTTTTTTGAGATGTGAGTTTTTAGAGTCAAAGTTAGCTGCCTTCTGTAACTGGCCTTCCCTGTGCTTTTTCTTTTGTTACTTCACAATAGCTCACAATCCTTTGTTATTTCACATAGCTTACTCTTACTTGCTGGTGTTGGACACTCCAGTGCTGCACTGTCTCTTTACATTTGCCTTCATTGATCTGTTTTCTGTCTGACATACTGATGACATTGCTGAAAGGTTTTGTGTCAGTTGTTACAGCTGCAGCTTAATTCTGTGTCTTGGTTTTCTGTGGTGGTGTCAATTGGTGTGTTCTCCAGCTACATAGGGAACTCAGGCTTTTGGGTAGTTAGAATATTCATAGATTGATTTTACTATGTCATTCATATATTTTCTTCTGTATAAATTTGTATTGTACTGTCTCTTCCATTCTAGAATTAGTTCTGCATTGGTGTACATAAGTGATAATTTTTGAGATGGTGATGATTACATTGAAAAATGCTCTTTTGATACTTTCTTGTTTCCAAGTGACCATTTTTATTCTATAATGATGCATTGTTCTGTGACTGGTGGGTGGCTTTTTGTCTTGTTTTTACAGTGATTTCTCATTAATACCCATAATATTGAATACCATACAGCTTGTCCTTGTTGAATGTTGTAATAAGTTTTTGTTTTGTATCTTGGAGTAGGAATACAGAGCTATTAGCCTTCTCCTTATTAGGGTTTTATAAGATTATGAGCATCTCTTTCTGAAAAAGAAACATAGGGGTTTTTTTCTGCTTTCTCAGGACACAGGAAGACCCTTATGCAATTAAAAGTGACTTCTAAGTAATTTTTTTAATTGGATTTGTGCTTTCATTGGTCCCTTCTGAGGTATAAAGAATGGTTAATAACCTGGAATAGTTTATTTTTTCCTTTAAAATGTGGGAAAATGAACTGTTGCCTCACAACATTATTTTGAAGAACTTGGGAGCCTTGTAGTATTTTAAATCTCTTAAATACCCTAACTGGAGAGCCAACAGTCCTGAGCAGACAAAAATATCTTTGATGCAGAACACTCCTTAGGCATTTAAATTGTAAGCAAAAAAAACCCTTTAACAGTGCTTGAAAATCCATTTGTGTTCCACCTAATTACTCAGCTTCTTACTCTATTGGCCACTGTAGTGTTATTGTTAAGAGAGCCTCAAAATCATTCCAACACTACATGAATTACTCATGTAGAAAATAAACAGAAAAATAGTGAAGTGTCAGAGGCCAAGGAGAGTTGGAAGCTTTTGCTTTGCCTATTCTGTAGCTTGGAAAAGACATGGAGAGGTAATTTTCCTTTTCACCTTCGTCTAAGCAAGCTTGTTTATCACATGGTCCCCTTGTGTGCACACAAAAGTGGAAAGGCATGAAACAAAGGATGAAATCTGCAATTCACTGGGTTTAATTTCATTGAAGGGTGTTTAAAGAGCAAAGTAAAAATCCCAGAATAATTTGGAAGGAATGTCTGGAGGTCAGTCTGGTCCACCCCACACTCACAGCAGTGAACTGATAACCTAACATTTTATCTTTGTCAAAAGAAGTGTAATAAGCGTGTCTCAAACATACTGTTACACTGGGTTCTGCACAGTCTTAAAATTCTGTATCTGGTTTAGTCTCATGTATTTCAAAATTAAATGCATGCTTCTCACTGGGTTCTCTGTTGAATTCCCATACAATACTTGTTTTCACTTTACTTCCTCAGAGAAGGCACGGTTAAAGAAACAAAAGAGTAAATAATGTAATCTCTGCTGTTGTGTCTGGCTGCTTTTTAATATTAGTGTCTTTGGGTTTTTTTAGATTTAACGTGAACAACAAAATTCTTCATCCTGAAATTGCGGAATGGTGAGTAACATTAAATCTTTGAGCAGTGTTGAACATGCTTATACTGTACCATTTCTTCAGAGAGATTCCCTCAGCGAAGCCTCCTACTTTACCACAGGAGTTTTAAGTTGATTTCATGTTATAGACTGGAAATAATGTACAAATGTAATAATAGGGCTAGGTAACAGCATTGAAAAGCAAAGAATTCATGTAACATTTCTTAAGCATTGTATCTGGATACATATTCTATAGGATGTGTTAGGGTTTAAGTCACATTTGTGTAAATATGAATCTGTATGAATGGGAAACGAACTGAGGATAATTTATATTCTAGCAACAGAAATCAAACATAGATCAAAACTGTCTAAACAGGTAGTATTTAATTAAGTGTTACTTCTTCTCCAGGATTTATTTTAACAGCCTTAATTTTGTTGAGTTCATATAACTGTACTTTGTAATTCTTGGGGAATTCTGCTGTAGCCTATCGGAAGCAAACAAACTAGATGTGTGACTAAGTGCAAAGCTACTCCATTTTACTAGTTTTCTTCTTTTGGTCAACATCACTGACTTTGTCCACAGGATTGCTCCATAACTAAGGCTATCTGGTTTTCCATATAGGAAATTACTGAAGAAAGAACATAGTGCATTTTTCTTAAATAATTAGGTTTCTATCTAAGCTTTTTTTGTGTATTAATCTAGAAATGAGGAAGCAAATCCTTAGTTAAGACAGATAAGCTTAAAATCTTAAAATACAAACACAGGTGTACCCTCTGACTACCACTGTTGTAGCAAATTGTATTACATGCTACTACGTATTATGCATTTTATTTCAGCACATATACTGAGAACCATCTTCTGCTGTCTTCATCTCCAGCTAATTGCCACCTTGAAAACTGTGGAGATGTTTTTTGAACATCAGAGTGATTTCAGAACATGTAGAATTATTAAAAGGTCACGTATCTGTTGTTGCAGATATTTTCCATTCCTTGGCATGACATAAAGCTGTGAAAGTAAAGTGGGAAGCAGGGAAGCTTTGTGTAGACATTTTTCCATCCCTGAGTCCTGGATGGGCCTGGAGCTGTGTGGTAGTGGACTCCTGGCTCCTGCTGATGAGTGTAAGGGGGACTCATTTTTAGATCTTGCCTATTCTGTCCTTCTAGAATTTGCACCCTTCCTTTTCCTAAACAGAGAAGTTATGTTACAGGCTTGATTTCTGAATTTAAGAGGGGTGAGGAAGAGGACCTGGAGAGGGCCCTGTCCAACTTGCAAGCTCTGCTCTGTAGAAAGAGCAGGAAAACAGGGACAGAGATGGCAGTTTTAGCTGCAGAAAGCTTTGGAGTAGGGCTACAGACTTTTTCCCAAGGTAGCTTTCAGGTTGTTTCCATCCACCTTACCAAGGTGTCACCTGATAAGCTTTTCTCCTCTGTGGTTTCAATTAAAGGGTGATTAAATCTTCTTTAGGAAGCTCGGGTATGGACAAACGTAAGGTGTGTGCCCTGGAGATTGTACTGAGAGAGGTGGAGCACTGAGGCAGTAGAAAGGCAGCACTTGGAGCTGGGGTAGAAAGAATCATCTCTTCAGTGAATTGTGAGTGGCAGCCTGGAATTCTGATGTAGTTCTTCCTGCAGCCTCACAGAAGAGGGATCATTGGTGTGCACCTTCCCTACACCTGGCTTTCAAGAAAGGGAATTCTCTGTGAAGAAAATGTTCAGATTTTCATTCAGAAATGTTTTAAAAGGTTTTACTGAGTTTGGTGGCTTTCATTTTAAGTCAGAAGTATGTTAAAGATGTTGTTAGGATTTAAGTGTCTGGTAAAATAACATGTGAATGACAGGTTATGTATATTAAAGCTTACTAAAGTAGAAATCTCCTTGGAATGTCAAGTTACCAGCCAAGAGAGTTTCTTTGGAAAGCAATATTTTTAGAATTAAGAAAACTTTTCTTTTAGGAAGATGAATTCTTTTGGTTTATATTCTGGGGTAGGAAATTGCATCCTTTGAATCATCTCCTTGCAGGGATGCATTTCATTTCAGATTTGGCAAGCTCTAAACTACTGTGTTTTACATGGTACTTGTCAGAAAAACTTTGCTCTATGCCATGCTGTCAAACTGCCAGCTAGAGATGAAACGTCTGAGCTTTCTGAGCCAGCCAGGGAGAACTGTGAGCTACAAAAGGCAGCTCTAGTATTATATGGTCTTCTAATAAAATGCAGAAAAAATGGTACAGTACTGACAAGGGGCAAAGTGTTTGTGGTTAAGGATCTGTTGCCTCTCTTGCTTACTTTTTCAAGATCTCAGCATTTTCTGACTTGGTATGGTATATAAGGATAAAACATGGAAGAATTCAACCGTACACTGGATTTCAGCAGTTTGCAGATGGTGTTGTTTTTTTTTTTTTTTAATTGAGTGGATGTATTTCCAAACAAATCTTAAAACTTTAATTTTAAATTTAAAGGCTTCCACTTCAAATTTCATAGTGAATGGATATGCTAAGTATTGATTTCAGTGTTTTGAAAAGACAATGTCATCTAACAGACGAAAAAATTCAAACTTTCCCAAATTATCTGCTTAGTAATCTGAAGGAGGTTTCCTGACACCAACACTTAGCCAAATGGCCTTTTTTTCCTGTGTTTTGCCAGTGTCTATCATAATTGTGGTGATGCTAGAAGTAAACATTTAGTAATGTGGAGCTTTCTTTGTGCCTGTATATACTGTATTTTCCTGTAATCTCATTGAAAATGGGGTTTGATATATTTGTGTGGAAGATTCCGTATGTTCTGTATTTTGCATTATTTTGATGGAAAGCTGAAATTATTTCTTTGTGAAAAATGATCTGTATGTTAATGTCCTGAAGCTGTGCATTTGTTTTTTGTGTTCTCAGAGGTTTTTCTATCTGTGTTGTAAACCTCAACATTTTTTTGAACTCCTGTCTTTGGTGTTCGTGCACCTGTCTTTCAGAATTGTACTGTGATGCCTCTCTTTTGCATATGTGCTTTTCTGTGTTTGCTGGCTCTGATGCTAATTCAGTCAGCAAGTTTTTATGCCTTGCAGAAGAGCATAAATGTATAAACTGTGGTAGAGAAATTTCTATAAATAAAATGTGGAAAGGTAACGGCAGAGGTGAGAAAGGGTAAAGATAAGGCAGGACTGTGAAGTCTGTCTACATGGGCATCATCCTTACTTACTAGGGGGTCTGTAAATCTCCTATTTCCACAAGGAAAAGGAGGAGCGGGCATTCCCAGGTGTTTTCCATGTATGTCACAGAAAGGAGACATTAAAAAGCAGCAAAACAAGCAGCTGATAAAACACTGTTCTGATAACTGGAAACAAATACTCCTGGCAGCATTGTCAGTGCTGCAGAAGGCACATAGAGAACCAATTTGTGTATCTTTGAGGAGAGCACTGGTTTAGGAAAATACAGTTGAGTTATGTGAGTTTCAGCCTCATAATTGCCTCAAATTCTATATGCTCTTGACCACTTGATTAGGTCATGCATGTAATTTGGTATCCAGCCATTTAAAATGCCCAAGTGCAGTTTCAGGATTGAAATGATACTTGTCTATATTAAAGTTTCTCACTCCTGCTGGATGACTGACATGTATGAAAAGACCAGCTGCTCATATGGCCAAGTGAAAATAAAAGCAGAAAATGTGTGTGAAAGGAGAATGAGGAAGAAGAAATGGTTTTACACTGGTAAAATGAGGGGAAAAAAACAAAGTGAAAGTTTTAGGTCAGTCCTGAGAGTCAGAGACTTGTGCTTCTCTTTCAACCAGATTGCACTGAGTGCCCCCCTGCTAATCTGAGGAATGCCTTTTATGTGGAATCTGTACATTTTGGCAATTGCCTTAGCTGGAGCCTGGAAATTATTTGTTCCCATTAAAACATTAATGCACTGATGCAGAGGCTGTAACTGGTCCAAGAATTGTTGTTAATATAATGTTGAAGTTCACATTCATGAAAAAAGGTGGCATTTTCTTCCCATCCTTATTTTGGAAGTGGGGGGAAAACATCATGAGAACTGTGGACACTCAGAGCATGCAAGATTGCCCTGAAGTGCCAACCACTGCTGTAAAGCTGGCTTGGGAGGGTGCTGCTTTTTGCACCATCAGAACAGTGAGAAGGTGGTGAAATACGTGCTTTTCTGCTACCCAGACATGCTGTGGGAGCTCCAGCAGCAGTACCACTGTAGCAGAGCCCAGGAACTTTTTTGGGATCTGGTGTAGCGTGAAGTTGATCCTGTTACCTGCACGATTGTATCTCCTCCCTCTCCTCCCTTCTGGTGGTTGGGTAGTGGTTTTTGTTGGTCTCAAAATGATTAAATATTTTCTGTAAAATATTTCAGTGCCTGACCGTGTGTAAATTGCATTGCATAAATAGTCAGTCTGAGGCTGAGCATGAATTTCTATATTCAAACAGATACCTGAGAAGTTGTGATCTAATACAAATACCTTGATCCTGAAGCCTTATGCCCAGGTCAAGGGAAATGGTTTCTAATACTGTTTGCACTTGCTGTGCAGCAGTTACTAACTTGTATTACTAGCAGATTCCAACAAAAAGATTAGACAGCTGAATTATGAAACAGCCTATTTTTTAGGCAATTGCAGAGCATGGATATGTACTGTATATTGAAAGTAATATAAAGGCACATCAAACAAGTTTTAAATTACCCTGCTAGCACATGCAGTCTTCCAAGGAACAGGATTTTAAAAAAAAAATTTTAAAATCGATAAGCCTTTGCTACCTCATTCTAACTGGAATATATTTGAGCCACTCTTTTTTATGTCTTGGCTGAAAGACAGGAGCAGAAGTTTGTTTCCTCACCCATGGTCAGCAGATTTTACTATCCCAGTGTAATTTTTTCACCTGGGTGTGCATTTTAAAACCTTGTACTTCTCATTCTCGATTGCATAGTGATTATTTTGTGTCATACTCCAATTGACTTAGAAGAATTCCCCTCTACAGTGTTTCTGTTTGTAAAAGCATTTTGATCAATATCAGGATTTTATAAAGGTACCTTTGCTCTTTCTAGAAGAGTTGTGTTTGAAGGGGAGTGGCTGTGCTGTAGTAATGCACCGTCTGGGAAATGCTGTAATCTCACATCAGAGGCACTCATGGCTGAGAAACCCTGTTTCTGGACTCATTAAAACAAACTACAGAGCAGAAATACAGTAAATAGTTTTCTACAGCAGTATGAGCATGAGTGTGTTACAATGAAAAGAGGGGTCTTGGTGGCAGTTCCAAAGTGTAACAATTACGGTTCTTTGTACCTGCTGCAAACTCTGGCGTGCAGCTGGAAAATGTGATTGAAATACAATAGAAGTTGTTCTGTACTTTGTAAACAGTAAGTCTGTCCTTCACAGCTGCATTTGAGATGGGCATGAAAAATACTAGGCATTCAGTTTGAGCAACTGAAGGAGTGGAAGGAGTGTGGTGTTTAATAGAGGTTATGGAAGTGTGTCTGCTTTACTGTTCATGTCACACTAAATAGCTGCTTTTTTTTGAAATACATGATAGAAATATATGTAGTAGAGAAGAGTTAAATGGTGCATTTTTGAGCTGAGTTCAGAAGAGAGTATCAGGGCTCATAAACATACACAAATTCAGTACCTCATAAGGCACTAAGAGTAGGATGGGGGTTTTAGGGCATTGGTTTGTTTGGGGTTTTTTTGGGCTTTATTTTCCTTCAGAAGCATGTGAAAGAAGGGACATCATGGCTCTAATTGCTGCTGCTGTGGTTTCTGAATTTCATGGTTTGGGTTTTTTAATACCAAACAAAAATAGCATTTTTTCACACCACCCCCACCCACCTTTTGAGGTAATGCAAATAGGTGGGAGGTGGGATTGTGCTGAACAGAAATTCTGGAGCTCTGGGAATTTAATTATGTAAAATAGTTTCAAATTGTGTTTAAAAGGAAATCAAGCATGCTTGTCGAAATGTTCCATTTGAAGTAGTGTTAGAGTCATGACAAATGCAGAATTGCATTGGTTTTGTTCCTAATGTATTGTAGAATGAGTTGAAAAAACGTTGGTTGAACCACTTGTTTGTAAGTATTTAATAGGGCAGGCTGATGTTTGAAATTCTTGTGACTTCCCTTTGTAAGATTGTTTTGCTAATGCTGAATCAGTGCCAACAATATTTTGCTGTCATGAATACTCTAATAGCTGTTTGCTCTTGAAGTGTTCTTGATCTAATCTTATTATAGGTGATGCATATTATTTTCAGGGTTTTTTCATTGTGTATTCTTAAGCTGTGAAGTTGCAGCCTAACATGCTATCTGTTCTTCTCTTTAAGTCGTGTCATTAAGACAGACATGGAGTTGGAAGTTCTGCGCTACACCAATAAAATCTCCAGTGAAGCTCATAAAGAGGTAATGGATCCTTTACTGTTAATAATTTTTGCTCTTAGTGTAGCAGTGGTACTCAGAAAATGTCCCCAGCAACCCAGAATTGCTTAGTAATAAAATAATGGAAAGGCTGGATAGAAATAAGAGGATATCTCTCGTATTGCAGCCCAGTAATATACCTTTTATTGTCCTTGAACTCAGTGGTGCTTTTGTGATGTGTGAGAAATGCAGTGTGGGTTTGGGTAAGAGCTGGAGCCTCAGCAGAAGGTGACCTGCTTGCAGTCTATCTGTTCTGTGTGCACAAATACCTGTATAATGATGGAGAAAGAAAAGATCAAGATTATTCAGGCCCATGTGCAGCTCTGAAAAGTTTAACCAGCAGGTAACTGTCTACAGATCCTGAGGGACTGGGGAAGTCTTTCCATGCACCGTGTGGGACACGGAAAGGATTCCTTAGGGTGCTCCTAAGAGCGGGGTGTGTCCCTGGGGCTGTGCTGAACCCTGCTGTTCTGTTGCCATACCAGTGTGGCAAAGACAAGTCCAGGCTCTCGGCAAGGCTGCTTAGGTTGGGCCTGGCACTGTGCCATGGGAGATGTACTGCTCTCCTGGTGGTGATGGTGAAAGTAACTTGGGTGTCAGTGCAGTACTCTGTATAGTGATGCAGATCTGCCATGAGTTCTGAGAGTGAGGATGACCAGAGGGAGCTTAGGTAAAAGTAGCTGATGAGGTTACTGTTGTCTGGGCTGGCTGTTGTCTGGGCTCCTGCTCCTCAGATACCTGAACTATGAAGTGCAAGAATGTTTTGAAATGAATATTGTAAAATTGAAAACTCAAGGGATAGTAATTTTGCATTCATGCGCCTTGGTTTTTCATCATGCTTGAATAATCTTATCACATCTGAAAGTATTTTTTTCTGTAGAGCAGCTGCCTAGAACCTCTATAATACAGAAACAGACAAAATTTTCTTGGCAAAGTTGAGAACAAGGATCAGATTTATGACTTACAAACCAGTGTTAACTCTAGTAGTTTTCTATTGATTTAGATTGCAAAGTATAAAAGAAACTCTCCCATTTTAGGATAATCCAGTTCATAGCTTTGTTTTGCCAAAGTAGAACAAAAGGACTTGCTGCCATGTTCACCAGAGCTTTCACAATTAAACATTGGTATTTTGATGAGCTGCACTTCATTAGGATATAGTAGTTTGGCAATTAAACTTGCTTTGTTGGAGACTGCAGGCATTTTTAAAGATTAAAATGTCTGATTCCAGTGTAGTTTTAGAATGCATCTACTGATGTTAATTTAAATGAAGTGCAGATGATATTTTTGTAATATAGGTTTCTCTGGAGATAGTTGTAAATCATGAATTTATAAATATGAGATTCCTTCCTGCTATGATGGTCCCATGCTAATATATATCTTCCAGGTAATGAAGGCCGTAAAAGTAGGAATGAAAGAATACGAGATGGAGAGGTAAGACTTCTTACAGTAATTACAGTAAAAAAGATAATATCTCTATAGTAGAGGGAGAAGCAGTAGCTGAGACAATGCAGTAGCATGGATTCAGTTGCAACTGAGAGCTCATTGCTGTTTGAAGGCCATTGGAAGCATTGTTTTGTTATTTTGAGGTGGTACTTCATCTGTTTGAAACATGCATGTGATGAGGGGTAATTATTTTTTGGTTAAGTGTTCGCATATCTCTCTTCCTGGAGTTACAGTAATTTACAGAAGCTTTATGAAATAGCTGTTCTCATTGTTTGAAGCCATCCAGTAGAATGGTGTTTATGGTTAAACATTGCCTTTAGTCTGGTTATGCCTGGAAGACTGCATGTGTGGGTGTTTAAGGGTCTTATGAAAGGCTGTGTTCAGTTACATTTTGCCTGCAGTTACAAGCCAGCAGTACCTGTACTTAGCCTGTACAAGGAGCTCAGCTCACACGTGTAATGGGTGTTCTACAGCTGCTGAGAAGTCAATGAGAAAGCAGCAGGTACCTCCTATGTTGAAAAGAACGAGCTGTACAGGCATCCATGAGGGGTTTGCCTGGTCCTAACTGACACAGTAATCATGTGTCTTGATCTAAGGAAAACAGTGCCTCCTCTCCTGAATCAATATTTACATTAGATCATCAGCATTCATCTTATAAAACATGGTTTTGATCATCAAGTCAATTTATTTTTAGTTTGTACGTGGTATTTTCAATTTTCAAAGTATTTGCATAATGAAGAAATAGCAAATAGCAGTCATATGTTGGTTACTGTTGTTTCTTGGCAGTAATTTTTCAAAGGCTTGTAAGCAGGCTAGGGCAGCACCCAGTGAAGGGAAGGTAAAGAGACCACAGTATTTGTCGTCAGGATTTCAAGGTAGCTCAAAAGACAAAAAAAGCCCGTAGAACATATGCAATATGGAGAAACTAATGTTTCATTTAAGCAGTTTAAATTTCTGCAGATGCTATAGGCTCATGCTTATAATTTGTCAGTGCTTCAAATTGCATTTACATATACCACCAGGTAACGGAAAAAGAATATTGCTTACATTCTGTCTTTATTTTTGGACTTTGTGTTTGTGTTCATTTTACTCACTGGCCATGCTATATATGCTGATAGTGAAATTTTGGCTCTGGAAGTCATTAGCAATCAAAAATTTTCATAGAGCAGAATTTGTTCCCAGGTGCTTTTAAATGTCATGATCCTGGCAGTTTGATTTAAATGTCATACAACAAATATGTATATAAACACTCTTCCGTAGGTCTACAAGGTATATTACCTTTTTTCTCCAGGACTTTCATTCTTCCCTAACTAGCTCCTTCCATACACATCAACCTTTTAAAAAGATTGTGTCTTTCAGTTGAAAAAAATAAATTAGGCAGCTATTACACCTATTTAAAATTGCCTTCTATTCTTCCATACATCTTGATAGATTACATTTGAAAGAGTTTGAAGTTATTTAGCTAATGAAAGAGGTCTTGGCAGACTGCTCTACTGTGTCTGCTTTGGAGACTATAATTAGAACTTCAGTTTCTTTTACTGGTGGAATTCATCCCCACACCTGTTCCTTTAGGGAAAAAGGGCCCTAAAAATGTAAATCCTGTCTGCTATTCTTCTGTCTGCTAGGAAGAATAATGGCAGAGATCCCAAAAGCAATTAAAATTTTCTGTTACCGGATGTAGGACCCAAGTGTTGCCTTTTCTTTGTCCGCTTGGTTAAACACTGGTAAATTATTTTGAACCAGTAATGTGTTAATGCTGAGATATATAAAAAATAAATGCATTTAACTGCAACTCCAATCAGCCCTGACTTCTTTTTTGGTTTGATATTATTTAACTTTAATGTGTGGTTGGTTGACTTGAAGGAGACAGCCAAGGCAATTATCTACAAACAGTAATTCACAGCATGTGTAATTGCATATAAAGTCATTTTGGTAGGTCAGATTCTGGGTTTTCTCTGAAGCAGTTTGTTTAGTATTTGTGCTTATCTCATGTTTAATTAATCTTCTTTAATTAAAGGCTTTTAATTATGAAACTGCTCTGTAGTGAATATATTGTTAAAAATACAGCAAAACGGTAAAAGCAATCTCTTCAGCTTTAGAAGTGTGTGAATAAAATGTGTGATTTCAGCAAAGTTGTTTAAGTGTGCATATATAGGCAGAATTTTTTGGTGTGTATATATAACCACACTGAAAGTCCTAATTAGGACCTACAGTCATCTGCTTCAGAGTGCTCTAAGGGTCTTGAGATAACTTCTCTAGATCACTGTTCATCAGTTTCTAGATATCATCTGTGTACTGTTTACCAAATGAAGAATGGAATCTTCTGTGCATTTCCTCATTTGTTCCCTTTTATTAAAAGACCATTTTTAAGATTGGCGTGGCTCCTTGGAATTGTCAGTTTGAATGGGGAATGATGTGAAAGTGTATGCTGTAGCAACAGGTGAGTGCCTTCCTGCATCCCAAATTCTGGACACACAGCTGTTGTATGCATTGCCCATTTTGTGGGGGTTTATCCTCTTCCTAATAGCACTGAAAGTGCTGTTGTTACCAAATGTCCAAAATATCAGAATAAGACTCTCCAGCACTAAAGCTGTCCTAAAGAGGGCATCATTTATTTAGGCCTGAGGTTCATGCAGGAGATCCTAACCGAACATGGACACATGATTCTATAAGAGTGTTACTTATATACAGTTGCTACATGCATATTGAAATTTAGCCATTACCATAAATCCCACCCCATGTTCCCAGAGATTTAGTCCTTTGTTTTGTCTGTCATGGCGTTCTTGAGCCAGATGTCTTCGTATCTTCCAAGTGTCCTTGCTGAAAGCAGCTTTTGCAGGCCTTGTTTTTTTGCTAAAAGCTTCACAGACACAGTAAAAACTGAATTAACCCTTTTGGTGTCACTGTGATAGGAGTGTGTGCACAGTCCTGAGTTCATTAAATGATGATGTATTTATCAGTGCCGTGACGACTCCAGGCAGCACTAAACCAGACCTAAACAACACCCATTCCCTTGTCCAACACCTCCCTGGATTATGGGACTCTGAAACTCTGCTTTACTCTGAAAACTCTGAAACTTCTGCTGCTGCTGAGCACCTTGGGGTTACCATGCTGTACCAACTGTGATTCCAGTACCCAAAACCTGGGTCCTGATCCTCTGGAGTGGAGCCTTTTAAACCAGAGGAGCAGTGCCTCGTGTACAGGGGACATCGGCCAGTGTACAGGGGGCAGTGGCCAGTGTACAGGGGGCAGTGGCTAGTGTGCAGGGGACATTGGCCAGTGTACAGAGGGCAGTGGCCAGTGTACAGGGGGCAGTGGCTAGTGTGCAGGGGACATTGGCCAGTGTATAGGGGACATTGGTCAGTGTATAGGGGACATTGACTAGTGTACAGGGGGCAGTGGCCAGTGTACAGGGAGCAGTGGCTAGTGTACAGGGGGCAGTGGCCAGTGTACAGGGGGCAGTGGCTAGTGTGCAGGGGACATTGGCCAGTGTACAGGGGATGTTGGCGAGCGTACAGGGGGCAGTGGCTAGTGTACAGGGGACATTGGCCAGCGTACAGGGGGCAGGGGCCAGTGTACAGGGGGCAGTGGCTAGTGTACAGGGGACATTGGCCAGCGTACAGGGGGCAGGGGCCAGTGTACAGGGGGCAGTGGCTAGTGTACAGAGCAGACAGTGTGGGCAGCAGGAGAGGGGGGATTCTGCCCCTCTGCCCCCTCAGCTGAGACCCCACCTGCAGAGCTGCCCCAGCCCTGGCCCAGCACAGGAAGGACCTGGAGCTGCTGCAGAGAGCCCAGAGGAGGCACCAGGGGGATCAGAGGGATGGAGCAGCTCTGCTGGGAGGGAAGGCTGGGAGAGCTGGGATTGTTCAGCCTGGAGAGGAGAAGCTCTGGGGTGAGCTCAGTGTGGCCTTGCAGTACCTCGAGTGAGCTACCAGAAAGATGGAGAGAGACTATGTACAAGGACCTGGAGTGACAAGAGGGAGTGGCTTCAAACTGACAGAGGCCAGGGCTGGATGGGGTATTAGGAAAAATTCTTCATTGTGAGGAGAAATAATTGTGGGGATTTCGTAGCAGTTAATACTAAACTTAAACTCCGCTCTGCTATAACGGCAATAATTTGAAGAATAAAACGGCAAGAAAGCAGTTACAGAGATTTTTTTCTTGTTGGTTTACAATGCTTGCAGACTATTTTTACACCTTGCTTCTCTTACCAGCCGAGGCTGATAAAAGTTCTTTATCCCTATTCCTTTCAGTGCTGTCCCTGATTCCAGAGCAGGCTTGGGCTCTGAGATGAGTTGCTGTTGTGTCTGTCAGTGTTAAATTTCACTATCTGTGGAAGTCTGAGAGCCCTCTCACAGATTATGGCTCTCATCTTTCATTTTTCTCTCTCTCATCTGCTCCAGTGGAACAAACTGAAAATAAAGCGTGTGTGTTATTTCATTAAAAAGAAGAAAATAGCCAGAAGAATTTTGTTTTCCTTTGAGTATTTCTTTTTAGTGAAATGCTGATTATTTTAGCTAATCAGTATTTGCCACTTACCATTTCCTTTTGATATTGCTCTTTGAATGTTTTCGAAAAAATCACTGACTTCTGCAGCAAATGATCCTCAAAATTATTTGGTTTTTTTCTTGAGGCTGGATAGAATTGCAACTTAATTATAACCGTCGTAAGTCCTTCACCTAAGTGTCCACAGATAGTTGTCATGGGTTAGAACAGTTTGGAGTTTCAGTTAAGAAAAAAAAAAATTCCACCAGCCACGGAAGTGATGTTTTTGGCAAGCAGCTGTTGTAACTTCCTCCAGACCTGATAGAACTGATCAATTGGCTAATTGGAATATTGACAGCTCTGTTAAGCCACTTAAGAAACTGGACACGCCTCTGTAAATAGCACAATTTAAAGAGAAGTAAGCCCGGGAAGCTCTCTCTTGCTTCCGGCCCTGGGACAGGTAACTGGGCCTGGCTGGGCCTGGCTGGGCCTGGCCTCTCCGGGCCTGGCTGGGCCTGGCCTCTCCAGGCCTGGCCGGGCCTGACCACTCGGCCCCGGCAGGGCTGGGGCCACAGCCCACGGCTCCGTGCAGGCTGGGATGGCTCCCCTTCCCCGGTGCGGCCGAAATGAACTTCACAGCGAGACCAGCTCCGGCCGCTGCCCGGCACAGATCATGTGAGCAACAGAGACAAATAAGTTCCAGCTGCAAACTCTGGGTAAGAATAACGCCTTCTGAACTGTGAGTTCCCCAGAAGAAATGAACCCTGCAGGCACTGATCCTCTCCCAGGTCAGAGGAAAGGGAAAGGCAAAGGCACGTGAATAGATACCATGCTAGTGACACCAAAGTCAGTGAAGGAGAAAAAGCTGAGGCCCAGAGAGAAGAGATAGAGGAGATGCTTTAAACCTAAAAGCTGAAATTCTTTTGTAAAGCTATGGTGATGGACTATGATACATCAGAGAACCCCTTGTAATTTCGTGATAAGCATGGGGGGTAGAGCGTTCAAACTGCAGCCACAAGCAAAGATGCCTGTGCTGAAATAAGTAAATACTGAAGTAGCTGTGATCCACTTGAGAAGCAGATAGTGATGAAGTGAAGACCCTTGCTCCCAGGGGAAAAGAAGACCTGTGTTTCTAGAGATGAAGATGATCCTAGAAGTAGATGAAGAGAACCTTTGCCCTTGAACAGCTCATCCTTAAAATAGTACCCCATTAGCTAAGACTGAACCCTCAAAAACAGCTGTGGGGAAAGCTGTGAGCCAAGGGAAGGGACTTTCACATGCCAGCAGAAAACCACCCCAGGGGGCTGTTGTGCTGTGACACAGAAGCCACAAGAAGACTCCTTCTTGTGGAGAAGCCCCGTAGCATGGGCAAAAGAGACTCCTCTCCCTAAGTGAACTGATGAAAGACTATTATAGAGTTGGTAAACTGACTGAAATAATCCCAAGTTTGTGTCTTTATGTTGTAAGTGGGAGGAGGGAGGAGGATGGGGGGAGGAGAAGTGTGCTGAAAGTTTATTCTGACCCTTATTATTCCTTTTTCTTTTAGTTCTGTTAATAAACTTCTTCATATTCTTTAAAGTGTGGAGCCCGCTTTGCATTCCTCCTAATTCTTATCTCACAAAAAGTAAAAGATGTGAACAAAACCACTACAGTAGTAAATAAGAATACCCACTGCAGCTGACAAAATGCACCTGATTCACACAGGTGAATCTTCCACAGTTGCTTTTTGGCGTGGGCATAGTGTTGAATAGTGTCATGACACTCACTGGTATTCGTGTGTTTTTATTAAACAAGAGACTGGGACTCCATTAGTCTCAAGCAGCATGTCAGCCTGCTCAGTTACTCATATGTATTTGATGTCGTTTTCTTTTCCCTTCTTTTTTTTTTTTTTTTTTTAAACAGTTAGTGTTGTGTAGCCAGGAAATGGCTTGACTGCCGTATTTCCCAAACTGCCTTGCAATTAGAGGTGATGTGTTTTTAAATGTAGGGTGCTGCTATCAAAAGGTTAGTTTTAAAACTTTAAAATACATGAAAAACTGAGAGAGAGGTGGAAAGTGACCTTTTCCTGCATTTTAGAAACCCCAACGCAATCCACTAATTTTCCCTTTGTTTCTGCAGGCCTGTGTGGTAGCATGGGAGTCTGCCTGCTGTCTGGATGATGGTTTGGTGTAAGATGATCCTGTACCTGATATTATTGTCTGTGTATCTAGTTCTAGCACCAGGGTTGAAGGAAGTGGATCAGCCACAATCTCTGTTTTTAGCAAGAAATCCCCACTACACAGCAGGCCAGGAGCTTCTGTTCGACGTGGATACACTGGGGCAGGCAGGGAAGGAGTAGCTGAGCAATGGTTTTGTACCTGTGCCCGCGTTAGGGGCAGCAGGGGTCATCCAGGACTTCCTGAACATGGTGGTAGGAAATGACCTACAGTATCCAGGGCCAGGTAGGTGGCTTAGTGCTGACAACTCTGACAGCAAATGCTGGGTACCTGCTAATTGCTTCGTTTGAGTGAGCTGCTGAATCTCATGTGTTCAGTGCCCAGGGGGAAGTCAGATGTAATGTGTTTGCCTGGAAGAGCAACTGGATTCAGAGAGACATTTCCTGCAGCCTTCCCCTCCTGCCTGCCTTCCCTCCATACAGCTGGTCCTTTGATGTTTTAAATTAGGCTGTCACCACTCATTTCCTAATCCAGCTGAAGTAAGGTTGTAAATAGTCTTTAAATAAATCTAAATTTAAAATTTGCTTTAGAAAACCCCAGAGCATTGTTTCTCTACTGTGACATACAGAGACACAATTGCAAATACATGCACACTCGACTCAGCAGAAACAGGGGAGAGGATTACCTGTGGGCATGAAGACCTCCTATCTCAGCACTTCATCTACTCTAGGGGGTGTAAATCCACTGGAGAGGTTTCAGCTGCCCCAGCCCCGGCAAACATATACCCACTTCCAGCTGACCTGCTCTCCCCCTTCTGCCTAGCTGAGAGGAGAAATGTGGGAGTTAGAAATTTCTTGGGGCACTGCAACCTTGGAGACCCGTTTTACCTGAACTGCTGGTCAGTATATTCATGGTGGTTGGTGATGGACTCCATTAGCTGCTGGGAGGGAGCTGAGCAGTTTTAGCATATCCCCAGTAACCTCTCAGCATTTTCCCTTTGCAGGAGGTCCTGGGGGAAGCTCAGATGTCCTGTCTTTCAGTCATCTCCTGGTGCAAGAGCAATGTTTAATTGCACAGGCCACTCTTGTGACTTGTGATTGAAATTCCACATAATTGGGTTTTACCTTCTACAAAAAACTTGTGAAACTGGACCATGTGAGAGATTTAAAATAAGCCCCATCCCAGAGATACCAAAGAACAATTACCATGCTTGTATTGGAGAATGGTTCCCTTCAGAAAGAGAGCTGTGGCAGGATGTAAACCATGTGTGTGCATACAGAACTTGGCTTGTGGCATAGCAAGGGATAACCCAGCTTGGAATGCTGTGTCATTGTATGTCCTCACAGGGTTAGTAATATAGTAAATGTGATAATTCATAATTATCCTTTGGTTACCTTTTTGGAAATGAAAAAGTAGTAGCAACTTTTATTTTAATTTTATAACTGATGGAAAATTGCAAGCATTATTAATTTCTATGGATGTTTTCTACAGTGACTTACTATTAATCACTGCAGCAACTATTACTATATCAAAGGAAGAACAGGCTTTCTTCTCAAATTATCAATGATCTCAGTTTTTACTGACTTTAGTGTGGCCTTGAGATAGTGAACTAGTTAACATTGCTAACAACAAACTAAGATTGGAGATATGTGAAATGAAACTCATTGTAAAAGACAGCAGGCTGAAATTATTATTTGATGTGGATTTTGTTCATGCTTGTTCAGACAAGTCAAAAGTAAAGATTCTACCATATGTGAGGCTTTATCTGCACTGTAAGCTTTACCTTAATAGTTTTTGCTAATTGCTGATGAAGCCGGGAGCTGAGAACTTTGTGTTTGCTGGCCATCTTTTGATAAAAAAAATTGCTTGTGATCATGATCAGAGACCAGAAGCTGAACTTGAAGGAAATGGGTAGATACCAAGACTGTCCATTAATGTCATGATATCACACACTGACCTAAAAATTAGACCTATTTTACACACATGAAAAGAAAAAGAGCAGATTTTGTTCCCTGTTGCTGGCATGCCCACTGCAGAAATTCTTTTCCAAATTTGTTCTTAGAGCATCCTCATCATCTTAGTGTGCAAGTGACACCTTACAGCTTATTAAGCAGCCTTTCTAATGTCTATTGTAATAGTGAAAGTTTTTTTTCTGGTACCTAATCTGAGTCTCTCCTGTCTCAGATTGAGGCCATCTCCTCTTGTCCTCTCACTGTAAGCATGGCAGAAGAGATCAGCCTTAGCTCACTGCACCCTCCTGTCAGGGAGCTGGAGAGAGTGAGGTCTGCGCCTCCTCTTCTCCAGACTAAACAAACCCAGCTCCCTCAGCTACTCCTCAAGGTGTGTGTTTTCTAGACCCTTCATGAGCCTTGCTGCCCTTCTCTGGATACCCTCCAGCCCCTCAATGTCCCTTTTCAAATGAGAGGCACAGAGCTGGACCCAGCACTTGAGGTGTGGCCCAGCATAGAGGGACAGGCACTGCCCTGGTCCTGCTGCCCACACTAATGCTGATCCAGGCCAGATGCCACTGGCCTCTTACCCACTTGGGCACCTACTGGCTCATACTGACCCAGCTGTCAACCAGCACCCCCAGGTCCCTCTCTGCTGAACAGCTCTCGAGCCACTCCTGCCCCAGCCTGGAGCTGCAGGGATTTGCTGCAACCCAAGTGCAGGACACGGCACTTGGCCTTGTGGAACCTCATGCCGTTGTCCTTGGCCCATTGATTGAATCTGTCCAAGGCTCACTGCAGAGCCTTCCCCTCCTCCAGCAGATCCACACTCCCACCCAACTGGGTGCCTGCAAATTTAGTGAGGGTGCTCTCACTCCCCACATCCAGATCATCAATAAAGATGTTAACCAGGACCAGCCCTAAAACTGAGCCCTGAGGAACACCACTAGCAACTGGCCCCAGTTGGATTTAGCTTCATTCACAACTCTCTGGGCCTGGCTGTCAGCCACTTTTTTACCCATCAGAGTCCACCCATCTAAGCCACAAGCAGCCAGTTTCTCCAGAAGAATGCTGTGGGAGATAGTGTCAAATGCTTTACTGAAGTCTAGATAGACACATCCACAGCCTTCCCCTCATCTGCTAAGTGGTCACTTTGTCATAGAAGAAGATCAGGTTGATCAAGCAGGATCTGCCTTTTATAAATCCACGTTGGCTGGGCTTGATGCCCTGGTTGTCCTGCACATGCTGTGTGATGGCGCTCAGGATGATATGCTCCATAACTTTGCCCCGAGCTGAGGTCAGGCTGACAGGACTGGAGTTCCCCAAATCAGCCTTCCAACCCTTCTTGTAGACGGGTGTAACATTTGCTAATTTCTAATCAGTTGGAACTTTTTAAGTTAACCAGGACTGCTGGTAGAGGATGGAGAGTGGTTTGGCCAGTTCTTTTGCCACTCTGGGGTGGAGCCCATCAGGGCCCATAGACTTGTGAGTGTCTAAGTGGCAGGGCAGGTCACTAACCACCTCCTTCTGGTTTATGGGGGCTTCACTCATCTCCATGTCACCAGCTTCCAGCTCTAGGAGCTGGATATCCTGAGAACAACTTGTCCTGATATTGAAGACTGAGGCAAAGAAGGCCTTTAAAAAATTAAGTACCTCTGCCTTTTCCTCATCCCCTCTCACTGCACTACCCTCTTGCATTCAACAAATCATGGAGACACGCCTGACTCTCCTTTTGCTGCCAAGGTTTGTGTAGAAACTTTTTTGTTGTCTTTAACTGGTCAAATCAAGTTCTAGTTGGGCTTTAACTCATATGATCTTCCCCTGCATGACCTTGTGTCATACTTGTAGTCCTCCTAAGTTACCTGACACCTCTTCCAGAAATGGTAGATTCTCTTTTTTTCCATAATCTCCAGCCTAAGTTCTCTGTTTAACTAGGCTGGTCTTTCTCCCCAGCAGCTTGTGTTCCTACACATGGAGAGAGCGTGCTCCTGAATATTTAACAGTTCTTTTTTAAAGCATATCCAGCCCTCTGGACTCCTTTGTCCTTCAGGACTGACTCCCAAAGGACTCTGTCAATCAGTGTCCTAAAAAGGCCAAAGTCAGCCTGCTGTAAGTCCAAGGTGGAAATTCTGCTGGTGTCCTTCCGTGCTTCACCCAGTATAGAAAATGCTAACATTTCATGGTCACTGTGCCCGAGATGGTCACTGATTACCACTCACCCACCACTTGTCCTTTGTTCACAAATAACAGGTCTGGCAAGACACCACCTCTGGTAGGCAGGCAGAAGGGATGGAAGATGCTAGGACTGGAGAGGAATCTGAATGGTATTAGACAGCAGAGGTGATGTTTCTGCTAAAATCAAATTGAACCTTCAGGCAGGCTTGGCAAGTGAGAGCCACAAAGAGCTTTGCTGACAGCTGACTCTGGGTCTCCCAGTTCATCTGTTGAAACCTGTATATTTAAAAGAACTAATGAGGTCATGAGAAGGGTCCACAAATAAATCCATTCGTGTAAGTTATGGTTGCTATCACTTCTCCCTTGGTACAAACCTCTTGTAAAGTGCCATATCCTTCAGGAGTATTGGACTGGATTTCTGCTCTTTCTTATTTCAGAATGAACTGCTATGTCCTCTTGGTCAGTACTGAGTGGCAGAGGTGGGCGAGCATTCTTCTGTCTCTGGTCAGCAGATAATTTGCAAAAATTGTGTGGAGTTGTTTGGGTGCACAGTGTAACTGTAAGTTTAAGTGTTAGGACTGTGTGAGGTTTAGGATGTTACATGTAATTTATTATTAGCCTTTTGCCTGTGTAACCTCTAGATTTGCTCTGTAATGGAAGGTTTGATGCTGGATGTAATACATTACATTGGGTCAACTCTCCAGTTTTGGGGTTTTTTCCTTTATTGTGTGTTTGAAGGAAGAGAAGAACATGTCTGTTACAAATATGTTGTTTGGGTTGGAAATCGTTACAGCATTGAGGAGCTGGCTTCCCAATCCTGCAAAATTTGGAGAGATTTCTGAGATGTTTATGTTGAGGGAGGAATCATCTGCTTTTCATCAGTAATTCTGTCTTTGTGAGAAGGAAGTGGATATTGTATGACAAGAAACCATTAAATAGAGGAAGGTTCTGGCCAGAGCTGTTTCTGCTGCAGATCAGAGGCTTGTGTCCATAAGACCTCTGAGGGGGTCTAGAATTTCTTTGGATCAGGTGAGCTTGTTGGTTGTTTGGGGCTGGTGGGGCAAGGAGGCCTCTGTTATTTGAAGGAGTTCTTGGGTAGATGGTGTAACTTCTTTCTGGTAGTTTTCTGTTTTACTTTGTGCTTCATGTTCATACTGGCTCTAATACTTGGGATCAGTGTAGTGATTTTATCACCTATGATAGGTCCTTGGAGCTTGATTTGGGTCCCTTGTGCAGTTTAGAATAACAATTGAAAATTAATCCTATTTCAGTCCCTCAGTCTGCA
This sequence comes from Machaerirhynchus nigripectus, assembly GCA_013397975.1. Classification (NCBI taxonomy): domain Eukaryota; kingdom Metazoa; phylum Chordata; class Aves; order Passeriformes; family Dicruridae; genus Machaerirhynchus; species Machaerirhynchus nigripectus. The sequence continues at coordinate 933,111 of VZRQ01000392.1, forward strand.
TTAACCTCTGATTTCCACGGTTGGTGATTGGTCTTTCTGCCCTTTCCTTCAGCCAGCTCAGGTTCTGGAAAGCTGCCTGAGCTCCAGGCAAAAGGAGCAGCGTGTTTCCAGAGAAACTACCTTGAGACCAGTGAATGGATCAGGGGGATCCTGTCAACAGGGCACAAGGTGTTTACCAGTGAGGGGTTGTGCAGACTTTTGACCTGCCTACAGAGCACCTGTGTGGTCATTTGTTTGGTCCCTGCATAAAGAAAGGAATGTTGATAATGTTCGCAGGAATTGGAGAAGGTCTCATAGTAGACTTAGTTGCAAAGTGTGTCTGGATCTTCCTGAACCTGCTTCCTCAGCTTCCCTTCCCTTAAAAATTCCGACTTCTGCACCTGACTAAATTTCGTCCAGACATTGTCATCATACACTGAGTGTTATAATCTTTTATTATCCTTAAGGTAGTAGGTTTGCATATGCCAAATGACAAATTACTGCCTTTTCCTCTCAGAATAGTTCAAGTATTCAAAAATCTATTGAGGGCAAATTAAGTTCTATGCTGGGACACCAACGCCCTTTTAACCTAAGCCCTTACTGCATTTCTGCTTGCTCTGGGTTGTTGAACACAAGTTCAAACTTCAAATATTCAATTTGAAACTGAAAGGAAGATTATGAGGCATTGGTGATTATGTTGGCACTCTGTCACTGAACAGCACTTTTGCATTGTGTGCTATGTGGGTGGCTGTGTATTTGCTAAGAAGTGTTAACTGAAGATGAAAGTTTAATTATTTCTTCAAGGCAAATCCTTTCTCCCATGGACTTAAACTTGCATTAGAAAAATGAAAATTCATAACACGTTTAAAAATTGGCTAAAATTAAAAACCATTTATTTTTACCCTATTTATTCTTCTGAATAATAAAATTTCCCCATGGGTTTTTGGAACATATGTAGAATAATTACACTGTAGAAGTGGTGCTTTAGCTCAGTGTCTAAAGCTAGGGCAAACATTGTGATTATGCTGCAAGCTTAAATCTGGGTTTTATAGAAAATCTCATTCAAGGCTCTGTTGCCATCAAGTGCAAAAAACTGTGACCCATGGATTGGTCCCTGTGGGAGCAATTATTCTTTGCTGAGATTTTTTTCCAGCACTGAATATTATAAATGTCAAAAAAAAGTTTAACCCTCAGTACCTCTAACAGAATGTTTTTGTACTTGCTGGCAAGAATAAAAATTTGTAGCTTGTATTTGCATTATTTTGTGTTTGAGCCAGGATTTTTAAAAAGCTTTTCTTTATAAACAACTGAAAGGTAAAAGTGCTGCCTTTTAGTTGTAGTCTGCATGCCTAGGTGAAGACAAAATCGGGGCTGAAGCCGCCTGACGCTGCTTAATGCAGTACTGTGCCCAAGTCTCTCCTGATGGGGTTCATGCACGTTGGATGCAGAGTGAATGGATGATTAAAACCTCTTGTCTAGAGGTGGCAGCAGGGGCAGAGTGTGGAGAGGGAGTGGGGTTGCTTAGGAACACGGCTGGATCTGATTCTCAGCTGCTGCCCAGGGACACGTTTCGGTGAGCAGGAGCAGCGTGTTCATCGCAGCCGCGGCTCTGCGGAACCAGGGGGGAGTGGGAGCTGATCTTGCTTTCGGGGAAACCCACATCCTTTGGAGGAGGTGCAACACGGGTGTGCATTTCTGCTTCCTTAATTCTGGTGTTTGTTTAAGACTTATCAAATCAAAGCGGGTGCATTTTTCCTAGCAGAAATTAAAATAACATTTTTCTATTACCTAACTAACAGATCCAAACCCAGCAGATTTCCTGCCCCTTCCCTATTTTCTCCTGTATGTTCTTTGGTGCTGGGTACAGTCAGGTCATTAACTGTGACAAAACTTTGATAAAATGGATAGAACTTGCATCCTGTGTTCAAAGACTTGCAAAGTGACACTAGTTGTGAGATGCTAAGAGGAATGTTGTGCAGCCTTGTGGCTGAAGTTTGAGTCAGAAGCACCATTCACTCACCATAAAACTGCAGTGAGACATAAAGACAAATGGGTCCCAAATATACCAACCCTGGGACAGGATGAGTCACCTTTACTTTTTTTTTCTCAGTTAGTGATTTGTATTTATCACATGGTTTGGTACTTTTCCATATATAAAATACCGATGATACTCAGTAGTCTCAGGCAACATTAAGTGAAGAACTTCTGGTTTTGAGATATGAAGAAAAGACCTTGCAAGTGAAAATCAGTAAGTTTTTTACTTTCTAAAGGCTGCAGATTCATTTGTGTGCGTAGACACAAGTGATACCTTTTAGTTATTATGTAAAACTTCCAGTGAAATTTAGTAAGTTTTTATTCCTAGAAGTTATGTTAGGTCTTGGTTCAATTTTGCTTAGCATGCATAAGTAATTTTAAAAGTTTTTGTGAGGTCTTTCAGCAGTTCAGAATGTTATTTCAGATTATTGTGACAAGCACTGAAAATTTTTTTCCAAAATGTGGGGAAATGTACTGCTCTCCTTTAATGAACCCTATTCTGTAGCCCAGGCGACATGGCCAGATCTCAGGTGGAGGGAGCTCTGTGACCTCCTGCATGTTACCCCACTCGATCTACATAGAATGTACTGCTGCTCTGCAGGCCCCCTGGCTGTACCTGCATCGTGGGCATGATCCCTGTGGGTTATTTTTAACTAAATTACTTTGTTGTTTGCCACGTGTATTCATTCCTTCAGGGTTCAGTCTATATGTTTAATCCTGCTCCACTTTCCCCTCCTTCTCAGTGACAGAGGAGGGGCAGGGTTATGCCCTTTGCCACTGCTTTGATGCTCTGAAGACAGCTTGGAAAAATCAAGCATGTGTAGGAAAAGAGGGCTCAAGGATTTCACTTGAGACTGCGGGAGACAAAGGCTGTGTGTTACAGGTCTGTGCTGGCCGGGTCACTTGGCTGTGGTCAGAGGGGCTGAGGGGGGAGTGTAGGGTGCCAGTGGGACCAGTGCAAGCATGGGCTTCCCCCTGCCAGCCAGCACTTTGCACCCCGTTCATCCTGACTCTCTGCTGGTGCCTTTGCCTTAATCCTCAACACCTGAATGGGGTGTAGGGCTCCTGGCATCCAGCTACAACTCATGGCAAATCACAGATGTCACCACTGTCACTCCAGATAAATGCCAGATCATTACCAGGTGCCATTCATCTTCCTGCACTGTTTCCATCTGGGCTCATTAGCCCTCTGCTAGCATCCAGCATCGCTCTCAGCCCAGGTCCCCAGACCCCAAGATACACCCATACTCCTTCAGGTGCCTCCTGTAGTTGCTCGGGCTTGGGCAGTCAAGGCCGAGTCGCTGCCAGAGACCTGCCATTTGCAGCTGTGTTCACTGTACCAAAACAAGAGGCACGGGGCAAAGCTGGCAGTGATGAAAACACGGCTTGAAGTATTCGCTTTTTATCTAGAAAGAACATGAATGAAGGACTGAGTGCACTATTGCTTGTTGAAGGACTGGAAAATGGAAGTGCGTTGTTTAACTAGTGTCCTCCAGCAGTAGTAGAAAGAAGAGGCTTGGTCTATTTCAGAGATAAAATCCCCAGAAAATAAAACTTTCTCTGCCATCTTTCATACATCAGGAAGACAGTTAGAAGCTGATAGGGATGAGCAGGGTGCTTGTGTCCTTTAATGTATTTTTTCTTGCTGAGGGACAACTTTTACAGTGGCAACAGTACTTTTACATTTTGTTTTTCTTGAAGAAGAAAAATGCATTACTTCTGTTATTTTTCAGGTGGAGTGGAGATAATCACAGCTGGGCATGTGGGCCTGCGCTGGTAGACCATGCACTTTCTTTTACTCTGAGTCACTCTTAGGCTAATTTTTTTTTTCTTCTTTGTGCAGTCTGAAAAAGTATTTTGAATCCATGAATCATATGCCTTGGTGGTTCTCTTTAGAACTGGAAGCAGGTGGAAATTCATCAAACTGTTGAAAATGGATCTGGAAAAAAATGTGTCTCAGCTGCCATGGCAGTGGTGTACTCGTAGACATTGCCAGTGGCCTTTGGATCAAACAGCAGAGAAATAGCTTCAGAGTAAAGAGCCCAGAAAATTCTAACTAGGTAATGAGTAGTGGCTTCCTTTTGATTTACAGCATAGCTTTGCAATCAATCTATAAAGCTTTGAAGAGAAAAAAAAAATCTCTAAGGAGAAGGAAAGGACCATGCAATTAGTTGCTACTGTCTGCTTACTTGTCTTCCCTAATTCCAAGAGTGTGTGCTGAAAATGGATGATAGTGTACAAAAATCTCAACTACTGGCCAATTCCTTCGTAGATTCAAGCTGGGATACAGTTCACGTCATGCTGGTTCTTGGAGAATATTCAGTTTCATCTTAGCTGTAGATTATGTGTAGATGGGTGTAGTTGGAGGAATTTGACAAGGGTTGCATGTGTCTTGTAACTTCCAGCTCTTGTGTATCAAATTCCTGCTCTGATCTCTTCTTCTTTCATCTCCAGTATGTGTCTTTCTTTACAGAATTGGGTGGTGAAGTGGATGTGATAACTTGCAGAACCACATTAGGCAGTATTTTTTTTTTACTCAAGCAAATCACTACAGTTAAGAAAACTTATTCAGTAATATTGCACTGGAATTTGGATTTAGAATTGCAGTTTGTAATCGTCAAGACACCATTTGGCTGAGACTGCTCAGCCATTAATTTGTTTGAAGTTGACACTTGAGTTGAAAGACTAATAGCTGCCTTGGTGCATTGCTCAATTTTAATGTTACGGAGTTTGGGTGTACTGCGGCTGGGGACGTAGTTTGTCATTTTTATGGCGGGGTGGGCAGTGTTTTTGTTTGGGGACCTGGGGCTTTGCTGTTCTCATGCACAGGAGGGTGGTTTTGGTACATTAGTAAAACTTCAACATATATAGCAAAGCTGATCCTAAAGTTTTAATATGTGTATCAGAGCAATTGTTTCCACCACTCAGAACAATTTATTTACAATTAAAAAAGAAGCACAAGAAAATTGGTGTTTCATCATCTGAAAAATGGGAAGAATTGTTCAGAGGTACAGGTGTGACTCTTGTGCACAGATTGCTGTCAGTGTTCCTATGCTGACCTGCAGATAATGTCAGGGGCTTTTACTGCACGTGACAGACTTCTAAAGGGATTTTAGGCAAGGATTTTTTTAAAAAAATGGCTACTAACTTGCATATATGATCTTCATTTCCAGAACTGGTAACTGGTGAACTGAGGTAGGGTTTTCATTCATAGCAGCAATCTATCTAGCTTTATTTCCTCCTCATATTGCAAGCTAATTGATTATATTTTATGCGTAATAAAATAGTCTTCCTTAGTTCACATAAGACTATTAATTTCAAAGTTAATAATGGTGTAGGCATGAATTAAAATGTTTCCCCACCCCAGTTTTAGAAATCTACTATTTTTCTATGTAGCTAAATTTTTTTTTGGTGTCTTAGTTCTTAATGTTTACCCAGCCTGGCTCCTGATTTCCTTTGGAATTATTTAGGTGGGCAATAGTCAGCAGACAATTCTTTTTTATTCATAGAATCACAGAATATGCTGAGTTAGAAGGGATCCACAAGGGTCATCCAGCCCAGCCCCTGTCCCTGCCCAGACACCCCAACAACCCCACCCTGGGCATCCCTGGCAGCGCTGCCCAAACGCTTCTGGAGCTCTGGCAGCCTCGGGGCCGTGCCCATTCCCTGGGGAGCCTGGGCAGTGCCCAGCACCCTCTGGGTAGTGTTGTTGGTTGGGTGTTTTTGTTTCAGTTTTGGTTTTTGTTCCCCCCCAGTACTTGCCAGCACTAATTCATTATTTCAGTGTCAGGAATAATTGAAACTCTGGGTGTAAACTGTGAAATATTTGGTGTGCTGTGTTTTACACAGGTAATAGATGTACTGGAACCCCAAATATAAATCAAATCATGTAGCCTATTATGCTTTACGTAGTAGAAACAAAATATGAAATATTTTACAATGCAGAAAGTGCTTTTGTTGCTCCTAAGGGATACAATTTTGACAATTTTATGAGGTTGCAATTTATTTGTGCGGTGAGTTGGCACATGGTTTTGATAAAAGTAGTGTTCACAGAGCATTTTGCTAACAAGAATACTTTTTTAAAGCCACTAGTCTTTCTGATGTGTATTGTAAGAGCAAAGTATCTGTTAAACTCCCTGGAAGCGTGCCTGTCTGAGATGTATTTACAAACCCTGCATGGTAATACTGGTCTGAGTGTGAACAACATAAGCAAAAGAAACATGTTAAAAATGGGGGGAAGCTGTGTTACTGTTTTCTGATACAGGCTTGATCTTACACAAAAGACTCAGAAGAACACACTGGCCTTCATGCTACCCCTTGCTGTGAAAAAATGGTCTGTTGTGATGAAAATGGCTGTTCGAAGAATGGTGCAGTTGATAGGAATGACATTTCATTGAACAAGTACTTCAAACTGTTGTCTTGCAAGATATTCTTCTATAAATGCATGTGAAATCATACTGCACACTGGACTGAATGTACATTGCTCAAAAGTCAAAGTATGGCTTTCTCTACGTGCATGCTGCATACTGGTTTTTTCTGAATGGGATGTATAGAAAAGGTGACATGGAAATTCTGTGCCAGCTGTGATTGTGTTTCCAACAGATGAAAGGGAGTGTGAAGCAGAGAGCAGAGCTCTGGTGAGGCTCCCATACACATGTAGCACTGAGGAATCATGGCTGAAAATACAGCTTCTCTACTTGCCATACTTACAGTGGGATTAGTCATCAATTTAAACTTCCAACTTCGTTTTCAGCACATCTGTTTTCATATCTTTTTTTTTTGAAATTGCTTGAAAATACTTGACTGGCATTTTTGCTGTTTAAGTTACACCAGAGAGCAAGTCAGCAAGCTCCTTCCTTCCTTCCTTCCTTCCTTCCTTCCTTCCTTCCTTCCTTCCTTCCTTCCTTCCTTCCTTC
>VZRQ01000392.1:940789-1033970 GCA_013397975.1 Machaerirhynchus nigripectus
TCCTTCCTTCCTTCCATCCTTCCATGTCCTCTTCCTTCCTTCCCTTCCCTTCCCTTCCCTTCCCTTCCCTTCCATCCACCCTTCCTTCCTTCCCTCCCTCACTTCCTCCCTTGTATCTCTTGCATCGTTTTTTACTTTCCCTTCACCCACATTCAACGGAAAGGTGTCTTACAGTATCTGTCCCACTATTTGAGATACATGGGATATATGTTTCATAAACATGTTGTGGACAAATTATAACAGGCAGTAATGAACCTGGAATTGGATAGTTCAGAAAATAGTGGTGAAAGGAGTGTGGTAAAAATATTATTTACAAAATAGAGAAACTTTAAAAAATGGAGATTAGAGTAGACATTAAAAATACCGAAGATCAGAATTTTGCTTGTTATCAGCCCGATCTTTTGCTTGTTCCCATAGAATATTTTGTCTTCCTAAAACCATCAAGGAATGACAGTGTCTTATTGCAGGGAGAACTTAAAGCCTCTTAAGAGGTGAAAACCTGTGGGTTTCAAATGGTTAAATTCTGAAAGAAATGAAGTTGTCTGAAGTGTTTTCAAGATCTGTGTACTTGGCATGGAGCTATGTTCAATATTGCAATGTGCTGAGAGATTCAAGAGGGCTTTCTGCAGATACAGGAGCTTGTCAAAGCCTTTGTTAATGAGGATTTATACCAGTTAGGTGGAAAGATACCAAATGGAATACTGTTATTTTCAAAATAGCACTAGTTAGCCTCCAAAATGCATTTTCTTCGTTTGCAAAGTTATTATATTATGGAAGGTCTGAAGTATATATTGTTATATAATGAAACCAGCTGCATGGGTGAAAGAATGAAATTCAGTACTCTAGTTAAAAACTATGTATGTTTAAAATATTATTTGTATGTATTTCAGATTTTGGAAGATGTAAGTGGGCACACATATCTCTCCGTACAATATTTAGAATTGTTTTAAATAAGCCCTGATGAAACACAACATCATATATACTTCAGCAGCTTCAGGAGTTGTTACAGCTGTAAAACACATCTCTCTCAAAGACTGTTTGAGTAGCAGTGCCTTGTGGGGTTATTAGCAGCCTCTGAAGATTCTTGCATTCCTCATCCTACAGTCACAATTTTGGGAAGAGAAGACACATGAACTTGTCCAAATTTTTCTTGATAACACTCATTATTCCGCTTTTACCCCCTTGATCTCCATGCAAAGCTGGCAGAGGACTGTTAAACTCCTAAGCATCCATACCTGCAGAGGTGAGGAGGAGAACACCAGTCCTCAGTACTTCACTCCGACCCCAGGGTTTGTCTCACGTGTCCACAGTCCCAGCAAAAGATGTCTGTGTGCCATGCAGAGCCTGGGAACACTGGGGTGTTCCCCCAGCACAGTGGTGAGGACCTCTGAAATGAGAAGTACCAAGCAGCACGTCCCAGATTTCAGTATCAGTAAATACTGGTGGGCATCATCTATTGCAGGGTGTTTGTTTGCCTCAGCAGCACACAAAGATTTAGTGTGTATTTGGTGTGTAGTTTTGATCCTTCATCACAGGAGTCTAGGCAATATCAAAGTCACTATTTATAATCTCATCCAAAGGTCTTGATTTTCGGAGTGATTAGAGAAAGTAAGTGCTGCTCTGAGTCAGTGCCGGACTGTGAAGAGGCTTGGTTGAAAGGTGCAGAAATCCAAAAGGATTAGGGAAGATGAGTGCTTATAAGGCTACGAAATATAAAAGCAAGTAGAAGTAAATACAGATGCGATCTTTACCCAACAAAAAATTTACAAAAAATTTTACATGACCTCACTGTTACTGAAAAATCCTACATAGAGTAAATCAAAAACTTGTAAAGATGAAAACAGGTTCCTCATGGTGTCAGGGTTTTTAGGAAAGAAGAGTGGGAAATAGGAAGCAAAGGGATAGCATTTTAGTTATGAGAGCTTGAGAAGCCACTAGGATTTCATCAGGTTGGTAATTTGTTATTTGTTAGCTTTTTTGTTGGTTTATTCCTCCTTTTTATTCAAAGAAGATTCATAGCGAGGTAATAGTTTGAGAGTTGTAGATAGCAAACTCAGAAGCCATAAAATGGGTTATACAGCTATCTTTATTCTGAATAAAAACAGATAGTTCTTAGAATATTGTATACGTCATCTTTTTTCAGCTGGCAGACTATCAGATGAAGTTTCTGTGAAGTCCAGTGGTATTCCCTGTTTAAGGATTTGTTGCATATGACAGTCCTTGGTAAATTAATTATGAATTGACCTGAATGTACAATTTTGTCCAAGGCTGGAGATTGCTGTTGTGTGGGTGTGGGGGCATCAAAGCACAGGGTAGACAGAACAAGAGGAAATGGCCTCAAGCTGCACATGGGGAGGTTCAGGTTGGACATCAGGAGGAATTTTTCCATGGAAAGGGTGGTCAGGCACTGGAAGGGGCTGCCCAGGGAGGTTTGGAGTCCCCGTCCCTGGAGGTGTCCAAGGAGTGTCTGGATGCGGCACTGAGTGCTTTGGGCTGGTGACAAGGTGGGAATTGATCACAGGTTGGACTCGGGGGTCTTGGAGGGCTTTTCCAACCTTAGTGATGCTATGAATTGTAAAAAAGCATCACTAAGTGCCAGTGTGACAATGCATAGCCTGTACATCCTGAGGTATGAAAAATACTTGGGTTTTTTATCCTGTTAATACAGGTAATTCATTAATGGGGCTGGATGAACTTGACTTGCACAGAAGTTTTCATGTGAGAACAGAGCAGAAAACTAGAGTTATAATAAACACTCATTAATAACTGAAGTCAAGAAAGCTGCCAGCTGAGACACTGCCAACTCAGCCAGCTGGGACAAGGATCAGTGTATCCAGGGGCTAAGGCTTGGACCAGAACTTAAAAATGTGTTTCCATGCTGAGCTCTGCCAGGAGATGCCAAGCAAGTCTGTTTGACCACCTTGTATTTTTCCTTTCATTATTTCTTGTCTCTGTGGAGACAGAGAAGCTCCAATTCTTCCTACAGTACCTGTAACAGCAAATGACCAGCCTCAGCTGGATCTCCTGTTCCTCTGTGCAACACGGAAGTGTGCCCCCAAAGTCACCCCAGACCTCCTTCCCACTCAGGTGCTTCCACAGCTGTGCTCCTTTGGAGTATGAGAGTCCAATTCCAGTTTTCTGTTGAGCTATTCAGATTACTTTTGTTATGAGGTGGGGTTTAGTTATTGTTAATCATTAAGAGGTGAAATAAAAGCAGAATACAAGTCAGGAAATTACTGATTAAAAGAGTGGTAGACTTGCTTTTAAAGATTCTTAACACAGGTTAGTGAATATAAGGTGAACAAAATTAAACTGCTGGTAAGTGATGGGAGAAGGAACATGAGTCTGGGTAGACTCTGAACTGCAGTTCGCCTCAGTGTGGTAATTGCTGCAGGTACTGGAAGCAGCTGGAGTAAATAGGTGAATCTTTTTTATTATCTCCCAAAAGCTGGGAGTATTTGTAAATGAGTTTTGCAAGATTCTGTAGAAAACTCACTCAAGAGAAACATGATAAAATGTATTACAAAACTGGTAGCACAAAGAAAGATTTTTCCTGTGGGTGAGCTTTGTACATCATGGTCTTGTTTTGGCTAGCTGTGATCAAAAAATGCTTATCTTAACTTGGTAAAGATGACTTACAGCAGTTTGAAGAGCTTTTATTGCATTGATTTTTTTGGTGGGAAAGTAAACAAAATACTTTGGAGAACAGCAGTTTATTTCCTCATTGTGTGCATTATAACAGTGGCATCCCTTTCCGGTTTCAATTACTAGAAATGCAAAAAGATAAATTAAAAATCTGCATTCTTCCCAGAGATTAACCACAGTTGTTAAATGTTATCCCTAAGCCACTCCTCTCCCATTTTTCCTAATGAAGAGCAGTAGGAGTAGTTCCATTCACTTACCTGGAGAAGCCTGGAGCAGCTGTGTTTTCCCAAAGGCAGGCTTGGGCTGTGTAGGGGCTGGCGAGCTCATCTGGTGCACAAGAAGCTGCAAGTGAAATGGAGTCATCTATTTTCGTTATCCAAGCTAACAGGGTTTTAAAAGTAAGACTAGCGAGTGAAAAATATATTGGATTCCTTTCATCTTAGATTATCAAAGGAGCTGCTGTTAATGTAAGAAAAGACTTTGGGTTCAATTTTGAAAAGTGCTTTAGTTCCTCTATATCACCTTTCAGTAGAATTTAAAGTTTTAAAGGCTAATTTAAGGCCAACTGGATCTTTTTGGATAGAGTAGGAATCAGTCTATAATATTTTGGGGATATGGGCTTGAATTTCCAAGATACTTAAGTGCTTTCTGAAAGGACCCTCTTACCTTCTTGGCTATTCTTAATTTAAAAGCCTTACTAATAATGTAAGATGGGCATGAAGAGATGCTCCTGTTGAAAAGGAGCAGCAGAAGTTTGTGCAGTCTGTGTGCCATCTTCCTCCCTAGAACCCCAGTAAAGAAACTGGTGAGCAGCACTGTTGGTTCGGCATGCAGGGCACCGGTTTGGAGCAGTGAGTGTGGGGTAGCTCAGAGGCAAAGGCAGGAAGAACCTCCAAAAGAACTGGTCCTGCCTCTGGTCCTGAGCAGGGTTGTGGCTCTAGGAGAATGCTGCATAAAGTGGTCTCTCTTGAAGTTCATGGAGGTAATTAGCATAAGAGCATGAAATACTTGAGGTAAAAGTAATTTTCTCATTGTTTGTTCTGTTCCAAAGTCGCAGTGCTATGGAATACAAACCTGGAATTTCAGAGAGCAGTGAGGGGGACCTGAGCATATTAGTGATAAAGAAGAAATGACAGCATTTCTGTGATCATTTGAGCCCTTCACCAATAGCTGTTTTGCGTTATTTGGGCTTGGAGTCCTTTTCTGTTCTATATTTTATGGAGTTTTGGTTTGAGATGGATATTGGCAAACATTATTAGAAATTAAAGGAAAAAGAAAGTTAAATGCTAGCATGATCTCTGTGCTTTTGTTAAACAATCAGGAGCTGCTGTGGGACATCTTGCTTTGATTCCTTTCTTAATATGAACAATCCTGATGTCCTGTCATTGGCTCATGAAAATTGGGTATTTACCCCCAACAATTTATATATAATGGAACTTGGGTATCTGCCCAATTAAAAGTTATTTCTATTTGACTGGTCTATTTTAAATACAGGTGGCATAAAACCAAAGAATGATTTGATAGCATGGGGAGAAGCAGAAAATGCTATTTAAAAGCTAGCAAACTTTCTAGCAAAGGTGCTGCATTTTCTCCCCTCCTATAGCAATTTTCTGATTAGTTCTGTGCCAATCTTCTTTGCCTCACTCGTTCTTGTAGACATTTGCTCCAATACCTGTATAAAGTAATTTTAATTTATGATAAGCCATATACAGTTTGCAATTCAGCAAAGTCCTTGTCACTTTGCTGTAAACCATCTTATGATGTGACCTAACCAATTCTGACAGCAGAGAGAGCACAGCCACAATGTAGAGTTTTAAAGTTATTTACAATGCTTGAAGGTCTGTCTGAGTACAGTATCCACTTAATCCGGCCTAAATCTAGGGAGCTGTCTACTGGTCCTGCCATTCTGTCTAATGGCTGTTAATAATAGCTCTTCTAGTTACCCTGTCTGCTGACTGAAAATCTATCTAGAGCTCTTGCATCTTATGAGGCAGATCAAAATTGACATTTTTTTATTGATGTTACTGGTTTCTGCTGAATACTTGAGGACAAATAAAAGTAACTGAACTCAAAAATGAAGCAAAAAAGGAATTTGTTTGGTGGAACAGTTATCTGACATCTATAGCTAAAAAAGTGGTCCTTTTTAAAATGCAGCTTTTATAGATACATACATGCATACATATATATGTATGTATGTATATAAGTATATATATATTAACATAATTTCATAATTAACTTTATTAAATGAAGCCATGATACAGACAGATCTCATTTAGCAGTTCCATTTCTTCTTCAGTGAGTATCAAAAGTGAAAAACTCTGCACATTTGTTTAATGAGGAAATGAATGGCCATTGTTGGCTGTTACTGTGTCCTAAATATTTTACTATCCATATGTGTATTCAATATAGAAATTCTAAAACATGGTTTAAATTTTAGCAGATCATCTGGTTCTGATTTACACTGGGGTAGGAGGAGAGGGAGCAACAAGTAGGTGCAGACTGGGGTTGTGGGTGATACCAGGTTGAATTCATGATGAGAAAAGCTTATTTGGCAACTATGGCAGTGCTGATATGAAGTTCCAGTAGTGGAGGACAAGTATTTAATTAATTTGAATTAATGTGGTATTATGAAGGACATCTTATTAAAGAATCCAGGATTTAATTTTTTATTTAGTTTACATTTAGTTGATAAAGTTAATTCCATGGCTGTAATATATTTAGCCTTCAGCAGTGCATTTGACTTATTATCACACAACACGGGGATTAGCTGTGTAACCGTATTAATAAGGTACACATTCAATGGATTTAAGCCTGGCTAACTGACAGAAGTGGTTGTCAGGGACGAGTCATCTTCTAACACTTGTTCTTTTTTTACAAGTGGGGTTGCAAAGGAGATGATGTTAAATCTGGTGGTATTGACATCTCAGAAGAAATTTCTAGATCTCAATAAATCATGTAGGTGTAGACCTTTGAAAGTTAGTAGGTTATCAAAGTGATGGGAATTGAACAGTAAGACCTGGATCATTTGATCAGTTGAGCCTATTAATATGACATTTTTTAAATATAAACAAGAAAGAGGTCGTAAGTTTAAGAAGAAAGAATTTAGATGAAAGCTAGAGAATACTGCTCTTGTGATCTGGAAATAATTTAGGTGTGAGAGTTTGCAAACAACTGAAAATGTCCTCTGTGTAGTAAGCTCTCAGAAACCGCTAATGAGATATTTGTATATACATCAGAACAAAGGCTTAATTACCTCAGGGGCAATTACTCTAGTCCAAGGTAATGTTTTTTAGACTGTATTACTTCTGTGCCTGATGTCTGTGTGGATAGTCACAGCTAATGTCTTCTAATGTCAGCTCCATTTAAAAGTGATGGGAAGGAACACTTGTTTCTTGAGAATTATGAGGGCCTACACACAGTGTAATGCACGAACAGCCATTTTGGTAAATACAAACAATTCTTTAAGGAGCATTCAGGTTCTGTTGGGGGATACTTGGGTGCTTAAACAAAAGGCCCCACATGTTTAGGAACTGTACAGTGAAGCTGGATGTGATTGAATAGAAACTGAAGGGCACAGATAAGATATAAATGATAAACAAGGGAAATGGTGAATTCTACCTGTTTACAGTACCAGCACTTTTAAAATGGAGAACCAGCTTGTTTTGGCAAAGACTTTTTTAAGGAAGTACTTGGGAAGTTAGGTGTAAAAATGCAAGTATCTGAGCAAACCTCAGTGGCAGTTCCTAACCACCCTGAATTCGGAGAATTCAGCAGCCCTCACTGCTCCCTCACGTTCCATGGTCTTCAGCAGTCCTGGTCTTTTACCATCCCTCCTGCTCTTGGTCCTCTGCCTGGTGCTCAGGGCATGAGCCAGCTCTTTTTGCCTTGTATTTGTGGAGACCTGTCAAATCTGGTGGTAAGAGTGACTCTGTCCATAGCCTGTTAGTGGGGTTTCAGCACTGATCTCACCTGTTCTGACTTTGTGAGGAATGGCAAATAATGCCCATATTTTTATTTATATCTGCGAAGTTTACTGAATACAGTGAAAGATGTTTACCTCCTTTGCGTGTAGGCGCTTCCAGAGGTGGTGAAAGGTAGAGTGTACTAGTGAAAAGATAATTGCCAGCTGCATCAAGAGGTATTTTAGCCTTTATATCTGGCAGAATTAGTGGCTTGTAGGCATCCTGTTGCAGAGATTTACATGGCAAGAGATAAGTGTTGAGAATTTCTGTGGATCAATCCACTGCTGCTTGGATGTGGCATTAGACTCTGGGACATGCTTTAAGGCAGTGTGGCTGTGTAGATCTTTTTTAACCATCTTTGGGGATGTGATTTCTTGTCCAGCAATGTCAGCAGGAAGCACAGGAGACTTTCTGGGGTTAAGCCTGGGAGACGTGGTCCTGCAAGTGCTGCCTCTGTGTGTTGCCCTGTTTTTCCGTGTGCCTTCATCTTCCTGTAGGGAGAGGGAACCGGGCTGGTGGGTAACAAATCTCCTGTGTAGAGAACAGATGATGTCATTTTGGTGCAAGAGCTTGACTGTGCCTCCCCACAGACAGGGCTCTACTATGCAGCTTCACATCTTGACATGAACAGTTCCATTCTTTAGGCAGACATGCGGCATCAGGACAAAAGTTCTTTCATTCTTTTAACAGTTCTAGATACCATGCTGTTAGTTAAGGACTGGAATTCTTGTTTTGTTTGCTGCTAGTGGAGGCTCTGCCATGAGTGGAGTAAATGAAACACCCTCAGAGTTTTAGAGATGCAGTGAAATGTTAGGCTCATTTATAGTTGGTTAATACTATCTTTCCAATCCTTATAGCTTTAATTCTTTCTAATAAGATCAGTAGATCTGCAGAAACTGATGAGCACTGGGTCAGGCAATTTTCTGTGTGCTACTTAAAAGCAGGCAAGTGGGTTTGTGAAGCCTTGTGTGACAGCTTGAATTGTTGAAAGTTCTGTTGAGGGTGTACTTTCCCTTCACTTTCACCCAGGTGATGATTTGTACTCTGCAACATGGACTAAGGGAATCACAATCAGGAGTATGGATTTTTCCTTGAGACTGCAAGAGCTTAAGAGCTGATGGCATCATCTCTCCTGAGCGCGTTTCATTTTGTTCCCCAGGTCTTGCAGTGGTATTCGTTTTCCAAGTTGCATATTGTCTCCTTAGGAGTTGAAATTAGTTAATGTGTCTTTAAAGGTTTCTTCTCATGAGTTCAGCTTTGCAAAACTCTCCCTGCGTGAGCAGAAAACCATGCACGTGGGAGTTTCCAGGACAGCATGGAGGGGGGTGTCTCTTGATAACACTTTCTGGATCTGTAGTATTGGATTGGCTCGAATTCAGCTTCCTGGTGTGTCGGGACAGAAGATTGTTGGAGACTCAACAGATTCGTTTGGACACTTTTTGCCATATAGAGTGTTGATACATGTTTTCTTTACTCAGAGTCTTTTGCGAAGACTTGTAAGTCCTCTGTAGATTTTTACAACAGATATTTCATAGCCCCAAGAGTAGATCCTTGGAGTCATCTATCTCAGGCTTGGCTCTCAAAAGAGTAATTCCACTGGATTGAAGAGGCAAGTGTTTGAAATTCAGGAGACTATAAAATTGATTCTTCCATAAAGAAATAATTTGTGGTAAATGGTGTAGTCCTCTGGGCAGCCATTCACTCATTTTATGTGATCAGGACCCTTGAAACATGGTCAGAAAGATTAGAGAAGGACATCTCTGATCTGTTATTTATCAAGCCAAGAAAACTTTCTTTTTGACGATACAGTATCTGGAAGCAGACCCAGCCAAACACACCATCTTACTCAAGGCTTCTGGGAACAGGGTAAATGCAATTTTAAGACAAGTTTGGATAGTGTTGTGGAGCTTGCTAGAAGATTCTGAAATACTTCACCAGCGTTGCTGTACTTAATTACCTGTTCTCTGCTGGGGAAGCAGCAATGCACTGTGTTACTCCAGAAAGCATGTGGGAGATCCAGGCAGGGCTGCAGGGTTCTGAATTCTGGCAAGTAAAATTGTCTGGCATGAGCCTCCTCGAAGAAAGTATCCTCCCAAGAAGATGTTAGTCCCCTCTTGGGGGACAGCTGCCATTTACGTGCTGTGTCCTTGCTCTGGCAGTCTCTGTAGACTGAGAAGGAAATCAGAACATTTACTGGCCAAAGTGCCATCTTCAGACAAAAGCAGTTACTACAGTTAGCATTTAAATGAAGCAATGCATTAAATTGAAAGTAAGACAGTCTGTCAATATGTATCTGATTAGCTTTTATCATAATGCTGTTTCTGGTATTGGCCTTATTACTGTCCTTCCCCAGTGCTTCCAACAGCCAAAATATTTCTTCTTGAATATTTCTTCTTGTTTAATATTACTGTGTGTGCAGTCCTTAAACATATTTGTCCTTGGTCTCATCCTGCCAAGGCACCATGAGAGACAGGAAAACCAGTAATGTGGTTGGGGGAACAGGTGGCAGGAGGTGATACAGTCTTAGCTGTCTGCTTGTCACTTCTGTTGGCACTACAAGGCTCCTGGGGGAAGAGCAATCAGGTACCATTCATAACAAGTTTTGAGGTGTGTTTTCTCTTCCAGGTAGGTTTACTGCAATCTTTCAAAAAGTAATGAGTGTTGTCGATAACCCTTGATAAAGCTCGTTGCTACATCAGCATTTGTTCTTGTTAGATATGAGTACTTAAATATTCCAAATGACTTTTCCAGACATGTTCTTTTGAGGAGATACAGCTCATATGCTCTTCATAATAAGCTGTTGTTCTCGTAATTTCATCAGAATATAAATGGACAATGCACTTTGTAAGGTAGTAAAATATATTCCCTGCCCCCAAGAGCTTGCCTATAAGCGGAAATAGACAGAAATGAAAATGAAAGGATTTATGTAAATCAAACTAGGCAGCAGCTCAAGTCTTGCTTAGTGGTTATTTCAGTATTTGTATGTTCAGCGACTTCATGATAGCTGCCTGTGGTGAAAACATCTTAACTATCACAGTGTTTTAAATGTTAAATATTTTTAGAGAAAACTTGAAATAAACTGAAATATCAGCAATTTCATTAATATAACCAAACAGTAGAAATCAACATGAAAAGTCAATTTTAACGTGTCTGAGTCAGAAGAAATAGCATAATATACCTTTTTAAATGTTTGTAAAGTACAATATAATGGGTAAACAGGATTCTCGTATAGACTTACTGGTTTCCTCATGTCACATTCAGATCACTGAAAGCAGTGAAGCTGTAAAACAATTTACAGTGATGTAACTACTTGGAACATGGAGAGTTTAGAAACATGTTTAAAAACTGTAGTTTATCACATTTTAGTTTGTCTTAGCAAAATAAAGTCTATTGCAATAACAATTGCAAAACATTTTAGTTCATCTTTGCAAAACAAAGTCTATTGCAATTTTAAAGGTTGAATTGCTGTGGGATATTGAGTGTTCCTGATCAGCTTTGGAATGAGATTTACACTGAAAACTGACTTACCTCTAGTAAAGAACAGTTAAACTTTTATCACTGTCACATTTGTAAGTCCCAGCCTCCCATTAATGCAGGTGATAGGGAGCTGGCTGCAGCCATCACATTATGTTCACCTATCACCCTCCCCTCCCAGATGGAGGCAAGGGGATACCTTAAAGAAATGAAAATTGATGGCTCCTCCAGTAACTAAAGCCTCTCTTGGCTCTTGTTGTTTCCTAAAATTAGAAAGGAATTAAACAGGAAAATTGGTTAGTTGTCACCTTCTATTTTTTCCTAATGAGTAGGCTTTTAGTAGCCTTGTGCTTTGAGTTGAAGAAACTTGAAGACATGCTGGTGCAAAAATAAGGATAAAGCATTTCTCTTTATTATGGTCAGTTACTACTAATCTCCTTTTGGAGTTTTAACAGGGATTTATAGGGATTCATTTGTGGTTTAGATTGGGAGATAATTAAGTACCTTTCTGCTGCGAAGAAGAAATGGAGAGAGAATTGGCTGAAAGCTAGAAAAAGATTCCTGTACTATCGCACGTATTAAACTTCCTTTTATTTGGTTGTCACCCCAATAGGAATGATTAGTGGGTTGTAAAGAAAGAAAATATATTGCATTACATCTATTAAAGCATGTTTTATATGTAGCAGTAATTAAAATATAATTGAAATCATGAGTTCTTCTAATTATTGGCTTTACATAATGCATAGTTAAAGAGTGAGCATCTATAAATGTGTCCTTTTTACACATCCAGAAATGGTTTGCTGGCAGCATTTTAATTAAAGATGGATTAGCTAAAATGCAGTTTAATCATTCTGTCATCAAAGGATTTAGACCTTGTTAATTAGCTGTTGATAAATAGGTTTAAACTACAAAAAATTTAATTTAAAATATGCCAGTTGTGATCTAGAATTATTAGAGCTGGAAATGGAGCAATGAGTCTAAGAAAAATTTGTGCCATCTCTTTCCATAATATTAAATTAAATATGAAACGTAGGCCAGTGCAGAACTTTGTTCTGCCTTGTAAGTAATGGATGTGATTCCAAGTGGTCTTTGGAATTGGTGAAGAATTAAAACAGAGACTCCTTTTAATGATCGCTGCTTTGTAGCGCGGCAGTGGGATCCGTTTTCCATTTATGTATTTAGTAAAGATTGAAAACTGTTTGAAAATCCTTCTGGTCTAGAAAATGGATGAAAACAAATCCTGTTCAAGGGTTTGTAGCTCCTCCTCGCTGTGGCGGAGCAGAGCAGGAGGAGCCCTCTGCGTTAGTACAGCCGACCTGGCAGAGGCAGGGCCAGGAAGGGAGACAGAATGTGGGCTTAGCACGAGTTCCCACCTTCAAACTGCCTGCTCCTGGTGCCAGTGCTGAACCTCCCAGATGGAGAGCAGAGAAGTGACCCTTTTCCCCTGCTGTGGCACTCAGGTCTGTGGCTCTGTGGGCGGCAGGATGGTCATTCACACCAGCTCGGTTTCATTACCTGTGCTGGCCCAGTCATAGCTGCAATCCCAGTGATGGCCATCTCTTGTACCAGGCAGGCTTTTTCTGTCCCTTACCTAAAGGGGTCCTTGGACTGGCTGGAGCCCTGCTGCAGTCCTGTGGGCAGTCCTTACCTGTGTTCTCCGTCACAGCCCCTGGGCAGAGCTGGCAGCTGTGCAAGAGGTGCGTCCTGTGCTGCCAGAGCACACAGCTCCTACCTCCGAGCTTCTGCTTACCAAAAACCTTGACTTGCAGGTCTGTCAGAGTTTACATTAAACCTTTGTATTATGAATATCTTAATCAGCTCAATTACTATGAGACACTGTATTTCAACAGGATTGATAGTTAAAGATTTCAGTAGCTTAATAGTCATAATATTCGAATCCACAATCAGCTGGGTTTTATGCAGATGAATCAAACAATTCTGACAAATGATAGGTGAATTTTGTGAGTCGAGTTAAAAGACTTTCAGGAAAACAGTAATTTGATAACCATACCTGAAGATGTTTTTAAAGGCTTCTTAAGTGTTAAAGATTGACTTACTGAAAAGTGGTATTTACAGAGCATTCTTGGTAACTGGCCTATCTCTAGGGTATCCATTCCGTTATCTTGCCAGTCTTCTGGAAAGGCAGCAGCTGAGTAGGAGGTTATAGGCTTACATAATCATTGTTTCCATTTGAACATTGGTAATGAAATGGCTTAGCTGAACTTCTGTGAAAAAGCTTAACTTGATGAATTTTCAGAGTCAAAGAGATGTGGCACCAGTGTAGAATTAGATGAAGGACAAATCAAGTAAGAGTGGCCATATGCACTTCTTTAAAATCACATCTTTGAAAGCTCTTGCCCTTTCCTCATAGTGGAAAAAAAATTGGATTTAAATTCCAACAGTCCTGTTAGAAAAAACGTCAATCTGTCTGCAAAGGAGAAAGGAGAAGGGGAGATCATTCCACAGGAAATCTTAAACTGCTGCAGTATCAGTCATGTTCTCTGACTCCAAAATCATTCAAAAATTCTAGATTTTCGAATTGACGGGGGAAAATTTTCTTCATGTGGAATAGATAAAAGGAAGAGCTATGAAATGAAAAAAGAAAAATGGATTGTCTGTGTGTGTGTGAGGAAAATGCAATTCCTGATTCTCTAATCCACTAACTTCTGTAGCTTAGACAAAAAGATGAATTATCAGCTCATGTCATGTAAGCTCTTCAGTTATTCTTTACATAAGACAGGTAATTTATAATTCCCAATTATGCAATTAAAATGCTAATTACCCCTCACCCAAACTCTCTGTTCTTGAACTGATATTATCAATTACCTTCAATCATTGCAAATCATATATGACATATGTGTCAGTGCCAAGTTTTGTATTATTTATGGACTTTCTGTTTCGTGTGTCTGTGGTTTCCAGGTCGTATTAATGGCTTTACCTTGATGGACTTTGCTTCCTGAAGGAATGGTATTCCTTCTGATCTGTGTTGGTTTGCATCTTAAAATAGATCTGCATTTTAGGGTAATCTTACCCTCTGTTCCTGCCCTGAGCTGTGGCTTGTGATCCATTTTAGTACAGAGAAGTAACACACTTAGAAATCCCAATATGAATTATGTATTACAGATGTGAGGCCCTTACTTCTGTGCTGCTTCTACATAGCTCTTCCTTATTTCATAAATGTTCTTAGTGTATTTACATTAATATGCTGCCAGTTTCCTGTGTCACACCTGCTTGCCAAAGTTACACTTCTTCTATCCCTGCTGAACTCGAATAGCATTGGTCTCTTCTAAGGTTCTATCATTACACAGAGTTTGCTGCACATGTAACTTATTTAAAGAAAACACAGCAAAAATGGGAACAGAATCTAGATGTTAGAATTCAGAAGGATCAACATTTTTAAAAAATTCACATATTATTTCTGCTTGTGCATGATACAAATTAGGACCATTGCAAATAGAGATGCTTCAAAGTATAGCTTCTCTCAGTATCTCTGGTTGATAGTGAGCTTCAGCAGCTCTACTCTGTGAGCATGCAAAATAACTCAGCCAGGGGTTTGAATCTAAATTTTTCATTACAAGTAGTGTAACCAGTTAGTGTAAGAAGTCAGTGCATAGAAATGGTTTTGTTTCCTGTTGTTCGTGGATCTGCAAGTTCTGTTCTAAACAATTTCCAGGCATAAATGGTTAAGTGTATTGTCTCCAAGGTGTAGAATAACTTTGCTCGTCTGCTCATTGTGCTATTTTTCTTGTTTGGCTGCAAGTTTGTAATCCATCGTTTGTTCATTAATAGTAAGTTGGATTATCCCTCCTACACTTCTCCACTCTATTTTACCCTTTTGCAATGAAGTACTGACCTTTTTTTTTGTTTTTTATTGAAACAACCTCAGAGATGTTTTGCAATGCTGCAGTATGCTGTTGTGAACTAAATGAAAATAGGATTAGAAAGGCTAAGCCTTTAAGCATCTAGTTGCCCATGGAAAATAAATTACATTAGCAGAGTTAAGTAGGTTAACAAAGAAAAATGCTCTGCTTTTAAGAACCTCACTATGTCTAGTGTGGGATTAAAGGAAGCACTGCTCACCTTGCTCCTGTATTCACTGATGGGATGTTACTGATACCTTGTCTTCTGTCCTTTGAGCATGTTTCTTTCAGCCTAGTTTGATGTTAAGTATAAATGCTTTAGGCATCATGGACCAATTATGTTTACTGTGTCTCAACAATTTTGTGGGTTTTGGGCTCTATAGCTTTCTTATGTGGAGATTTTTATGTGTCTAAATGATCAAAAGTAATGGCTTTCAGTCCTGGTATAAATAGAGAGATCAACTTTAGAATATTTGGCCTTCTGTGAACCCTTCAAAAAGGCTTTGGATTTTAGCCTGTCTCATGGCTACGCTTCGTATTTACACCATACAAAAGCATAAGGGCACATTCTAATTGTAATTCAAAAGTAATTCAGTGCACAGATAACTAATAGATATTCACCTCCATCTTCCAATTGCAGTCATTAAAAAAAAAAAAAGAACTGCAGAAAATCCTCCAAGTTCTGTCCAGAACTCCCTTAAGTTACTGTGGTTTCCAATTTATAGTTCAAACCCACGTGCTTGCATTTCAAGGCAACTCTCAAGGTCTGTGTTCAAATAATACTATTTTTGAAGTATATAAAGGTTTCTTTTCATTAGGAGGCAACTTTCTCAAATACATGTTTTCAGTATAAACACCATAATGAGATCCTGACCTACAAGTGTCCTTGATTGACTCTTCTGTACTTGTGTGCTTCACAGGGCAAATCTCTCTGATGCACAACCTAAAAATCTGGTTCTTGAGCTGCTAGTATCCACAGGTGTTCTTGGGGCAGTATCTGGGAATAATAATCAGGACTATTCAGTGGTTTTCTCTCTCTCTTGTCAGAAACCTTGGGATGAGTAATTGTTCTTCTAGCTTGCAGTGATGTGCACGTGTCCTTTGCAGCACTTCGCCGCAGTTACTGAGGGTGTGGGACCATCAGAAGATGTCACTGAGGAATGTGTTGGGCATTGTTATAGAGAGTTGGCAAGGTTTTAAAGTTTTTTTTGGTCAGACATTGCTCAGATATTTTTGCTGCTTTTAGTTCCTTCTGTATCTCTCTTTTCTCCCTGTGTATTACTCCTTTTGTAATTGCATTTCTTACCGGTTTTGTAAGATGCAGGTCAAAGTGCTCAATTGGATTTCTATTTAAAATTTGAACTTTTTTGATCTAGAAGTGTCTTGGTTTCAGGAGTGAATAGCTGAGAAATGCAAATGTTGCTTTCTTATAACTCAAGAAGAGCTGATGATAAGAATTAAAATTAGAGATTGTGTACTTCTTTTGGGAAATGAAAATGACACTGCTGAGTGTGTATGAATATGTTGTATTCTAGGGATGAGGAAGACCTGAAAAAAA
The DNA here is from genome assembly GCA_013397975.1 of Machaerirhynchus nigripectus. Classification (NCBI taxonomy): domain Eukaryota; kingdom Metazoa; phylum Chordata; class Aves; order Passeriformes; family Dicruridae; genus Machaerirhynchus; species Machaerirhynchus nigripectus. Next base: position 957,289 of record VZRQ01000392.1, read on the forward strand.
GCAAAATGTGAGTGCAATCAGTACAGATATTCCTCCTGCTTTATTCTGTAAATTCACTTGAATGAGGAAAACTGTTGACATTAAACCACCTTATTTGATGCAATTTCCATTCATAGCACACACGCGATTGTAATTGTCGATGCACATTAGATAGCAGTAGAAACTGGAACAAAGATGACCATAAAACACAAACATCATTGTCAGAGTGATTTTGATAATTTGTCAGAAAGACTGTTTGGAGAAGGTTTTACTTGAATGGCTTTTTAGGCTGTGTTGAAGTTGAGGCTCATCAAGCACTCTGGAGATTTGTTTGGGTGTATGCAGTACTCCGTAGGATCTGACATATAGCAAGTATATACTTGTTTGTTATTTCTACTGGTGAATAACCCATTATTTCTGAAAGGGGAGTTTTCCTCTCTCAAGTCAGCAGAGTCAGTGAGGCAGTTGAGACTCAGCAGAGCAGTGGGGATAACATTATTTGTGCCTCAGCAAATTTGCAAGGAGGGGAAGTGCACTCATGTCAGGTTTACTTGAGTTGATGGTGGCTAATACTTGTATTTTTTTTTTTAATTATGGAAAAAACAGTGAGTTTTTTAAAACTACCTTACTTCTCAGCATATTGTCAGTTAAAGAAAGTGATGGTTTTGGCAAAAAATAGAGCACCAAACCCAGGATGTTCCTCTACATAGCAGCAGCAACAAACAAATTGTATCCAAAGCAATGCACAGCCCATGCTAGCTCTGGCAAAGTTGTCTGCATTTAACAGGTGACGTGTGACAAGGCCGTACACCAGTGGCTGGTGTGTGTACCCCACTGAGGCCATACTTGCAGGGTAGGTGATACACATGCCCTCTGGAGAAATACTGCACAAAATGTGACAGGAAGCTTTGAAACCCATGCAAGAAGGAGAAGAAAAAGAGCTGCTTCATTTCTGTACCTGTGTGGGTTGCATTAAAAGCTCAGGGCAAAGCATCCAGCACCAACATAAAACTGACTGAACACTCATATCCTGCAATCAAAAAGACCAGGCGAAATTCAGGATGGGATATTTGCAATGTATGCAGAGTCCTGATTAAATTATATTCCATCCAACTATTTCAGACTTCATACTTTCATGTTGCTCTTATGGATGAAGATTCTAGCAGAGTGTGGACAGTGACATCTTGGTGTGATGAAGTCTAGTGGCAGAATCTGCATTCGCTTCAGCAGAACTGGGACTGTACCTACAGAGACCTGGCACCTTCTCTAATTCTACATATACACTTTCCAGCCTTGAAAAGCCAGCCTTTGTCATCAAAGGGTATCCAGTCCTTCACTTACCTATGCCATGTTATACAACCATGTTGGCTCTCTGATGGAAATGTTGGGGTTTTTTTCCAATGGCATGAAGTCATACCCCAAAAAAATTAATTCAAAAAGAGCAGTTTTACTAGCAGGAAACCCATCACCTGGCAAAGCTGTACCATCATCAGCTCAGTCACATAAATAGCCTCTTCTTTCTTAGTATTGAAAGGAAGTCCATGATGTTTGAGGAAAACAGAAACAAAGTTCAGGCAACATCTGGGTTACAAAAAGCATGTCTTAAGTTATTTATTGCTTTTTACTGCTAAGTGGGGAGTACTGCAAGAGGTGACTACTATTACTGGCTGCATAGTTTCGTATTAATTGCAACTATGAATATGTGATCAGTTGTCTTATGGAAAAATAAACCTTGCTATCCTGCATCACTGGTGATGGAAAGATGTTTACAGCCTTCATTATTTCATTTTTACATTTCATTTTTAAGCTCTTTGTAAGGTTACTGAAAGTTTCTGTCTAGAGGACATAGTTTATTCAATCATTTGAGGTGAAGGGTCTATAAAATACATTAAAAGTTGCTTCCTAAAATGTAACTATACATATATAATTATTGTGTAAAATGTTTGTGTATAGTGTCATGTCTTACAGAGTAAACCTTGCCTGCAAGCAAATGTTTCCATATGAAATGTCCATTTCAGTGAAAAAATGTCTATGTCAGAGCAAATGACAATTTAGGTGATAAATTTTATTAGCTCAGTTTAGTGATATCTCTGCTGTGTTCTCACCATGTCAGAGTTTCTCCTTAGCTTCTCTGGCATTTGACCTACTCATTGCCATTATTCATTTACGGGCCAAAACAAACTCAGAGTTCTCTGCCTTGTAAACCACTGCAGTATTTTGACCAGAAAACAGATCTCGTAAACAGGGTGTCCCTCTACTGTGTCTCTAAATGGAGGCTTTTCTTTTTTCATATGTCATTAATTTGTATGTTTTGTTTCTCTTTAAATACTGTCATTTTGTGTAATTTAAAAATCCAGTTTAGATTTACAAGCATGTAATGTCTTTAATATCCTTTGAATTTGAATTGTGTTCTGTGGCTTGCTGCTGAAGAGGGACAAAATCACAACATCTCTATTCTTTGAACAGCACCATTATCACTCTATGTTAATGAAATTATTTCAGTATTACAAGAAATGAGGTTTTGGAATTCATTCAGTATTACAGGGAATTGGATTGTAGCTAGAGCTTATTTCAAAAGGAATAAAAGGATCCTTGATATGTGCTTAGCTCGTAAAGCACCTAATCCTATATTAATTGTGCTTTGGGCACATCTGCCCTCATGTGAAGGGGACTTTGAGAGTGAAGATGAAAATATTGTAATGCTTTTTAAGGCCAAACAGCTCCTCCAGCAGGATGGCAGCGAAAGAGTTCTGTAGGAGAGCACGGGCTGCTCTCCCTTCCCTTCCCTTCCCTGTCCCAGGCACACACAAAAGCAAACAATGCTGGATTGTACTGTCCTGTATAGGCTGCAGGAGATTCGCCCTCATGTTGCCACATTATCTTCTTGCTCTTGGGATTGAGTCTGTGTTAATTTTTTTCCCATGTTTGGACAGGGGAAGATCATAGTGGTATTTAGGTACCACAATCTGAAATTGAGTAAGTCTTGTGTTTTCTCTGTGTCTGTTGTGCTACAGACAAGAAAACATGAGACTGTCCATTCCAGCCTGGACTGTGATGCACAAGGTACCTGGTTTTATGTGAAGGGAGAGCTCTGCTGGTCTGTCTGGAGAGGAGTAACAACAGCATAGTCAGATGCAAATCAGGCTTTGGGGCTATTTAGTTCAGCTTCCAGCAGAAGGTGTCTGTGAGGTGGTAAAAATGAGAGAGCTTCAGCTGAAATTATTTTGAAGAGCTTTGACGTGTCTGGCAAGCTCCTTCCTCCGTGAAGGTCTGGTTGGACATCACTGTTCCTGAATCTACATGACATAAATTGAAGGCAGCAAGATTGAAAAGAAGGAGCATGAATATGATTGTGTACCTGAAATGCAGCAGTGCAGTGGTTTTCTGAATTCCGCTTCGGAAAGTCTGGCCAGCTTCACCAGCTTCAGCATTTCAGCTGTTACCATCCTCTTTGTTCTATGGTCAGATGAGCTCCCTTCTGCCAACAGTAATTTCCCTTTCAGTGTTGAGCTGTATGGAAGCAATTGCCATTTGAGGTCACCGAGCTGCACGTGAGCCCCTCTCCTCTGCTGCAGAGTTGCTTAACGGCTTTGTGGAAATCGCGTGCAGCTCTGCAGGGCTGCTGAGCTGTGGATGTGGGGCCCTTGGAGTGTTCAGCTGAGCAGAAGCAGGCAGACAGCCTTGTTGGGCAGCTGGGGATTTACACCGACACAGCTGTACTCAAGCAGGACTTGTTTTTCTCCCTGTCTTGGGGTGATTTTGCATAAATCATTAATTACCACCTTTGTTTCTTTGCAGCCTGTTCCAGCACTACTGCTACACTCGAGGTGGCATGCGCCACACCTCCTACACTTGCATCTGTGGCAGGTAAGAGATGATTTACACTGAACTGTGTAATCTTTATAGTCAGTTTCCCACTGGACATTTGTAAAATTGGTCCTTTTAGGCATGTCATGTGTTTGCAAATGCCACCAGAGTGAGTTCAGACCTGTTTTCACTGGAAGAGACAAAGAGAGATAGGTGGCTACCTCTGTCCCCTAAAGAAATAGCTTGGTCATAGATTCTGCTGCACTCCCGAGGTTCCCCAGTGACTGCTGCTGCTGCCAAGTTCATGTTTGTGCTCACCCCTGTGCTGCAGTTGACTTTTTTAATTAAAGAGCATAATGGACAAGGGCTTTAGAGCTATTCTCTGTTGCTCAAAAATACTTTCTTTGAAATACACCTTAAGTGTTTCATGTCATCCTCAAAATTCTTTGTCTCAAAGATTAGGATGCAATTAAACTAATCTCTTTGGAATCTGGAATTTTTTGCTCTCTCTGCATCTCTCTGAACAGCTAGTGTTGAAGGTTATTGTGTTTGGGAAAGTAGTATAAAAGTTCTCCCTGCAGTTGTAGAAATGCACAAGTGAACAGTGTGGGGTGCATGCTGAAGAACAGCTCTGTGCTTTGTGCAGAGATTAGTCCTACTTAGTGGAATTAATCTAATCAGAGATGAATGACAGTTTGATGAGGCATATATGTTGGTATATATGCTCCACTTGTTCTGCTGCTACTCAGAAACACTGGCCCTACACTGAAGTCACATACAATTACAAAAGATAGTTTTTATGTTAATGACAATAATACTATGTTGCTTTGAAGGTAAAAAGAACGATTAGCACCTTCACGTCTTTCTGCAGTTTACTCAATTGCTTATTTGTAGATGCAGTTTTCCAATTTATATGCAAAATTGCAGCAGGAGCCTGAGCAGTTTTATGGCAAATTGTGTATCCAAATTGTCTGAAAAGTTTCCTGGTTTAAGCACCATTGTTTAACTTGAGAATTAACATCCCAGTGAAATGAGACTCCATCTCTAAGCTTTTGTCACAGATGGTGATGGTATGATTTTTCACAGCCATGCAGACTTCACATTCACTTACAGTGGGTCAGAACCTGTGCTGCAGGATCTGGTTTGGGTGCTGGTGCTCAAATCACTTTGCTAAATCTGTAGAAATGTCTGCTTTATGTTTGTGTAGTGGGTCCTTGAGACCTGTGGGACCAGGCCAAACTCCACAGGACTGAAAAATCCAGGACCTGCATTACTTGACTTGGGGAACCCAGGAGGAGGAAAGTTCCAACAGTAGCTCAGAAGTGGGTGCTGACAGGAGCACCCTGGGTTCCTGTCCAGCTTTGCAGGACATCGGAGTGCTCCCTCTGAAATATTGAAGGATTTAAAACACAGAGAAGGGCTGTCCTTGGAATGCAGGATCCAAACAACACTGTGACTCACTGTTGTCATTCGGAGCTGGCATTGTATCCCACCACTAGAATTAAAAGTGCCGACAAACTTGATTTAAAAAAAAAAATCATTACATGAGATAGCAATTTACAGACAAAGGTCTTTGTATTCTACGTTCTGACTATGAGTGATGAAGTTAGAATGAATAATATTAAAAGTTTTAAGCTAGCTCCTAATAACTGAAAGAATTCAATTAACATAATAACGGAAAAAATAATAGACTTTTTTTTACTGTGAAAATGTCATGCATTGTCAATATTTCACTTAACTACATTTAAAACTAAAAATATCTTTTGCAATTAGGATTTTTGAATGTTTTATTCTATTCATGCTGAATTTTGTATTTTCCTGAACATTTAAAATGGGCATATTTTGACAGGATCTTTCCTTTTTAGATTACGGGCCTGACAATAGTTTCCATAGAGGAGAATAGTCCTTTTAAATAAAAGACAAGTGTGTTATTCAAATTTTTTTCAAAAGATGCTGACTAAGCTGGAAATCGGGAGTAATCAATATGATATTTCAGTACAGAAATAAATCACTTGTCACGTGATGGGTGCATTTATTTGTTGCTGTCCCTGTCCAGTGTTATATTCTTGAGGAGATGCTAAATGAATATTTGGTGTGACCAAAAATGCTTAATGTATTCACCATTATTATGGGAATAATAACACACATTGATGAGTGTGACAGGGTGTTACGTTTCGAGATTAGTCCTGTAGTTAGTGATACTCCCAAACACTGTCAGCTTGGCAGTGGTTTAAAGTGCAGACATCACTAAGTGCCATGAAAGGAGAATGGGAGCTTTGGATAAGCATACTTGGATATATTTGGCACTCATCTACAAAGTGCTACTTCCAGGTAATGTCCAAATGCTAATGAATTATTCACTGCAGTGTCTTAGGGTACCAAGTAACCATTTTCACAAGTGGGAAAACACAGGTAATCCATTCCCAGTGTCCTGGTGACACTAGGGTGGATGGCATCCTCTGGGAAGCAGGTGCAGAGGTTACAGCTGCAGGTAGGTGGCGGCAGAGACATCAGGAGCTCTGGAACCACCATGGAAGCTGCCGTCAGCTGCTGCTTGTTTCTCTCTCGTCTTAGACTCAGGGTCAGATCTTCTTGACTTATGTCTCTGGGCAGATGACAGCTCTCATCAGGTACTACCAGTCATTAGGAGTATCACTGTGCAGTGAAATGTCTTCCTCTGTTGGAGGGTTGCCATAATTGAAGCTTTTTGGATAAGATTAGGATAATTACTGAATCTGTTTTTTTTTTTTTTCACTTCAGTACAACTTCTTAAGATTTCATGCCTTAGGCAAAAAAGTGGCAAGAAGGGTTAGTGCTTTCTTCTGGATTGATTCTATGATGATTTAAATCATGATGGAAATAGGTTCTGGTTTTAGTTAATGGTCTTTTGGCTTTTTCTCTAGATGTTCTCAATACAGAGCTAATAGCTACATTTTTTGTAGTGCTTGATGCTCAGCATAGTGCTATTCTTAAAATATTGCTGACATTTCTCCTCTTTCTTCTAATGATTTGTTTTCAGGGTGCTTTCTGATCTAAAATGTATCTTGGGGGATAGTTTTCCTTTGGTAGTAATTGGAATCTCTTACTAAAGTTTGCATTCTCAGTGGTGTTAATTTGCAACTCTTCTGCTGCTTCATGCAATTCTTTCTGTAACAAACATGTCTTTGACACCAGTTAGGGGCAAGTTATTAAAGGAAAAAAAATGGATACACAGAAACCTCTTGGGGGATTTTTCAGGTTGGCTGCCTGAAGGCGAGCATTGGCATCCTCGTGTGTGGTGATTTTCAGAGGTGCTGACCAAAAAGAAGGCAGCAGAGCTGCCAGTGATCCTCACCTCCCCACAGCGCTTCATCTTAAACCCCAGCTTGGTGCTCTAATGCCAGACCTTGCAACTGCTGCCTCTCGGAACAGAAAGAAATAGCTTCTACATGAAGGCCCGTTTGCTTTGCCAGTGGCTGGGAGTTTTGTTTAAATTGTTTTAAAGCCACTTTGAAAGCCTTACTGAATCAGTGTGAACAATTTCTGGCTAACTGTAGCATTTACCTTGTGGGTACACATCATTTCTGTAGCATTGCTCCTGAAGCATCTTCCTGCCTTCATCTCAGGCCAGTGGTACAGATGCACCCCGCAGGAGAGAGTGGACATGCACCTCTTAGCAGGAACCTGCTGCAGGTTTCCATATTGCTGTTGTAATTTGGGTCAGAAGTGCATTTCTGAGTCAGGCTCCCCCATTCATCCTCAGCTGCAGGGCCTGCTCAGAGCCAGGGACCATTCCTGCAGTGCACGTGCTGGATTTGTTTTGGGTGAAAAGCAGCTGGGAGAGGTCTCAGGAGCAGGTCTGCTCTGCTGTGGTTGCTAATGGGTGTTGAGCCCAGGGGATCTGCCCAGAGCCAGTCCCAAGGGAGCAGACCCTCTCACGCCAATAAATCCCAACAGCCAAAACCCCTGAAATGCATATGGTGTGAAGATCTGGTCTTCAGCACCAACTGTGCTCTCTGTGCTGTGATCCCGTGTGTGTGACAGAGCCAAGATGTGCGTGACAGATCAGGAGCCTCCAGTGCCAAGAAAGATTGTGCCTGCCTAACGCTTCACTAACGGTGCTGGAAAACAGATCTTTCATGCAGCTCCCATCACAGCTGGTGCTGAGCCTAACAGAAATATTTTGTATACTAAAACCTTTACATTAAAATGTGCAAAAGAAATCCCTCATCTTTGTATTTGCAGTGTGTTTTGTTGAAAACATACGTGCAGTTGTCAAATTTGAGTATATGACTTATTTATGCACTGGTATGGTATATGACACTGAGGGTGCCATCATATTTTGAAAAGTAAGCAAGCTGTCTGCAAATACATAAGCATGGAGTCATGCCCTTAAGGTTCATGATCATTTTTTAAAAGTTGATCTTAAATATATGCGTGTGCTGTTTGCTTCTCCTACTTTATCCCCAGTTTTGGAGGGAGATGAGGAATAGTATCTGCAGCTAAAATCCTCACAAACTGCTGTGAAGTATGTATGTGCACGCCAGCTGTTGGGTTTTTATTATTTCTTGTGGTTTTCCTTAAACACCTAACAGTGTCGTACAAGGTCATTCCAATTGCTTCCACATGCCATCCTCCCAAAATCTTAGCCCTCCACCTGGGAAGCAGTTCCTGAGGCAGGAAAGGGTGCTGCCTCCCCTCCCTGTGCTGTGGGTCCAGCCCAGGGGCAGCGTGCCCCGCGTGTCCTGAGTGGGAGCTCGGGAGGAGCACGGTTCCCTCTGGACACGCTGCCTGCCACAGAAGGCCTTTTCTTCTGATTGCACTCCTTTGCCCTGTTACAGATTTTTTCTTCAGATAGAGAAACTAATTTTGAAAGTGTCCTGGTGTGGAAAAAATGCCAGCAGTGTCCAGGAGACAGAACATCTCAGAAAGAAGCTGATGTCTGTCTTCATCTTGTGTACAGGCTTTCTGGGTCCATTTGTAGCTATCTGCACAGCAACAGAGGTTCTCAAGTCCAGCACCCAGCAAGGAAAAAGCATCCAGCCAGTTGTGAAACTGTGCTTAAGCCATTGGACCAGCATCACAAAATGAATGTGTTGCAGCCTTAGTTCTGTGGGGTTTTTTAACTCTTGATTTAACAACTTTTAACTTTTCTAATTTTTCTGTTTGGATTGGTTATAATTTTATGAAGTACACTTTGTATCAGAAAATCATGCCCATGATTCTGAAATATCACCTTTCACTGTCTTATTACATAGTGATTCTTATATGCTAAAAATACTTAACAATAAATACTTATTGTTTTCAAAATATCAGTGTATAATTATTCAGGTTGTAAACGCCCTCTGAGATCATCAAGTCCATCCATAAACCCAGCACTGCCAAGTTCACTACTAGACTGTGTCCCCAAGTGCCACATCTGCATGTTCTTTTAAATATTTCCAGGGACACAATCCAGCCATTTAGATTGAGAGCCTGCACAAACTTACGACTTTCTGCTCCATAATCATTGTTTATGAAATTATCTGAATGACTGATGATCTGTTAAAGATCTAATATCACACGTATTTAATGTATCTTGAAGGCAATGTCTTTTTGGGTACAGTGCATGCTTACTGTTTTTGTAATTGCACACATCAGAAGTCTAATATGAGAAGTATGTCAGATGTCACATTTATTCCAGGTAACAAAATATTACAAAACATCCTTACAACAAAAGATTGATTGAAATTGAGCCGTTCCAGCATCAGAACTTGAAAGAATCAAATTTGGGCAGGGTGACCAATGAAAGCTTTTGATGAAAGCTGAGGTACAGACTGGCAAGTGAGCTGGAAGGGTCGGAGAGAAGCTGCAGTAACCCTGTCCCCACACGTGTATTCTTGGCTGTGATATAATTCTTCCAGCTTTCTGAAGAGAAAAAGTGAGCACATCTGTCTGAAGAGAACAGTAAAAGAAAAATAGGTAGAGCTTGAGATCTTTATCGGCCTTTTAACTGATGTTTCATAGACCTGGAGTCTATATCAGTAGGCAAGAGAGGATGCCAAGGCCAAATGTAAGTCACCTAGTGGACCATGGAGCTTCAGAACAAAAGAACAAGTGTCCAGCCTCCTCTGGAGCTGTTCTATTCCTATGAATCAGCAGTTTACTCTGAAACGTTTCCAGGAATAAAAATCTTTTCTTTGTAACGTAATTTTTCAACAAGAGGTAAGAAGAGAGTGACAGTTCTCATACCTGCTCCTGCCGCTGACGTTGTAAGCTGGGAATGTTCCCCAAGCAGTGCATCCCCTCCAGCAGAAACCACCTGTAGCCATGCCAGAGGGGACCTGGAGCTGTTCCCTCAGTCAGCTCAATTTCTCCAGTCCCAGTGATTCCTAGAGTGTTTCAAATGTCAGATTTTATTCCAGTGGAAGTTAGTTTGTTTTATGCCTCAGACTACTTAACCTCAAGTACAGAAAAATATCACTAAGTAACTAAAAAAAAAAAAAAAACAAAACCAAAAAAACCCCCAGGAAATAATAAATGGTTGTAAATTAAAAAATTACTTGTGCATAACTCTTTCCTTTACACTGTCACGGACATAGGAAATATTCCTAAGAACTGTGCCATGTTCCTTCTGCAGCACGGTCCTGTCTTACAGCCAGAGTAGCAGAATTCCTGTGCCAGGCACATCTCTGCTGCACAAGTGCTGGAGTGGCTATTGCAGGCCACACGGGGCAGGGATTCTGACAGCTCTCACAGGCTGCTTTTTCTGTGAACACACTGATGCTTACAGTGTAACTTCTTGCGCCATATGAGTGTGTGTGTGAATGTTTCTTCTTCCATTAATTGTGCTAATTTTCTTTTTGCCCGTCAGCGGGGAGAACTCATCTGTTTTGCACTACGGCCATGCTGGAGCCCCAAATGATAAGACTATTGAAGATGGAGACTTATGGTAAGTAAAGGGTTAGAGTTTGTTTGATATTTTTGTTCCACTACTGCTGTTTCCATATAGGAATTGTATGTACTCTTAGAAAAAGGATGGGTGCATAACGATAAAAAGTCTAAATCTTTAAACTAGAAAGTAACTTAGCATGCCAAACTATTCTGGTTTCTTCCAAAGGTCCTGTACACCTGCATCTCCAGTTGCAAGGGAGAAGGACATACTGTTTCAAACACTTCTGAACCAGAGGCACTTAGAATTTAGTTTAGGAAATGGCTATTTTCTAAGTACAAGGCCAGTTGCAAAATTTGTCATCTGAGTTTGCTCTTGAGCCTCAGATCCAAGTCTCAGATCCAAACCACAGCTCTGGTGGTGGGGCAGAGGATCACAAGAGTGTTGGCTACTTCTAGAGAATAGACCTTACAAATGCCTGTGCACGCACAGACACCCCGACACGAAAGCAGACAGTAGAATGTGTGAAGAAATCAAACTCAGTTCAGGTCAGGGAAAGGCGTTCTGTGTTGTGCTAAAAGCTTTCTATAAAGATTTACTTAGAGTTTAGTGATGTGTAATACAGTTGCAAATACCATGAAGTTGTCTCTACGTGTACTACATGTCCACATGCTTTGCAGTATCACTGCAGGTAACAGCAGAGTGAATGCATGCACCAAATACATTCCCATCACTTGAAAGACTGACCTATTTGTCTGATGTGTAATATATCAGATCATAACTTTTGTACTTTGCCTCCAAAGACATGGGTCAAAAAGCCTTTGTTTATAAAAATGCACAGCTAGTTTTGGAAAAGTTAATCACTGACATTCGGTGGAGGAATTGTATTGGATTGCCTTTGTAGCCTGTGCAGAAAGAGTGTAAGTATGTATTTTCACAGTGGAATGTAAATGTGTGAAGGAAAGCAAATTAGTATTATCCTCGATAAGCTCAAAACCTATTATGGAAAGCAAATTGAATCTCAAAAGTTAAAAAATAGGCCTTGTTGGCTAATGTTCCAGCACATCTGCAGGTGCTGCACAGTGAACTTATGGAATTACAGATAGACAATTTCTTTATAATACTGTAAAAGCTTTTTTAAAAGCTTCTTGTACAACAGTTTATGTATTGTCTTCATCTGTGGTCAATAGCTTACTAAATTCATCAAATACTAATGTTAATTTATTGCAGGGCAACAGCTTTGATGTATGATTATGTTGTGTTTGAGTAGATAATACACTATGAGCTTTTTTTGATTGGGAAGAGCACACCGACATAAAAGTGTATGAGCTGTGTCATTGAATTAAGTTTAAAAGAAAAGGTGTGTAGCATACAGGAAGTCTCAGCATATGTTACTGAGAAAAGGTATGCCACAGTGCAGGATGATATCCCATATTTAAAACCAAAGTCTTTAAACAATGAGGGAGACCTCAGGGTGAAGGATATGTGCAGGAATCTTTCACTTACAATCTCCAAGGACAGTTTAGTGGATGGCTGTAGTCCTTCTTAAACCACAAGAGTTCATACAAGACTCTTTGCAAACCCTTATTTTCTGCAGTACTGGAAAAGTCTTTAAAATATGCTTGGGTTTTATCAGCCTCAGATATCTCAACGTCAGGAAACCATAACCTACCAAATACATCGATCACTTCAGCAGCAACCCTGCCTCACCAAAGAGAACAAGGTTTAACTGAGTCTGGAACGACCTCTTGCTGAAACCTTGGTTTTGGTGAGAAGTTGTTCAGGTGCAGGTGGTGTCAGCAAAGCGGTGCCCTGCGTGCAGGAGCACCCGCCGGGCTCCCTGCCTTTCCCTCTGGCTGATACTCACGGAGCACACTCTGCTCCACGCCGTTTTCTTAGCATTTTTCTCAAGAGAGAATAAAAAAAATAATAAGAAGAAAAAAAAATTTAATTCCTGTAAAGACAATTTAGAAACACACTAATTTTCCACAGTTGAAAATAGTGTTTCAGAAAAAATCTTGCAGTAGCATACCTGAGCAGGATACAAGTTCTGCCAAGGCACCACCTGAGTGGTTTCACTGTGTGACTTCAGGGATGTCTGATTTGGGTGTAGGAGGGGGTGTGTGTTCATACAGAGGAGGGCATTAAAATGCCAGTGTGCTGATTTGTGTGTGTATATTAGCATTCATATATTGGCTTTGAATTAAGATTTTTAACAGCTGTGGGGAGCCCTCTGTTGGATAGTCTTAGGAGGCCCTGAACATGGGGAAAAAAATAGACTTTACTTTTGTTGAAAAAGAGGAAAGAATATTTTAAGGGTTATTTCTGTTTCTGCCAGTGTTTTGGCAGAACATTAGTTTAACTATTCATACAGATGGATGTAATAGAATTGGGAGATTGGATATTTGGTATGATTTTTAATAAATTATTCAGTAGAATTTCATGTCTTTTTCTTAACATTACTTAGTGGATATGAATAACATTCATGGGTTTTGCAGAAATGTGCTGCTTGGGTTTTTTATGTACAAAGCAGTGCAGTGCACTAAGTATCATAAATAAGTCAACTAAGCACCTGAATATTAGAAAAAATAAATAAATACATTTGGAAGACTAAGGCTTTGCTTCTGTGAAATGCTTGAGTGCATGCATTGTTTGCTCTTTTAAAAATATAAGTAACAAGGATTTAGTTGTATCAAAAGAAGATCATAGGCCAAAATAGTTGTGCTGTTGCATTTTTATATCTTTTTTAAAGGCTGTTATTCTGACTTCTTCAAAAGCTGTGGCAGGTTTAGAAAAGCCTGGCTTTATGATGTTCATTTTTTGAATTAACCTATATCAAACGGGTTTATTGCTTCTGTTAAGAAACTGGTATGGAATTGCATCTCTGATGCTGCATCATAATCCTTTTATATAATGCTTTTTATCGGTACACTTCTGCACTGAAAGATCCCAGTGCAAAACAAAGGACTGTCAAGGGAATTTCTGACACTTCTTGTTAATACACACTGCCTTGCTAAGCAGGGCTATCTTTTTCAATCTGTTAAATATTGAAATAGCCATCTAGAACAAAGCACTATGGTTGACAGAGAAAGAAATCAGTATTTTTAGGGAAGTTTAGGTGTTTAGTAGATACAGACATTTAAGTGGTATGGATATTAAAAGTAAATATTGCAATAGCAGCAAGTCAGTGTTTTGTATAAATGATTCATGCACTGTAGCATTCTGTGGTGAACATTTGAATGATCAGTGTGCTCTAAACCAAGTGCTTCTCCTAAGCAGGTGTCTGTTGTCCCTGTGGTCAGAACAGCCACCCAGATAAATGGGTAGGCTGAGGCACCATTGTAGGCACTCGGCCCTTTTACTCAGTATTAACTTTAAATAAAATCTTCTGCTTGGAATGTTGCAAATCACAGCTTGCAGTGATGATGTATGGCCAGGCTGTTCACAAATACTGATTTTCTTCTGTTATCTTAAAGCTCTGATAGCTTGGATTGGAACTGAGCCCTGGACTGAGGTTCACTGCATCCTCTCCAGGTATTGCATTACTAACTGGGTGCCAAGACCGCTTCTGTTTCTGTACTGAGGCTGTAACTGCTTTGGTAACAGGGAAAGTAGAGTCATAAGCAAAAGTGCTTGTAGTTTGCAATCTCCTGCCTTGCACACAAGAGGCTTCCAGCATTTTGGAAAATCAAAGGTCTTTCAAAGTTTGGTGAGGAGTAGTATTAAATTAAAAGCTGCTACTCAAGGGAGACAATAACCCAGATAAATTAACGGAGTAGAGATCTGACTCCTTGATGTACAAATCAAGAGCAAATGTGCACCTGGAACTCCTGCGCATTCAATGGCAGCTCCCACGTGGCTCATCCTTCTGGGCAGGTGTCTCCTGAGCAGTTTTGCTTTTGTTCACACAGAAAGATATTGGTTCAACAGTTAGAGGGCCCTTGTGGGAGGTGGAAACTCTGGTTTCATCTTTCCTAAACTGATCTCTGACTTTGGCTGGAAGTTATGGTTTGACCCTGGGAAACAGCATCCAGAACAAGTTCAGTCAGAGCCAGTGTGCTTCTATGGAAAGTGTTGTCTCCACTAATCATCATCTGCCACGTGGAAAATGAAAGCTTCCTTAAAAATAGTGGAAGCGAATTGCCTTGGGTCGTCCCTTCTGTGTGCTGTGCCTGGCCTGGCAGTGCTGCAGTGGGGAGTCACACCGTGTGGGGAGAGAGGGGAACAGAGAACACTGAGCAGCAAAGCCACATGCAGCAGAGGAAGCCTGGGGCAAGGCAAATGTCTCTGCTCACCTTTGTGGTCTGCTGGCTTGTTCTAGGAACCATCAGAGGTGTGAACCTGAAGTGTGTATTTTGCGGTTTGATTTGAGAAGTTATTGAGTAAAATTGTCATTGATTGCATTCGATTTGTAGCCTGGTGGCTCATGCAGCCTGCCTTGGTGGGTTCCTGGCATTGCCACGTGCCAAACGCATGGCAGGACTCGATTGTTCTGTTGCAGTTGATCAGCAGGGCTCCTGCAATGTTTGGCAAATAGAAAATGCCTCTGTGATCTTAAAATAAAGACTGATTCTTCATGATGAGGCTTACGCTTGAATAATAGAAATGTAAGGAAATCAGCGTGACCCCAGATGTAACTGAATAGATAGAGCTGTTACCTGAGGTGCTTTTCTGCAGGTGTCACGAGTTGCAGGTCTTGGTATTTTTATGGCATCTGACAGCTGTACCTCAGCACTTCATAAGCAACTCTCATTGGCAGGTTCACTGACCTTCAAGCACTTAATGACATTTTTGGGGGTTAGTAGATCCATTTTGGCTTTGCAAAATAATGAAAATAATTGTCTGTTCTGCTGCAAAACCAGCATTTTTAACGTGTTGAAATATCCTCCCAAGTTACAGTGTCAATGGACAGCAGACCCCGAGGCTGCGCAGGGTCTGCTCGGCAGCCCTGAGGAGCACAGGCACTCTGGTGCCTTCACCTTGCCAGGGCCTGCTGCAGCCCTGGTGGCACTAGTCACCAGTGAAGGGGACACTGGTCCTCACTGGAGCCAGGGCCAGAGTTAATTTATTAAGAGGGCTTGGGTGAAAGCGTAGATAAGGGGAGTACAAAGAGCATGAAGTGCTTGGGAAGTGCAGCAGACCTAAGAGAGAATCCATTAACCTTGTATTCACAGCGGGACCATCTATTTTTTGTAAAATAAAACTAGCTTTAGAAGCTTAAATAGAAGCAGGTTAGATCATCAGATCTTTCTTTGTCTTTCAGTTTATTTGACTGTTTCTTTTAACACTCTTATAATTGCTTATTGATTACTTATTTCATTGAAGTAATTAATTGATTTAAATGACAGCATTGGGCAGAGTACAGTATCCTTGGTGAAACAGAATGTCTCCCATTACAAAAGCTCACTGCTGTTTCCATGACATGCCATTACTGCTGTGAATGACAGTAAAATAAGGTTTACCTGGAAATAGTCTTACTGCATTCAGGTACCAGAAGGCTTTGTTAGTGTCACAAAACCAAACACATCTATCATAAAAGTACAATCTTAAGCGTAATGTTACATAATTTATATGTGTCTTGGCTATATCAACAAGCACCGTTTTTTGCTTAGTCAAATGATAGAGCTGGGGATATGGAAAACTGTCTAATATTGCAAAAAGCAATATTAGATTTGATTAAATTGATTTATTATTAAATTGATTTGAATTTGATTAAATTGATTTATCTGAATGGTTTAACTCTGAGGCATATTTTTGTTTCTATTTCTTTCCTTAATATCCCAGTGCAACTTTAAGACATCAGAATAATACTGACAGCAGGGGGCACTAAAATAGGCACTGTGGAGAGAGGTGAGCTTTGCCCAAGTTTTCATGCTGGTAACATCCTGTACTTGCCAGAGCAAACACACAGCAGCCTTCTGGGAGCACTGCCTCTACATGTATGCGTTCCACTCGAGTTGTCGGACTTGGGTTAGCTTCCTTCCACTTGGCACTTGTATGTAGCTTTTATTGCTTTCTTTTTATTATTACCTGTGGTGCTCCCAAATGATCCTTGTAGCACCTCTCCTACTGTCATTTCAGAAGCTTTGTTCATCACAGGGAGTTTTTCCTGACTGCATGTACAGGTAGTTGTGAAAGATTGTTCTGGATGAAGCAAAGAGGGAAGATGCTGAGTGTTTGGGGCTTTGTATTTTTAATGACTGAAAAGAGACCAAGGACAGTTTTCAGGCTCCCTGAAGTGGCTGGTCACTCCAAGGTGTGTGAAGAAGGGGAGGTTTAGGCCAGGTATCAGGGAAAGGTTCTTCCCCCAGAGGGCGCTGGGCACTGCCCAGGCTCCCCAGGGAATGGGCACGGCCCCAAGGCTGCCAGAGCTCCAGGAGGGCTTGGACAGCGCTGCCAGGGATGCCCAGGGGGGGATGGTTGGGGTGTCTGTGCAGGGACAGGGGCTGGACTCAGTGATCCTTTTGGGTCCCTTCCAACTCAGCCCATTCTGTGATTCTGTGAAGACTATCACAAGAGAAAGTTGCTTCATGCAAGAACTGACCAGATTCAGTTGTTCATGGCTAAACCTTCTATTAGTTAAAATAAAAGTTACTTAGCTAATTTTAATTCTTTCACCTCAAAGCACAATAATACAGTTTTCTATAATCAAAACATTTGTTAATTCATGTACAACCCACATGTATTTATCTTGTGTATATGCAGACACTATGCATGTGCAGTGTACATATTGCATTGAAACTATATCAGCGTATTAATGGTATTATTATACAGTTTTATTTGTAGGAAATGCACTATTCACTTTTTTGCAGGAATAAGTAAGTGTATAATATAAAAGGACTTTCTGTGAGTACTGAGTGGCTGTCATTTATTTCAGGAAAATATTGGAAGGCTTTCAGTAAGTCAACAAAAGATTTAGGTGAGCTTGAAAAAGGTATATGAGAAAAGATGATCAAAGTTTGCTGTGTCTGTTTTCCAAACTCTTTTTTGGAATTCTCAGTATTTTATCGAGTTCTACAATACTAGTATCAACCTAGAACCAAAATTTATTTGTCCAGGTGGGGGCAATGTTGCATTTATAAAGTAGGAACTGACCCTCTTTTGCCATCGGATAATATAAATCCTTCCTTTTCCAGCCCAAGTCCTCATTGTCTGCTATTAAAACCATCTATCCTACGGTACAAAATACTGTATTTATTACTTCTTGAAAGCACTGCTTTTAAGATCTTAGGATGTTAATGTGTCAGATGTAAATGCTCAACTATTTTATGTGGGTGAGACTAGTATTTTCATTTGGCCTTGTGCACTTCTATGCATTTTGAAGTTCAATGCTGTAATAATATGCAAAAATTATGGTTAGCTTTAACTTTTCAGTCTGCAGTTTTGAAACAGCTTGTTGGCAGTAATGGTTTTGTTTCTAATAATAATACAAAGTACATTGCTACTACTTACTGGTTGATTGCAAAATTAACTGGCTATCCATTTCTGAAATAATTCCTTTGGCTCGATTCCTCTGGTTTGATTAATATTTACTGTTTTCATCAAGTGTAGGTATTTTTCATTTTGTTGTACCTATGGACTATATTAATTTTATGCTAATTCAGAAAAATTGAATTTGATTAAAAATAGAGAAATGTATTTTCTAGAATTAACAATAATTTTACCGTAATTGAATGTGTTCTGTTGGTACTGGTTAATTCAGCCTGTGAGGTTGCTTACTGTCAGAAATGTGTAAGCCTTTTAACCAAAGCCCAGATCACCAAGTATTAGTAGCGTGTTTGCTGTAACAAATTTTGACTTTCCTTTAAGTGCTGTATTATGCCTTGTAGTTTTTGCTGTCTGTAATGTATGTGAAATGTCTTTTTAATTCTCAACTGTGAGTTTTATCTGTCATAGTTTCAGCTTAGCATTCCCAGCATATTCTGAAAAAAACTGGCTGCTGTTGGATTTGTAATCTACTTCTTATGGTGGTCTTTAATACAGATACACATGAAGTGTGATAGAAGTACTCTTGATGGATGTTGCTTGTGTTGAATAGAATTCAGTAGCAAAATCTTTCTCATACGTGTGGGGAACTCAATTGTGTAGGTCAAAATACAATTTTAGTGGGAGTCTGCCTGGATTTTAAACCACTGTATGGCTTGGAGGGAAGGCACATTTAGTCCCCAAAACAACTTCTGTTTGTTCCCCCTGAACCTGATGCAATTCCCGGTCCTTGTGTTCAGGTCAGTGTTAGGTCTTCTCTTGTGTCTGTCCAGGGAATCTGTGTTAGCCCACGGCAGGGTCACAGTCTGGCAGAGCCCCAGGAGCAGTCCTGCTGGTGGGGTGTTGCTCCACACCCAGGCTGAGCCCACGGGGGTGTTCAGGGCAGGAGTATTTCTCATTGCAGTTGCACAGTGCAGTGCTGTCCTTCCACTTCAGGGGCTGCCATGAAAAGTGGGTGTTTCTTTCAAATAGGAAAGAAACATTCTCACAGGCAAAATAACATGCTCAGCTGGGGAATGGGCAGCCTCCTTTTTGGAAATACTGCTTGTTACCTTCACTACTGTGTGCTTGGCTTGAACACTGGGACATGTCCATGGAAAGGATAGCAACTGTCTTCTCAGGGGGTTTTCATTCAGTTGTCAGCTTCTGTAGAGTATTCTAAAACTCGTGTTTGTTGTGTTCCATTTGAGAACTGATAATTTGGAGGTTGCTTGAACAATCACGAAAAAAACCATAGGCTGTATAAAAAACTACGTGAACCTGTGCCATTGGACACTGGCCTGGTTTTCATCCCGGAAAGACATTGGAAGTGTCAGCCTTTTACTTCCATGGACACACGCGTGTGAGCATGCACATACATGTGTAAGAAAACTTGACAATATTTACAGTAAAATCACTTTTCAGGTGATCTCCAGTGGCTGTTTGTCAAGGCTGGGCAGCACAGGTCAGAGTGTCCAGAAACAATTGCTGAAAGCTAAGGCTTGTAGTTGTGAATGTCAACACCCAAGAACCGTGGCCTGTATCGAAAGTATCAGACTTTTACAGTTCACTTTCAGTACCTTCCACTTCTCAGCAGAAATCTAGAATGGGACTGGTTTAGTCAACTGCAAAAGTTTAGTAGCTTGCAAATGTAGCTGTATTGTTCTTACCCTGTGCTGGTTGGACACATTCTGGTGAGGAGCCAGTGAGGTTTTCTGTCATCATGTTGATTGGGAAGTACTCAGCTGCCAATACAGGTTTCTCCCTGCATGCACCCTTCTCTTCCCTGCAGCTCTGACTTCCCTGCTCCTTGTTTGAGCAAGTCAGCTGCAGCCATGAATGCCCCAGATACTGCCTTTCCAGTGGGGAGGCTCCTAAGGGATGGAAACTAGCCAAAACTTGGGGTTTGCTGCCATCTCTGCTGACTTTTCAGCAAACTGTCTCTGCTAAAGAGAGTACTGCTAAAGAGAGTAATTTGAGAGACTTAGTAAATATGTCTGTTAAAAATGGGTAATAATTAGGGTAGTAAAGACAGAAAAAAGAAATCATCCATTCAGCAAAAAGACAAGTCAGATGGGTAACCCTTTTGTCAGAACTTCCCCTGAGCGTGCTCCTGGTTTCTGGCACACAGTCAGCATGGATCTGGCTGAGGTATTCAGCTGCCTTCTGCATCTTGTGGGACCCTCATTGCTGCCACCTCCTTCCCCCAACCCAGCAGTACTGGCATGGTGTTCCCAGTGCTTGTTATTTGTGTGCAGCACCTCTGTATCAGAAACATCCCTCTGCTTTAGCTGAAACACTGAGAATGGCACACAATTTATCTGTGAACAAGCCAATCAGAAGATTTTTTGGCTCTTTGCTCTGGGCAAACAACATTTTTAAGAAGGCAATAATGCAAACTGCATGGGAGTGGAGGAGGGCTTATATTTGATCATGGAAATTGATTTATTTAGTGCAGAAGCTTAAGGGTCTTGTCGTAGATTTCTTCAAGGGATAAATGCTATAAGCAAGGGACTCCTTCTTAACCTGTGTATGGAAATAGCAATCTTACTACTAATATGTGGGTGTTTACTGAACCAGCTCTTACAGGCAGCTCAGCTGGTGGATTCGGTGAGATTTAGGTTTCATATCCTGTGGGAGGAATGGATCTGAAGGTCTGCTTGGCACAAATCATTGTAAGAGAGGACGCTCCCACACACTGTTGTTGGTTTTCTCTCAGCTGCAGGGCTGGAGCAGCAGAGCAGGGGCACAGCTCCCTTCCAGGGGTGCAGCACCCACCAGCACACTGCTGCTCTGATCTGTGAGCCGGTGTCCTGTGCCTGTGACAGTGAGGGGGAACCCTGGGCAGTACAGGCACCAACACTTAGCGAAGCTTTTGTGTTTGGTTGCTTTCTTTTCTTTTTCATTTTTTAATCCAGCCAGCTCAAACTTTTGTGTGTTCTTGCTACAGCCACTGAAGTCTCTATAGTTGGAATTGTAGAGATACAGGCAGGCAATCCTCTCTCCTTCAAAACTCAGTGTAAACAGAGATATTTATTTTTATCACACTCTTTCTATCTGAGCAAAGCTTAGTTAGTTGCAGATCTTGTCATCTTCTGTGAGAAAAGTTTGAGACAAGCCTCCCATTATCTTTGAGATAGTTTGGGAAGGCCTGAAGTGAGACAGTGGTACAAGAGCAGCGATGATAGAAAAGCTGTGGAGAAGGTAGACAAGATGAAAAGACACAGCTGAGGAGAAACAACACGTGGGACCACACGGGTACCTAACTTGCAGCTGGATGGAGAGTCGTCACGTAGCTGTTTGGTGTCTCTGTACCTGCATTTACCTGTGTGGCTACAGCCTCTTCCTTTGAATAGGATGGCTTAAACAAAAACCTAATTTCTTGAGAGTACCCAGAATCCAATTTCCTACACAAAAAGTATTCTCCAACACCCTTGTAAGGTTATTCTTGACTCCATGGGTGCAAATGACAAAAAGCTGGCTTTAAACCAGTGAGCCAGGCCTGGCTTCAAGACAGAGCCAGTACAAGGTCCTTGTCTGCCATGTCAGATGGAAGCTGGTCACAGCAAGGCTTCTCTTAAAAAACCTCTTCCTGAGCATGGTAGGATTATACACTACACTGTCCCAATTCTCTCTTGGGCTTTGTGATGTTATCTTACCCGGTGTTGCTTTTTTAATTGATAACTCTTGGCTAGTCAAGGTGCAAGTGTATGAAAAAGTATGTGTCACCTAACTCTCCGTTTTCTTCGGTGTGATATCATTTACAATAATTCATTCTTGTGGTCTGCTGTTTAACCACCCTATTTCCAAATCACTTGGCCTGTTTCCAAAACATATCTCATAGAAATGCTGATACTTAGTTCCCTTAAGCTTGAAATTGCCTTAGAAGTGTTTAACTAGACAAATGGTTGGATTTTGTTAGTATATGAACACTTAAGGATTTAATTGCTGCATGAAGTGTAAAGCTCAGAGTGCCTGCAAACTGAGAGCACAGTATGCTGAGATCACACAGCATAGATCTCCAGCTGGATATGATTAAAAAAAGCAAAATATTGCTTTTATTGCAATAAGAGGAGGAGAAGACTGTATGTACCTTTATTCCTGCTGTCCTAAGACTGGCTGGCACCAGCTCTTCTGTGTGGCTGCTCATAGGTGAGTTGGTTAATAATGGCTCAAACCCCTAAAACCTCAGTAAGTGTTGCTGAGTAAAGTATTTTTACCTGTTCACCTGAGGTGTGAGGAGGGCACAGTAAGATAGGGCAATATCAATTTCCTGAAAGCTAGTCTTGCAAACCCACCCAGGGGAAGGGAAGATTTTGTCCTGGGAACAGACTCGGAGGAGGACGTGGGTTGCAGGCGGGTGATGCTCAGTGTGACCCGGTGTCGGGGCGCGTTGCACAGGGACATCCACCTGGGTTTCACCCCACTCATCGCTCTGCCACATTAACAGCTGCACGAGGGTAACTATTTTATACCCATTGTGAAGAGATCCAGTTCTGCATGTACAGATCAGGCAGATCTGTAGAGCAGGAAGGTGACAGCTTTATGTGTTAGCTCATGGGAGTAGCTGTAGGCTTCCCGAAAAATGCCTGCGAGAGCTTGTCTTTGGGTTGGGTTGGTGGTTGGATCATAACAATTCATACACCATGGCTCAGATATCCCAAATAAAGTATTGCTTCCCATTGTGATATTTGCCATAATTTGCTTCATTGCCTGGTAGTTTCAAATTATTTGACAATAAAAGTGTCAGCAAGCCTATAAAAGCAAAACACATGCTTAAAGGAAGATGATGCTTTATTTTTTAAAAATGGTATACAGTGACTTAAAGAAGAAAAGAACCATGACTCTTTATAGCCCACAGTGTTCAAATTTAAAGTTTTATGCAAAGTGTTTCATGATCCTTCACGGTCAAAGGTTAAGAAAGCTAAAATCAATATCAAAATGCATATTATTTTTCTTGGCTTGAGAGCAAAAAATATAACTATAAATCTGCATTTTGTGGTGCCAATATTCTGTGAAAGTAACACAGGCATGTCTTACTCATCTGTTTTGTTTCAGAGGGACAGGAGGGGAAAGGAACTTCTGTGCATCATGTTGTGTTTCGGTTCCAGTATTGACTTACAAGCCTGTATTCACTTTAAAATTGACAGGACTTGAAATATTTGCTCCAAACTTCCCTCCTGGGTTCCTGCATGGGGAGCAGAGCCCCAGTTGGGTTGTCCATGGAAGAACTGCTGCAGGAACCTGCTGGGAAGGGCTGCTCTTAGGAGGGGCATGTCCAGCCAAGCCTTTCTGCAAGGCTGTGGCATGTCACACACGTTTCTCCTTCTTTTTGCCTATGATACTGGTTTATGTGCAAAACGATTTAAACTTGTGAGTTCAGTTTTTCCTGTGAAAGGAATTAAATGCTCTTAGTTATTTTTGAAGGTGATTTATTAAGCAGGGAGAAGGCACCTCGTTTTCTGACCCTGTTGGCTGATGTTGGATTACTGGTACACAAGCAAGGCATTCTGTCTGTAGAGCTAATGATGGGTTATACTTTGCATTGTCCAGTTTTAGTTAGTTATGTTTACAGTATTTTGCAATATGTTTTGTTGGAAAGATTATGTATACACACAGAACTGAAGCCTCCACTGGGAGAGCTATGCCCATACTTCCAAGAAGTTTGGCCTATTTTTGCTCTGCATCTTTTTTTATGGTATGGCTTCCTAGTCGTTCTAGAAAATCAATTGAAACAAGTAGCATGGAATTCTTAGGGGGTGCTCAGGTCTTCTGACTGTTAAATCTGCTCTATACATCATGCACCTTTCACCCTGAAATGAAGGGTTTTGTTGCTTTTGCTCACAAGAAAATGATGCAAAGCAAGATTAGCTTCTCTCTCAGAAGGTTTTGAAAGAAATTGAGCTGACCTCCTCAGCTTCAAGCTAAATCAATGAAAAGCTTTAGTTTTATGTCAGCATCTCTCTTTGGTCAGCACCACTCCTTTCCTGTTCACCGTCCCTTTCAAATGCCTGGGAAACCTGACAGCCTCAGACACATCATCTCATTGAAATCAGCAATTCACAGTTGTGTTTTTACTGAAAAAGGAGTGGCGAAAGGTTTTTTTTAGAATGAAGTTTTTCATCATTCAGCAGAAAACTGAATTCACAGTAAAGTTTTGTTATGCAAAATGTAATGTATATGCAATGTATATATAATGATGACATATACAGTCTGCTAGATGTGTAGCACTTAATTTACCTGAAAGGGAAATAAAATGGAGTTTGGAGAATGTTTATGATATCATTGCATATGCTGATCTGTTTTAAAGAGCTCTTAAGAGGTAAGCCATAGATCAAGATGCCTATAAGGCCTATTTGCATTTATGCATTTAATTTGTTTATATTGCTGCTACCTTTGATAACAGTCCAAATAACATTACCTAGTTGTTTCTGTGTGTGACCCTTTTAAAACTACACTATCAGACAGGTAATTTTGTACGTGCAGTTGAGAACAAACTAGAATGCACTAATAGTATCTTTTTCACTAGCAATTTGCCATCTAATTTCAGGGTAAAATAAATGTATTTTTTCTAAGGAACCTTCTTTTAGATTTTATTTCTGGTTAGTCAACAGGAGAAGATAGTAGCTGTCATACATTTTATTTGGTATAAATGTGCTTCACCACTTATTTTGCCTGGCAAGCAAATATACGAAACTGGGATCTTCTCAGGCTTCCATTATTTTCTCAGTATAACTACAATATTTGGGCTGTTTCCATGTCTTGGGCAACATTTTAGCTAATGGATATGTTCCCAACTGAAGTTAAATGGAAGAGAATTCCCAGTAAGAGCCAAAATATCTCCCAGATGTCCCATTTGGTTTGGATGCTTTCTCACTGAAGCATACAGGCTGGATGGTGTGTTGTGATCTGTAGTGGAATTTGAAAGATCATCTTACCTCATGTCTCCCCTTGTCTGGAAGCCAAGAGACCTGAACAAATGGTGCTTCCTAGCTTGTGGGCCTTGTTTTGGTGTACCATCAGCTTTGTGATGTTTTTTTTCCATTGCTCAGTTCTCCAGTAACTCAAAAACTATTTAACAGCCACTGAGTGATGAATGGGCTTGAGAAAATGCTGATAATTGTAAGGTTAAAGACATAGCTAAAATTCTGCCTCTGGTAAGTTCAGAATAACTACTTTGCAGGTAAAATATACAATAAAATATACAAAACATAGCAGCTTGCAGTAGACATGAACAGGGAGTTCACAAGTTGTTCATCACAGCTTTACTGTCACCGTGCCGAATGGGCATTTGCACTTGTAAATGCAACAGAGCTGGGCCACAGAACTGCTGCAGATCCCACAAAGCATCTTGCAACTGGATTTGTGATTTGAAAGGGTCAGTCTGGGTTCAAAGCTTTAGAACTGATCTGTTTCTTGCTGGTACATTACAGCATGTAGCAGCTTCTTCCATGATTCTCAGCTGCTGCAACAACTTTTCTGTATCTGTATATTTTTTATGTGTACCTTTAGTTATTTTTAGAAGCGAGTGTAACCATAAAATCAAAACTTAGGCAGTGTTGATGGGGTTTCTGATTTTGAGGTTTGGCCAGGCTTGTTTACAGTTTCTATGCTGGTGTCCAGTTGTGGTTTTTTCACCCTGTGGATCTGACATTTGCTGCCTGTTTTGTATCTTTTTTCAACTAGCAACTTTCTGGATTAACGTTCTGTATTTCACATTTAAGTGAATGTATGTAGTGTTTGTATTAGTTGCTGTGTGCACAGGTAACTCTGCAGTTCTCTCTGTAGCACTCTCCTGAGGGGTTTGCTCCTGTGGCTTTAAGCCTCGTGCAGCTCTGCAGCTGCAGCTCCTGCGGTTGTTCCTGAAGTTCCGGTCCTGCAAGTCTCTGCAGCTGAACCTGGCCCACTTTGGGGAGGCTGGCGAAGACTTTAGGCAGGGCTTGCACTCAGTGCAGACATTTGTTCACAGAGGAAATTGTAGAGTGGATTTTAAAAGTTCTTAGAGCAAATCTTCATGAGTATGTCTGTGTGTGCAATGCAGTAAGAAGAGCCCTAGCCCTGCTGAAATATTGTTAAGTTTTATCGTGACTGCATTTGTTTACTCCCTGTCCCTTGCCTTCAGTAGCAGTTATGTTGGACAGGGTGATCAGCTATAGCTGAGTGTGATAGCACTTTTTGTGGTAGCTTATATTTATCCTTACCCAGTCACATAAGCTGTTTGAGGACAGAGCTACACTGGACAGTTTTCTTAATTACTGCTGTAATTAGGACTCAGCGGCAGAGAGGGTGCCCCAGTGAGTGCCCTGCCTCCTGCTTGTGCTGTCTGACTGACCCTGCTGTGAAAAAGCAGTAAGAGGAGGAAAACTCCAAGGTTTTCAAACACAGTGAAGGAAAATCATATTTCTTACAGTGATTAGCCTTTCATATAGTTGTTTGGGGTGGTTGGAAGAAGACTTAAATTCCCAGATTTCAACTCTGACTCATTACCATAGAAATCAGGAGGTCACACAACTACTGTGTCAAGATCAAATTCTTGTATGTAAAATACACCTTCTTGTAATCGATATATGATGAACCAAGTGGGTTGTTTGCTCAAGTGTTGTCTGGTCCAAATGGTTGTTTGGTTATTTACTGATTTCTGAGCCTGCTGAAATCTGTGCAATGCCTTATCATGCAGGCTTGAGAAGCATAGTACTGCAAATGTCCCACAGGGCCCTCAGAAGGGTGCAGAGTCCTGCTTGCTGTTCTTGTCGATTGGTTTCTGGCAGCTGAGCAATCCAGTGGGGAGTCCTTTATTCATGTATAAAATAAATATGCTTCTCAAGGGGTGAGCCAGGTTTTTTGTCCCCATAAAAGAAAACACTTAATAATTTCTTTCTTCTGCCGTCTGATGCAGATACTGTGTGTACTTTTATGGTTGGATCTTCCCATAATCCTTATTCCATTAACATTTCTTTGTTAGGTGGGATTCGGTTTTGGATGTTGGATGTTGGATGTGGTGCTAGCATTTCTCAGGAAAAAAAAAAACTACATGTTTTTTCTTCTGAGAAGAAGTCCTAGAAACTGGAACTGAGGAGCTTGAAGTGGATTCTTGATGTACTTTTTATCTTCTTAACTGTGTTCTCTGAGCATTTTCATCCTGGACCAGCATGGCCCATAAGTGTGTCCACTTATGCCGTATGGAATGCAGATACCCTCTGCCAGCAGATTCCAAGGGACTGTCATCCTGTTTTACTTAGAACAGTGTTCAAGTAGTGCTTACATGGCAAGCTACCAAAATGTAGATGATTTTAAGTGCAGAGCAACAGAAAGATCCGCTATGTTCTACTATTTCTTTTACTAAATTTTAATTTCTTTACTACATTTTAATTTCTTTCCCCTGTGTTTCCTTTTCAGCCTGTTTGATATGGGAGGAGAGTATTACTGCTACGGCTCTGACATCACCTGCACCTTCCCTGCCAATGGAAAGTTCAGTGCTGACCAGAGGGCTGTCTATGAGGCGGTGCTGAAGGCATCACGGGCGGTGATGAAAGCAGTCAAGCCAGGTAAAAGATCAGTGCCTGTCAGCAGGAATCGAGAGGTTTGGGAGCAGTATTCAGGCTGTCAAGTCAATTATGTTTGCATTTTAGAAAGTGCTGGAAGGGAACAAAATGATGAAATTAATTTCCATGGTTAAGCAGCTCCTAATATATAGAAGTAGGATACACAACATTTTCCATACACTTTTAAAGACATAACATAGAAACAATTACTGACATAATTAGTAAGGTACTTTAATTTTTTTTAAATTCCTTTCATCTAAGGGTGACAGTTGTTACTCAGATGTGTCTTTACACTGACAGCCATCTTTTCAGAAAGCTTATGCCAAATGCTGAAGTCAGAGTTCAAGTGAACACATGTTGTGCTTCAGTTTGTTTTAAGCATTTTCTGTATTTTATGTGTAAGCACAATAGAAATTTTCTGTTGGAAAAGGGGATGGAGTGTGCATCTTTGGGAAGCATAATTAGCCTTAAAAAGCTTTCAAAAGCACTGGCTATTGGGTAGGCAAACTGATTCATCAAATACGTTTTCATTTGAAACAACTGTCTGGACTAATGAAAGCCTTCTTTTTCTCCCATTGTGCTTTCAGGCCAGCAAATAAATGTTTTAGAGCTAGCTGCTGCTGTGATTTTGAGTATGTCACTGGTGAAGGTACTTGAGCATTTCTCAGTATTACTAATGGAACATCTTTGAGAAGAATGTGCTAAATGCACAAAGCACACTTATCCTTTAAATGTGCTGTATTAGTCTTCAGCCACAGGCCTTGAGTGCGTGTGCTTGCTGCATTGCTGCTCAGAGCAGATGCAGTTTCCTGTCACACAGGCTGGCAGCAGCACTGTTTGTCTGAGCAGCATGGGAGGGACAAATAACACTTGACACTTATCTGCGAAATGAGACTAGAGATTCTGCTATTTTAATAACAATATGCATTCTTCATCATCTGCTGTTCCTCCCCTGAAGACTCGTCCCTGTTCCTCTTCTCAGTTTGCATTGCATTTTGGTGTCACCTTTAATTTCATGTAACATTTTTGGCAGTATTTCGTGCTAATAAGTTGCAGACTGTCTTCAGAATTTGAGAGCTAATATGGTGTTGTGCTCAGGATGGTGGGGAGAATTTTTCAGTTTGCTGAACACTTTATTTACAGTGTCAGAAAACAGGGACACACTAAGTTGAGTATTTCTGAGAAGTAGTTGCAAGGGTCTTTTACTAGCTTTGGGAGCTTGAGATCCACAGACAGACGAATCATTCCTAATCTCTGGCAGAAAAAGGGACTGAACTTTCTGTTCTGACTGTTGTGTGTTTGGAAGAATGGTGCAAGTGCATTTACACTCTTCCTGAGACTAGTAATCACGAATTTTGTACCTATAGAAAATGTTCTGTGGACTGGTTTATCGGTTTCATTCCTTTTGTACTTCAGAGTGCAATGAAATGCAACCTGGATTCTTGAGTTACAGATCCAGTTAGAGTCCTGTAACACACTGAAATTTTCACCATCTGAAAAGTCTGCTTTTTAGGTCCTTTTTAAGATCTCCTTTAAGACCAGCATTCCAAAAAAGAAGAAATGGAAACGCTGACCTTTATAGCGTGGTTAGTGTCACACACTTGTCAGGCTGCTGAGAAACCCCAGAGCCCCTCAAGGGGCTGGTGCAAACTGATGCATTGGCACTGCTGTCCAGAGGGAGGTGTTTCAGGGGGACAGGCTGCAGCCTCCTTAAACAAACCTGATTTGTGATCTCCTTGACTAAAGCACTAGGATCTGCTTCTGGGGGAGCCAGGTGCTGTCACAGAGGGGAGCAGGAAACAATGATGTGAATTCAGCTCTCAAGTGTCTCTTCTCCCTGTAATACTTTGGATCTCCAGAAGAAGAGGCAGAGGAGCTTGCAGGATTAGAGGCACTAAATTTAAAATCCAGAGCCATCATGTTTTAGTGAGATTTTGTGGATTATGGAGCCCATGTTAATTTTGCTGTTATTTTTGTTAGTCTTCATTTCCCAGAGTTGCTAAGGTCAAAGGCAGCCAAGTGCCTGGTCAGGTGGCAGGAGCCACTCCTGGAGCAGGCTGAGCGAGAGTGGGCACAGCACAGTCAGCATCTGTAGGAAGTGGTACTTATCTCCAGCTGCAGAACTGGGGCCTTCATTGTGCCTTGTGGCAAAGGGTCACAGGTCAAAGGGTCTAGTGGTTGTCATCAGCATGTTAATAATGATTCCTGGGGTTGGTCTGACTGCAGGATAGGGAGTGAATACTTCAGGGAGAGTCACTGACCAAATACTGGGTTACATAACTCTGTTTATGGAAGGACACAGCTTGCTAGCAACCTTAAACATTCTATATAGGTATGTTTAATTCAGATATTTTCATTTCTTTTTTCAGTTTGGCTGTCATATGAACCTAATTAACTTTTGAGTGAAGGTACTTTCTGAGAGATAATAGACCTCCTGATCCATTCTGTGTATATTTCTATATCCAAACAGTTGTTATAATTTTAAAAATACTCCAAAACGTATTTCATTATAGAGAAGCATTCATCTGACTACATTCTGTGCCTGGTCCAAATGTACAAACAGCTCTAGTCATATATATGGGCCTCCTTACCTTACAACTGCAAGAACAGAATTCCTTCTGCAAGACAAACAATATATTCTGAAAGTTAAGAAATGCTCTCTGTGGGATTACAGCCCAAGTTCAGTGCAGTTGTCACAACTTCTGCCACAAACAAGATCTGTTTAAAATAAAAGGGGAGGAAGACTTACTCAGTCTTGCATAAGCAGCAGTTTTGAAACCACTGAACATGGAGCACTGATGAAGACAGTGATGCTTGTCACTGAAGGGGAAGTCCAAAAAGTGCACTTGTGTGGCAGTGGGCTAATTGTCTTTCCTACAAAGTCAGGCCTGTGATCCAAGATGTCAGAGAGGGGTGTTGCATTTCTACTTAGGGCATATTCTTAATGGTGTGAAGTCCATCTGCATTAGATTTCCTGTTCCACAGAACTAAAATACAGGGGCAAATGTGCAGAATATTGACACTTCCATTTCCTTCAGTGCAGAATATTGACACTTCCATTTCCTTCAGTGGCTGAGGCATCGTCTGTTTCTTTCTCAGAACAGTGATTTGAGAAACAATTTGATTTAGAGGTATGCTACATAGAAAGAACAGTGAAAAAAGAGTGCTATTGTAAAGCCACGTGTCTCAGAGTATTCCAGAAGTTAGTGTTCTAATTTGTCTCACTTCTGCATTCTTTTTAAATCTCATTAGAATTGCCAAAGATTGAGGCACATTAAATGCAGTCCTGGAGCACGTCTCCAGGTTTACTTTCCTCTGAAATGAATTCAGTTCATGCATTTCAAAATTCCAGTGTATAAACAAAAACACAGTAAGTGGGGACAACCAAGAGATTTCACCTCCAAGGATGATTGGAATGAAATGTTTCTGTAGATACATTCATTGTTTCTCCCTCTACTGTCTTCACACAACGCATACAATGGTAAGAGCTGAGCTAACGAGCAGCTATTCAGTAATTGAGTTTAACCTTTTGTTCTGTGCATGGCCTGGAGCTGTTTATTGCCTACTGTTCAAAACCTGCTCTGAATCCAAAATTATCAACATTCTCACCATTTTTTTCTCAGAGTACTCATCATAACAGTACACAGCTGCTGGACAGGCAAGTAAGTTTGCTTGCACTGCGTCTTAGTGATTTGCAAGTATGCAGCAGTCCCCCTTCTGCAGGCAGGGGCCAACAGGCTAGAGAAGTTAATGTAAAAGCTAGTGACTCATTTGGGATTCCAAGATTGAAATTCATCAGACTCAACATCTTTTATAAGTTAGTTGAACATTGCTCTTGCTCAAACCCCAGCTGTTTTGACCTCTGTTACAGCTGTTGAGTGCCCAGCCTTTCTGCAAATTACACTCCAGATTGCCAAGCCAAACTCTGGTAAAGCGAAAGGAAATGATTAATGAAAAAATGTAAAATAAATTTTAAAAAACCCCTGTATTTGAAGCAAGTTGCTTAGCATCCTGCTGGGAATCTGAGCCTGGTGCGAGAAAGGTCGCTAATTCCCAGAGGCAGCTCTTAGGTGCATTTGCCATGCTTGCCTGCTTGTGAAGTCTCTTGGGTTTTTTCCCACTTGCTTTCAGCTTTTGTAGCAGATGGAAGAGGAGTTATATAAGGAACAGGTATCTTCATTGTTTTATCAGGAGCTGGGCTTGCCTTGGAGGTTGGAGTCTTCTGGAAACAAGGTTGCCCTAGAAGTAAATGCACTGGGGGCTTCCTGTGAATTTGCATCTTGTAGTTGGTGGGAAGCTTTGCTTGGTCTGGTGGAAGCTTTTCCACTGGTTCTTCTGGGGCTCTCCTCCATGTGAATTCTATTGCCTGTAGTAACACATGAATGGATGTTGCAGTTCTGCTTGCATGAGGTCTTCTGTCCTTTAGCCAGCTGCCTACATTGCAAAGCATAGCCCTGGGTCTGTTCCTCTTGTGAGTGTCACTGAAATTTTCTTAAAATTGTTCAAGATTTTACTCTAGGACTGGAATAGGCAGCATCATCAAAAAGGCCTTGGTACTACTGAAATCCTATGTAAAGGGGTAAGATGTTCATGTAACTAGAGGACTGAACCGTAACACGTCAGTACCAAGGGTTCAAGCAAAGCTCACACAGACAGTGGCAGCTGATATTGCTCAACTCTGGGTCCCTGATGCTATAACCATAAAATTACTGCTTTTAGTGTAGCTCTCCCCCACTCCTGTAATTGCCCAGGCTTAAAAAAGCAAACTGTGGTGGAAAAAAGTATTGTGTAGCACACCCTCAGCAGGCATAAGGCTGCAGAGTGCAGTGGTTAAGGGCTGGGTGCGAGGTCTCAGCTCTGATGTCTGCAGCACCTCCAGTGGGTACCTCTCATGGTAGCAGCTGAAAGCCTGAACTGCAGGAGTAGAGTAGACTCTTTTGTGAGCAAGTTGGACACGTCTGTTCATAGTGGAAAGATCTGAAGGATTAGAAAGAGTACATGTGCATGGTTCTCAAATCTGTCTCATTCCATTCTTTATCCTAGTTGCATAAGTTAGATCCAGTGTCAATGTGTTAACTTTGCTAGCCATCATTTGTCACTGGTTACACCTGGGAGACCAGTACTGTGTGCTCTTCAGAATTAATAACAATCTATTTGAAAAAAAGTGTGAAATAATTTTTTTTGCTGTAAGTCCCTCTCTGAAACCTCAAGAAAACAATTTGTTGAAGAAACATGATTCAACTTTCAAGTTAACCCTACTCTGAGCCAGGGTTTGGTACCCTCCTGGTATCTCTCCCAACCTGAACCACTCCATGATGTGTTGTGAAACATGCACATGGAAATGCCAGTGCCAGAGGCAAAGGAGTTTTTGCTAAGGATCAGTGCCCCTGGGCTCAGCTCGGGCTCTGCCCAGGACACGTGTGCTGCCAGCCCACAGGGAGGGCTATGCTGGAGTGTCTCTGTGTGACATGCAGTCACTCCTAGCCCAGCTCTGGGCACCACTGTGTTCTTGGACCAATGTGTTACTGTCACTGATACATACGAGTCCAGTAGTGTTGGAGAAGTTTCTGTGGAGTGGCTTCTCTTTTATTCTCCAGCAAATGACTGTGTATTTATACCATGTGCAGCCTCTCAAGTGATTTCTGCTATTTATTGTTCAGGTTATTATCTTAAGCATTTAGAGAATACTAATAATTTCAGTTCTATAAAATTAATTCCTAGTTGATGAGGACAGTATGGTTGCTACATATAGAAAGTTTCTACATACAGTTTCTGTTTGTAGAAACATTGAAGTTTCTGAAATACATTAAGTTGCTACTGTGTTGAGAACAACTAAAAAGGAAGTATGCCTGTCTCTCAGCTTTGCAATATTATTTTGCATTAATGCACTAGAGCATTAACAGAGTCTTTAAGATTAATGAGCTAAATATTGGAGCAATCACATACTTTCCATCTTCATCCTTTTGCAATTGCATACTGGGACCTCCAAGCGTTACTCTCTGTCTTCTCTGCAGACTAATGGAAAATGACAGGAGAAAGGGAAGGAAGGGAGCTGGTTGTGCTCAGCATGCCTGGTACTACTGCAAATTTTAGGTTTCAAAAAAATAACAGGAAAAACATTTTTTTAATCTTGTAAGTTATATACATTAATATTTGGGGTGCAAGGAAGAAGGAATTAAAACACCTCGCTCTGTAAGGTCTATTGTCCTAAATCTCAGTTTCAAAAAAGATTTCCTTGTCCAGCAAACTGCTCCCAAGGAACAGTTGAGTAAGGCTAGGTTGGCAGCCACTCAAGTCCCTATCTCTACATTTTTATGATTTGAAAAGCTTGTGTATACAGAGTCCCCATTGAATCAAAATTGCATTCAGACATTAGCTATGCAATTGGGAATATTTGCTGATTGATGTTTGTTTGTTTCAATAAAATGAAAAATAAAAATTAGTTCCAAATATGCACAGAAGTTGTTGTTCATCACATCAGTTTATGTGCAGTGTGAATTTCTCTTCAGTATACTGACATTACCACAGGCTTTCCCTATAGAATTTGTATCTGCAGTTTTTCAAGTTGCAGCTTATCTTATGTACGTCCCCAAGTCCTGCATTTTACTCTCCAGGACAGTGAGTATTGTCTTGCCTCTGGCTTTCAGGCTTTGTTTTGCCAATAAATGCTTTTCAGGAATGTCTTGAAGAGAATCTCCATCCCAGGGCTAACATCTCTGATAACACAAGATGGAGGTTTCTCCATTTTAGGACTGGAAGACTCCTTGTGTATGGTTTTCCCAGAAATCCAGTTTCACTTAAAGACGTGGGTTCTTTAAGCTCTTAAGTCTTGTCTTCCAGGATCAAAGATCAGACTTTGTGGATTTCACTGATGCCAGGATTGCCATATAATCTTTGACCAAGAAAGTGCAGTCAAGTACACTTCAGGTACAGTCAAAAACATTTCAGGCAAGGAAGTAGACCCACGTGCCAAGCAAATAAAAGATCCTTTTATTAATCATGTAGATACCAGCTGATCCTCAGAGCCTACCAGAAACAGGTACCCTTTGGCTGTAGATGCTAAATAAATGCAAAGAAGTAGTTCCCCAGAGACTCTGGTGTTTTGAGATATAGAGGCCAAGGGAGCAGGCTGGAGCAGCCAGTGAGCACAGGCCAGCAGTGTCTGGCTTGGAGTACAGAAAGGTCTCTGTAGCTGATGGTCCCTCCTTTGTCTTTGCTCCAGGTGCCTCACTGGGTCAAGTCTTGCATTTTGCAGTTGAGAATAGGTGTTTGAAGGTGTTTCTCTAGTGACAGGAGCAGCCCTTCCACTCTGTCCTTTCTTTCTCATGCTCAGACAATTTGGAAATGAACAGTTTGAGATACAGAATGTTTCAGAGGGGGCCCTTGTGTAGGTCTGACTCTGAGGACTTCCTTTGAAGACCAGCAGAAGCAGTCCTTGGGAGATCTCTGGGATGGAACGTCACAGGTGCACCGTGGGCCTCCTGCCATCGGCAGCCTGGAAACCAGGCTCAGTGTGTTGCTGTGGGTGACTGCTGTGTCCTCCTGCAGTTTGAGTGTCAGCCACTCCTGGTTTCCCCTTGGTGCAAGAGGACGTGTATTTGTAGGTGCAGGATGCAGAACAAAGTTAATCCCCTGTGGTCTTTGTCCTCTGGGCAGCTGTACCTGCACAAGAGTTGAGCTGCTCTGTGAAGCTCTGACTGCTTTTTGTGCCTTTCTCCTGATTTCTTCAGGTTTTCTTTCGTGGTGTAACTTCTTAAGTGCTTTGCAATGGAGGGATTGTCTTAGCTAGCTTTCCAGTGTACAGCCTTCTAGGGAATGTTGTGAATTAGAAGGACAAAATGAAGAACGCACTTTATTTTTTAATGTTTTGCCTCCTTCCTGTTTGCCTGATGCTAAAGGATTGAAGTAGCAAAGCTGATGGGGTGGACGGGTAAGCCCAGGGACTTTAGAAGGTGAATGGTCTGTATTTTAGTACAGCAGAATGTTGATTTTGGATGGTGTGTCCTCCTTTGGTACCTAAATATTGAGGCACAGTTCTTTCAGTGAGACTTTCAAGGGTAGGTAGGTTTAGTGAACCACTATCAGTTTCATAAATAACCTATTTAAGACAACAAAAAATGCTGTGCTTTGAAATCAAAGTAGCAGTATGATTCCCTGATCTATTTTCTAGTAAAATGCCTCCAACAAAGAAAGAATAGTGGAGAATCCAGCTCAGGTAGAATAGTACTAAGACCAAAGATTAAAATAGTTGAAGAACTGTTTAATTGAAAACTAATAGCTAGGGTATATATTTGGCATAGCGGCTCATATTGCCAGCAGGTGTTTCTGTTATTAAGTTGAGCAGAGATGTGCTTAGGAACATATGCAAATTCAAAGTTTGCAGCTTCACAGATTACTGCTTCTTTTTGTCCACAGCAGTTCTGTAACTTCTTTACAATTCAGATTTATTTTTGGTTTTTAATACTGCTTTACAGTAATTGGCACTGTATCCAACTAGGATTGAAATCTATTATACCTAAAGAAAACAACTGTAACTGTTACTAATATTTATCCTCCCAAGTATAAGGTTCTTACTCACATGCAATGGGTGTTTTTTGCATGGAAGTCATTTTGAGTTTTGTGTAGTCCAGAGTTGTGCTTAGTAGAATGCCATGTGGTCGTGCTTCTCTGTTGTGCTGGATAAAAACAGTAGCTGATTTTGGTGAATTTTTAAAAAGAAAGTAAACTGGAATTTTTGACAATAGCACAACAGGGAAGGGTATGAGAGCACGATCTGTTTTACAGTTTGTATAATTTCAAGATACCCATATGAATTATTCCCATTCAGATTGTCATATTTTAGTCAAAGCACTGCTGATCATTATTAATTTGCTGTAATATCTGCAGCAAAGCCATTCTTCTCAGAAATAAAATATTAATGACAAAACTTGAAGTTTTTATGCCAGTTCCTCTGAAGAACAAATGCTTTTAGGGCATGTTGTAACCAATACTTGATATTCACAAATCTTGCTGAATGACACTGCAGTGTTATTTTTCCCCCTTTGCAGTTCAGAATGTGTTACTGTGTTGAAAGACAGATTGGAAAGTAAATCTTGTCAATGTATGTTTTTAAAAGCTATTTGTACTCTGCTCTCTCTCTTCTCTATTGAATGGAGTTGGCTTTACTTTTTTGCTGGCATTAATGTCCATCAATTAATGAACAAACAAAAATTCAACAAAAGCTGAATACTGACTCTTGATGGACCCAGCAGAGGTAGTGCAGCTTTCTATGGTACATTAGTTCTGGTTTTGTCAGTATAAATGGTTAAGGCATTGCTACTACTTAGGAAATAAAAGCAGAAGGCACTAAAGAATGCATAGACAATACTGACAATCAAGTTGAAATTCTTGATTCTTTCAAGATATTAAATAAAAATGGTGTGATTGATTACTGGAGCTCTCACTGTTGGTCACGTAACCTAATGTCCAGCACAGCAACAACCTACGGCAAGAGGTAAAAGAAAAGGGAGTATTTTCTGCCAACTTCAGTAGCTCCTGCAGGCCCTCTGTGAAAGCAACAATGTGTTGAAGTGCGAGATCTCTGACTGCAAACTGGGAGCTGCTCTTCCCACTGTGGCAGACGGGAGCTGCCCCACGGGCAGTGACCACTGCAGCATTCAGAGGCCTAAAATAATGCTGAGTTACTCCCAAGGGTATAAAAACAGGCGTTTTAAACTGTTGGGTCTTTCTGCCCTGAAGTCCCTCTCACCTCAAGGTACCTGAGCAGCGTCTGCAGGAGCTGCCGTGTTTCAGGGACAAGCCTGCAGCTTTCCAGCTTGGCTTAACATGGGAATTTTTTCACTTCTTTCAGGGATTCTTCAAAGGTGTGTCTTGCACAAGCAAATACATTTAGATATCTTTACAGACTCAGCCTAAATTGGCTGCAGGTTTTTTAGCCGTTCTATACTGAATGGGTTTTGGTTTAAGACTTTTTTTTTAATCAATTTTTCCTAATTGTAGCACACTGTATATCGTAACATTGTACAATGCTGATTTTAATAGTAACTTTGGGGGAATAAGGTGCCTGTACCTTGTCTGATTTTTAGTACCTGCACTGATTTTCTTGCAGCTCAGTGTTCAGGAATTGTGCTTGTTATACATTGTAATTTGAGTTGAAGTGCAAAGTTCCTAAGTCCTTCAAATCTTGACACTGCATCAGCTGTAGCTGTCAGAGTGCAAACCTGCTAGACATAAATTATGCTGTTTGCCCTGAGTCTTATCTAAACAAAGTCTTTTCTGAGCTTCAAAGATTGGTAAGTTTCCACACCGCAATCACTCCCTCCAAGCACTTCCTTCATTCTGTCAATCTTTTTCCTTTTTTCCTCCTCAGCACACACACCTATTTGGAAGGAACATGCTGTAAAATCCATAGTGTCTGCCAGCACTGCTCAATCCCAGTGCTACATCCAATCCCCCCTTTTGCTCCACATCTGCATCTATTCATATTGCTTTTCCTAATGTTTCTGCATGGCAGAATGTTATCCTCTTGTTGCTTCTGATGTGTGATAGCTCATCTTGTGCAGGGTTTATAACTGGGAGGATGGACTGCTGAAAACCTCTGTCATACTGATGCAAAAGGAATGTCCCAGTACAGCTGAATAGCACAATCCTGTTCAGCCTTTTGAAGAAGTCCAAATTTCGGAGATGATGAGGAGCAATCTGTGTTTGCCTCCAGTAACTCCCATCCCTGTAAGGCAGGTGCAATAGAGGGAATAGAGGGATGGCTATTGGAGGAGTCCATCCTGGTTTGGAGCTGTGGCACCAGGACTCAAGGCACAGGGCAGGGTCAGGTCTAGCAATCCCTGCAGTCAGAACTGTGGGTGTTTGCAGGTGGGACACAGCAGCAAATTCTGTCTGGTTCCCTTTTGGGCTGGAAAAGTTAACAGGCTCCTCTCATCATATGGCAGCCAGTTGCAGTCATGCCAGAGCTGTAAAATACAGTCCAAAACTGCATCCCTGAATTAGGCATCCATGTTATCTCATGCTCACCCCATGAGCCATGTGGTCATCTACACAGTGTATGAAGCTTTGAACAGCTTCACTGTTGCCCAAACATTCCCAGTGTTAGAGTACAGCACTGGGGGCTTTGCCCCATGGTGGAGTTGCCTTACCTGGTGCTGCAAGACACCAAGTTCAAAAACAGAGCAACTACTGAATATTTCATGTAGTGGGTCAAAAAGAAAGCATGAAAATCACAAATAGAACAACTGTTTCTCTAGCACCCAAGTGAAGAGGGAATAGAGAATTGGTTTTAGTACTTAAATTATGTTTTGGTTTGTTTTTTAAACTGGGTCTGATTGGAATTTCTAAAGACCTATTGTTTTATGTCTGATATGGTCACTGCCAGTTGGCAGATTTCAATCTGTTCCAGTGGGTTGCTGGCTGGACTGGGATTGTGTGTTCTCTCTGCATTTCAGTGGCACTGCCAGGGGACACTGGGCCTTTTGCCCTTGTCTGTGGACACTTGGAAATTAAATGTAGCTTAACGCAATTTGGGGGAGAAGTTACTACAACCTTGCCATACTCCTTTTTTTAGTAAGATTGTGACATCTGTGTTGGCAAAAAAAACCCCACCCTACAACAACAAAAAAACCCTGTTAAATAATTTGTGGTTTAATCATTGTCACATTACAACCACAAAGTACCCTAAGTAGTGGCCAAAAAAATCCTGTTAGGCCTTTTCAGAATACTTTCTGACCAAAGTGGCTGAATACCATGCAGTAATTCTAAATTATTTTTGTATGCTGTTTCTACTTTATGTTCTCAAATGGCTTCTAATAAAGCTTCAGATAATAATCACTGGGATAAAAATACCAGTGAGTTAACAGCAACTGAGGAACAGTTTATAGTGTGATGTGTTATAGAAACTCATCTTTTTAATTCTACTGTTTAAAAATTTATGGTATGTTCATCAAAAGATAGGAATGCTTTTGATTTCTGGTTTCACTAGAAGCATTTCTTTTTGGGGGGGGCAAAGAGGGCACAAAAATCTCCTCCATTGGTGTGATCGAAGAGGTCACAGTTAATTTCAGAGATCCTTATATGATGTTCCAGAGTCCTTAAACCTGGTGTTTTATGTGAAATTTTGTGGGGTTTGGCAAACAGATAATCAGAGAAGAAATATTTTCAAGGAAGTAAAATAATATTAATTTTATCTTTTTCCTTTCTTTCACAGTAATATCTGAGAGTATCAGATAACATGTAGCTTTATGGGGATACATTTAAAAAAAACTTGGGGCAAACCTAATGCATTAAGTCTGCAGTTTTTAAGTGGTACCTCACACATCTGCAAACCTCCACTATACTGTTTGCATGGTGTCTGTAAACTAATAACCTCTCTAGTTTTTTTTAATCCTGTTTAATTAATCCATGGTCTGTTTTATTTCGTTATTGGACATCTCCAGTGTCTGGTTGCTCTGTGTAGTTTTTCTCACTCTGTATCTCGAGGAATCTCAAGTGCTTTGCTTGCTGTAAAAGGTGGTTTTGACCTGACCCCTCTCCTAAGCACGTGCTGCATGGCAGGTAACAAATCACAGCCTAACGAGCCTTGGGAACCCAGCTTTCCTGGGAGCCAGTCGCTGGTTCAGTGACCTGTATTACTCAGTATCTCATTTGGCAGAGAATTAAGAAGGGAGCAGACACCTCATCAGCAGATTTTCCCGAGTACAGACTCATTTTGGTATAAGCTGTCAAAGTCCAAGGACCCTCCAATCTGGCTTTTTAAACCTCATCTGTCAATGGACTATAATTGGTTTATAAATTGGCTTAAAGATAATAACAGAACTAACCTTTTTACACAAAAAGCACGTCTGCAACCATCATAAAAGTTCTTACACAAAAAGCGTGTCTGCAACTATGATAAACTTCACCAAAGCTTAAAAATAATAGTCCTGAATAATACATGAGTAAAACGTCCTAGTGAGTGATTGGTGGTGGGAGGTTAGTGCTGGCCCATGTTGCAGAACAGTCAGCCACTGAAGTAACGCACACACCTGATGGCAGAGGCACTTGTGTGGAAGTTGCTGTTGTGGGGTTTAGTTGGATTTTCACTGCTTTTTCTCTCTACAAGAATGCTAGTGTGGTGTTTGACTTCTGTCAGCTTGCGGCAGGGCACAGAGCTCTCCAACAGACTCCCAATAATCCAGAAGCTGAAGTGCCTGAACATTAGGTAGCCTCCATGAATTAAGGATTCTTTGCACAAAACATTGTTCATTCAGCACTGTTCAGCCAGTGTTCTTCTTCTTCACATCTACAAGTCTGCAGTCTGTTGGGCAGATTGTTCCCTGGCTGCCCACAGACTTCTTTGTTATTGTTTTCTTTACCATGCTAAAGCTGTGCACACATAGATGTGTGCATGGAGATCTGAGCAGAATAGAGACACCTCTGGGCTTCAGCAGGGGTCTCACGTACTCTCGCTGCAGGTCCTTGTGGCAGTTCCAGATTGCTGAGTTGCACATCATGTGAGAAAACAAAAAGATTCTGTTCGTGGCTTCTTATCAAGTGGTCAGCTTGATGAAGCTGTCAGCTCTGATATTTAATTTTTCCTCCTTTCTCTGCTTTTTGCAATTTTTGAAAGTTCAGTTTCTACTAAGGAAAACTAGATTAGCAGAATTTAAGGACTTCTGCTCTTTAAGTGTACTTACTAGTTATCTAAATCATACTTGAGTGCAGGCATGCCAGTCTGTCCCAGAGACAGCTGGGCTTGCACAGGCCATTGTAATATAAAGATTTCAATTGCCAGATAAAACTAATACAATTTTAGTTTTAAAATAACTTTAAAGCATCATATATTTCTGTTTACTCTATAATAAATATATACAACATATGAATATACTTTTGTATAAAATGGACAAAGATGTCTTCCCTGAATTATGGTTGTTCCTTTTTTGGAGGATTTTTTCCTGTACTTTTAAGTAGTTGCCTTAATACTGTAAAATAGTAGTACTGTAAAATAGTTTTTTCTCTTCACAAAACTAATGTTTTTAATATTATAAGGGTAGTAGGAAATGCTTGAAGATTTGCATTTAGATCCTCTTTCTTTGTCAAATTGCCTATTTAAGAAACAGAAATCTGTTTGAACCTTATTGTTATTAAAGTTTATTCCTAGCATGATGAGAATCCTCTCATATCAAACAAGACAAGAATATCACCATTTTTTAACTGAAGACCAGAAAAATCACTCCACTTAATTCACTGTCTCTAGTCAGCTTAAAATATCTTCCTGTTTTGTCTTATCACTCAAGTAATAGTCTGTGTGTGAGTGTTTCATCCAGGGCTTGTAGGTTAAGTGTTTTGGAGGGGGGTGGCCTAATGCCACCACCCTATAGTCATAATAGAATAAAGCATGAAGCCAAACAATAGAATAGAAAGTGCAATCTATCTCTAAACCCTTTGCTATTTAATTAAGACTGTTTGAATACCGATTTATTTGTAAACCAAGATTTGTATTATTTAGCAGAGTGCCTCCAGCAGAAGCTTAATTTCCCTCCACCCAGAGCTGCCCCAGTGCTGCCTGCAGCTCCAGCAGCATGGGGGAGAGAACTGGAGCTGACATATTTCATATCTCTAGCAAAGCTTGTGGCGCTGGCTAGATGATAAAAGAGT
The DNA here is from genome assembly GCA_013397975.1 of Machaerirhynchus nigripectus. NCBI lineage: Eukaryota > Metazoa > Chordata > Aves > Passeriformes > Dicruridae > Machaerirhynchus > Machaerirhynchus nigripectus. The sequence goes on from VZRQ01000392.1 coordinate 999,574, forward strand.
GGTCCAGAGTCATTTTGCTGGGCTCTGTCTGAAGCACTGCCCTAGCTCCAAGAGAGAGCCCAAAGCTGCAGATTTTCCATCCAGCCTCATTATTTATTTCACAGTAGAGCTTTTTGTTGTCCTCAGTCTCTAATGAAACAGATAAGATGAATAAAAACCAAAACAGATGAGGAATGAAGAGTCCTGGGCAGGAGAGGAGAAGTAGTTGCACTTTAAATCAGTGAGAGAAAAAGACAAAAGTAGGGATGAGGGAAGAAGGAGTTCTAATGGATTTGCTCAGTGCCTAGAAATACTCAGGATTTACAGCCATGGCAGTCTTTTGAGTTAGGGCAATATTGTCATTAATTTGCTCTGTTAAACTTCTGCAGACAAACAGATACGTGATTTTGGTGGTTTTATTTCTGATCAGTTTGATGTTTGTATCTCCTTTTGTATCTCTTCCTTAGTTTGATAAAGGTGACTGTGTCTCTTTAAGTGGAGTCTGTGGGTTGGGGTTGAGACCAACAGAACCAGCAGAGCTGCAGAGGGAAGCTGAGCTGCAAACAACAGACACCTCAGCTCCACTTCTCTCAGACAACCCATCTTGGCTTGATCCAGAGCATCCAGGATATGGTTGTGCTTCCAGCCATGGGGTTCTGACCTTCATTTATAACGAGAGAGGGTGAGGCTTCAAATAGCTGACCGGGGTCAGATGTTGTTACATGTGGCTTTGCAGTTATGGGGAGGAAAATAGATGACTTATAGTAATACTCCACTAAGAAATTATGGGAGAGATCTTGAAAGAACATCTAGTGTCCTCAGAAAGAAAATTGAAGACTTTGAGAGCAGTTGAAGTCAGCTGCAAACTGCAGAAGCTGAACCTCGACTTAGATATAGAAATTCTGTATTACCACAACTATAAAATAAGAAGGAAAGCAACTGTGATTCAGTAATACTTCTGGTGTAATATGTGTAATAGTGATGTGATGGATTGTAGTGATTTCAATTCATCATACAATAGAGTTGAGCCTAAAGTGAGAGAGCTGTGAAACGCAGATGAATCTAGAGGAGCGAAAATTGCAACACAATCAGTATTCAGAAAGATAAATAATTATAGAGTATGCTGAACAATTGTCAAAGAACAGCTGGTTACAGTTGTATTGGTTCTTACTGAACGAAAAATGAAAATTCCTTTTTGAAGTAGGGAAACCATAAAAATAGCACATTTTGAGCGGGAAGACTGCACACATTTTGTGGGAGAGCATCACTCACTTGGGCACTGTTGGCTTTTGTGAGGAAGTAGCAACCGAGGGTTTGTGTGTGCCCATGCTCTGTCTCGTGGCCTTGCTCGGCAGGCACAGGCTGCACGCAGCAGGCTGCAGGTCTGGTCCTGAGTGATCTGGGGGGAAGGAGGCTGCCTGCTCACTGCTGACTCGCTGAGCTGTTTCCCAGCCAGAGCTCCTGGGAGCATAAAGGTGCATGGGTTTGGGAGCATAAAGGTGCATGGGTTTGAGAGCATAAAGGTGCATGGGTTTGGGAGCATAAAGGTGCATGGGTTTGGGAGCATAAAGGTGCATGGGTTTGAGAGCATAAAGGTGCATGGGTTTGGGAGCATAAAGGTGCATGGGTTTGGGAGCATAAAGGTGCATGGGTTTGAGAGCATAAAGATGCGTGGGTTTGGGAGCGGACGGTGTGGGTGACAGAGCAGCCACTTGCTGCTCAGTTTGATTCTGGTCTTCGTATCAGAGCTGTAAAAGACAGCTGAGTGCTTTATTCAAGCACTCCCATAGGATGATTTTATTGCACTTTGAAGCCTCGGTACTTTCAGCAAAAAGTGATAATGTAATTAAGATATGACATTTATGTTCACAAGACCCTAGAGCTGCATGTTTAACTAGATTAAAGCAAACGGAACTTGGTGGGAGTTTGGCCTTAAAAATTGCTCATTTTTTATTTGTATAATCATGTCAAAATTGAACAAGGAAAATATTCTTCAACTGTACCTTAGCCCTAGTTGTCTTGACTCTGCAACTGCTGCTCTGTTGATGATGACTCAATGCCATGGTGAACTAATTAAGACAGTACTTTGTTACTAACAAAAGAGCTGCTTTCTTCCTCCCTCCTCTCCCCAGCAGTTTGTCAAACAAAATTGTATCCTATACCAAAATAATAGCAATCTAATGTATCCTGGCACTGTCTCTAGTCAAACAACAGTATTTTGTAATGCTGTTTTAGTACGTGTATTAGAGGAGTTGTGTTTTACACAGCCTATTAACACAAGGGAATCATTAATTTCTGGAGAGTGTCTTTGCCAGAAAGATGCAGGCTTTAAATCTTCAATGTATGTAGAAAAGTACTGTCCATGTAAGATGTTCTAAATGGGTATGATCATTCTTGAAAATAATAGGAGAGGAATATTCTATGCTCTGCATTTTAAATAACTGCAATCTGCAGTTGACATCCTTATAGGAGACTCCCTGATACATTTACATCTGTGTGGACATGCTTAGATACGTTGTATTAGCATCTTTTCATAGGGGTCTGGATTATAAGGTACTGCTGTTTCTCTTGTTTGCAGTTTTCTGTACTTCACAGGCATGTTAAAATAGTTTCGTCGTGTTTAAAGTGTTTTGTGAAAATGTAGTTGCTCTTTCCACTCTTGTTTTTTATATAAACAAAGGCCACATATGTTACATCTGTTTTTTGAAAGCTGTTGTTAAAAAACTTTTAGCAATAGTTAACTCAGCTGCCTGTTTCTGCTCTCCAAGGGGTCGCCTGGCCTGATATGCACCGTCTGGCTGACAGAGTCCATCTGGAGGAGCTGACTAGAATTGGCATTCTGAAAGGCAATGTAGATGACATGGTGAAGGTTCATCTGGGTGCAATATTTATGCCACACGGACTTGGACATCTACTTGGAATCGATGTGCATGATGTTGGAGGCTACCCAGAGGTTAGTGTTAGTCCATTCTCAACTCCCCTGCAGATTAACCCCCTCAATTCAATCAGCATTGCTCACACTTTACATGTGGTTACCCAATTGCATCTTCTCAGAGGTAGAGTAGCTGTGCATTTCAGTGTCCTGGTTTTTTTGGATGTGCTATTTTATGCAGTTCACTCTAAGGAAATCTGTCAGTTCATTGAAACAATTTTTTTATGGGAAGAAGCCGACTGATGGCGCTCTTTGGGCGTTCCTAACTTGTTCAATTCCTGCCTGCCCTGTGTTGTTCCTCCATGAGTCACCGCTCCAACAGGTACCACCCAAGCACACCGTGCTGTGGCAGAGCATCTCAGTCTACCTGAGTCCTGTAGTGGCAAGATTCCCCTGCTCCATTCCAGATGTGAGGCAGCTGCAGGAGCCCACTGCTTCACCTGGGCAGTAAATCCCTGTGGCTGTCCCATATGGAAACAAGCTGGCTCATACCCTGTCTTGAACTTCGATGTCCAGGGTCAGCATGGGTACCTGTGTAGATGTACTGTCCTGGAATGAGAGCAGAAAGAAAAATATCCATCAAGTCTTCCAGTCTTTGCAAATGTGAAAGCATAACCTCTTGTATTCTGGGCTTCTGCAGAAAACACTGAATGATTGTCTTTTTCCTTGCATTAATTTGGTGATTCATGACTGTGATCTGAAAGCAGAATAGGTAAAATTCTGTAACCAATTAACAGCAGTATGTTTGCAATGATAGCTAAAGGAATAAAATCTCTAAGGCGAATTGTATTTAAGGTTTGAATAAAGAAAGTTTACAGCAGCTTCAGAAAGATTTCAGAAGGATTTTGTGTGTGTTAGGTTGTGGTTGAGGCTAACTGTTTAAGGGTTTTCAGTAATACAGTAGAAAAATGGATCATTTGTCTTCTCTCATATGTAAGCTGTTCTTTTGCAATAATCTGCACAATAAACTAGGAATTTTACAGGTAAGGTTTAAGCATATTTTGGTGCTTGGTCATGTTGGGTGACCAGACTACATGACAGCTGCTATTGCTGGTTCACTTTTGCAGGCAGGGGAGAAACAGTACGTAATACTTGAGGATACTTATTGCATTCACAATAGAATTATAGTTGAGTCACAATATTGTGATAATGATGTATTAGCATCAGCTAATAGACTTACATGTAATAAAAATGAAACAAAAATCAAAAGCAGTCCTATTCTGATTTTAAGGTTTCTGCACTAGCTGATACAGGAAGGATGGATGCTTGTCCCTTTGTTCCTCCCAAGTGCACTCTCTGTGTGTACAAACAGAGACATTCAGCAAAGCACAAGGACTGTGGTTACTTGGAGAGTTCATAAACCTCCAAATCCAGGACCCTGCTGTTACATGCCTTTGCTTAGATTGCTTTCAGTTGCTGTTGTGAATAACCTCTCTGAATTCGGTGGACTTAAAAACAGTTTGAGACTTGGTAGGGTAAAGAGATATCTAAATTTTAGGAACAAATGAGAATAATTCTGAGAGTGCAAAGTACCTTTCTTGGTTTTGCTTCAAAACTGTATTCTTTGAGCTTAGAGCAAGTACTTTACTGTCAAGGGAGATTTCTAGAACTGATTTTGTGTGACTCTGTAGCAATGGACCCTGTACACCTTCCATCTCTCAGCAGATTTCAGTAGTGTGGCACGCAAGCTACGGAATCATTTTTTGACAGTAATTGTTGTTTTCATATGACTGAATTTATAATTGTTACTATATGGTATATCATATAATTTAAGGGTCATTTTTTGAAAGGAAACTGATCTATCCACACTTTTGAAAGAGCCTGTTACAGATAAGAATGGATATAGGGATTGTATTGTCAAATGAGTTAGGCTCTCCAGTTTTGTACTTACTGTGTGTAAAAATGCCAGAGCTCTACGCAGACTTTAATACCTGCAAATATTAAAATTATTTGTTTGTGTTGGCATGCAACTGCATTCTTACATGAAGAATGTTTGCATGGCTAATTTACTTCCAAAATCCAATCCTAAATAGCAAATTCCTTGAATATGAAGCATCTATGAAAGCTCACAAACAAATAGCTAATAGTCTGTATTTGCACAGATGCATAGATTTGCACTATATAAAAGTGCACATAGATGGGTGTATGGCATCACCTTAGTTTGAAAAATTATGAATTCTGGGTTCTGCAGAAGAGCAACCCCTTTAAACTCTCTGTGCAGCACTGATTTCACCTCTGGTGGAGCCTTCACCTCTCTCTGACCCAAAGCAGGAGGCCCTTTGGCTGCGCTGAGGTGCCTGGGCGTGGGAGCTGCCCGTGGTGGGAAGGACACCCCGGGAGGCCATCAGGGGGCTGCACTTCATCAGGCTTCTGTGAGCCTGAAGCCCTGGTGGGAGCCCTGGTCCCTGCCCACGGCAGGGGAGCCCTGGAAGGATGCAGGGGATGTGGTTCTGCCCGGGTTAATCTAACCATGAGCAGCTGAGCACCTTTCCTGCAAGAGTGAGATGTGCCTGTGTTAAACGGAAGAAGGCTTGTTATCCATGCCTCATTGTTTCATGGAAAAACACATTTTGAAGACATGTGGTGCACTCTGGAGTGATTTGTGGTGCATCTTAAATGTTTACCAGCTAGCGAGAGCTTCACAAAGATTTTTATAAAGCCATTTTGGTGTTTATTGTACACTGAGCCCATGCCTGTAGTATCTTGCTCTTTTTTCCAGCTGGTTAAAAAGCAACTTCTTTGCTTTTGGCCAAGGGAATTTTTGGGAGTATTACAAACGATTTTTTAAAAATAAAGACTTTCCAAGTGGATATTATTCCATTATTTTCCTCAAGTGTAAACAGTTGCATTTGAAATAATACAATAAACGTTAATTTCCTGATTTTTATCCGTCAGAAAGTTTCGTGTGTTCCAAAAAAACTATTTCCAGACATTGTTAGCTTAGATTAGTTATTCATTGGTAGCCAAAGATTTCTTTTTCAAAATTGGCAATAATAAATTTTCATCTTTTCCAGTAAGCTGCTTTCACATGCAGCATTGAACAAGCACTTTCTTCTTCTTTGACAAATGTTGTAAATGCTTGCAGATTTTCTGTAAAGTATATACTCTGGGATATCAGAAAATATAACATTTCCCTTCCTGTTTTTTGCTGTGATAAAGAATAATTGGTTTTGGCCAGCAACGAATGTGTCTTGGCAACCTTATTTTAGGACAACATGTCCACAGTAGTGTAAGCAGCATGTGTCCCAGTGAAACACGCAAGGGGCTGGTTCAGGAGCAGGGAGCAGTCGGGAGCTCCCTGGGTTCGGGAGCAGGGAGCAGTCGGGAGCTCCCTGGGTTCGGGAGCAGGGAGCGGTCGGGAGCTCCCTGGGTTCGGGAGCAGGGAGCAGGCGGGAGCTCCCTGGGTTCGGGAGCAGGGAGCAGGGAGCAGTCGGGAGCTCCCTGGGTTCGGGAGCAGGGAGCAGGCGGGAGCTCCCTGGGTTCGGGAGCAGGGAGCAGGCGGGAGCTCCCTGGGTTCGGGAGCAGGGAGCAGGCGGGAGCTCCCTGGGGAGCCGCGTCTCCTGCCGCGCACCGCGCTCTTCCTCGCGGGAGCCGCAGCGGCGAGCGCCGCTTTGAAAATCCTTCTGCTTCTTCGCAGGGTCTGACTGCAGCTCGAGCACTTCTGAAACTTCAGCCCCAGTGGTACTAATCACTTCAGAGAATCTGGCCCTCAGTCAGACAGAGCTCGCTTCAAAGGGTGAAAACCCCACTGGGCTTAGCTTCTGCTGTAAAATTTAATCATGGGGATGGTTTTCTCACATTCTTTCAGTTGTTTCTGGGTAAATTCAATGTGGGATAGAAATGAGACTTTATGCCTGTTGCAATGAAGAAAATGTGGTAGGTGGTCCCAAATTTTCAGACCCTGAGGTAGATGAGGCTGAAGTTTTCATTTAAATCTAGGTTCCATGCCTCTAGATGCTTGAGTTGATTCAATTTCATGCTATATTAATTGACTATAAGGCTCTAAAGAATGCTAAGTACATTTGATGACTTTCTATAATAATAAGCCAGTTAATTTGTTAGGTTAATAACTACTGTGATTTTAGCATCTTATGAATTAAGAGTTTAATTTCATTTTGTTTTTTAAAATTATAAGATTTACCTTAGTTTAAATTTTCAATTCAATTCTCATGAAAAGCTGATCCTTTTGTTGCTATTCTGCATCACAAATTAAGTTTAGAGGTTTGTTTTGGAGTTATCCAGGTCCTTCATCACTGCATGCTTGGGGAACATCTCTGCTATGCACGAGCTGTGTCTGGCTTTAACAGAAAGCTTGCTTCCAGATCCCAGATGACTGACTGGGAACTTAAGTCACCAAACGTACTGGAGAATACAGGAATAATCTTGTTCTGGCAAAAACTATTTTCCTTATGTATCCAACTTTATGCTGAAGCAGATTTCATTTTTTTGTGGTTAGCCTTGCAAATGATGCATTGATGTTTTTTCCTTTAAGAATCAGAGGATGGAGTGAATTTGCCAAGAAGCCTAAAGCTGTAATGTGGGGCCCTGGTGATGCAAATTGCTTCACTTGCCATAACCTTGCAAAGCCTTGCTCCAGCTTTGTACACCCAGGACCTGCAAACGTGAAACAACCTGTGAGGAAGGCACTTAGAGTGCCTTTACTTCACATGGAGTAAAAAGGGCTTTTCATTAACTTTTGATTTTGTTCTTGCAAGTGATTGTACACCTTGAGAAAAGAGAAAAAACTTACTGCTTCTGCTTCGTGGGATCCCCTTTTTCCCTTTTTTTTTTTTTCCTTTTTTGTTTTTCTTTTTAATTTTTTTTTAAATTATTATTCTTTGAATTCCTGCTTAGCAAAAACATACATACAGCCACTGAGCAGGCAGCGTGCAGGGAGGAAACAGATGAGTGAAAGCTGCATTTCCTTGCAGAGCTGCACTGATAATAAACACGGTGCTTATTGTTACCTGCTGGGTCGAACACCAACCAGGAGAGCTTCCTGCAGCCTAGGATTCTTCTGTGGGGTTTAAACCCCTCCCAGAGTTAGGCTAATAGATCTTCTCACCCTGCTGTGTCATGCTGTGTTCAGAAAAGTTGTGATCAGTTCCCAGCAGCTTTTCCCTGTGAGGACAGATGTTGGAGTCTGGGTGTTTGTGGAAACTGAGGACTTGAGCAGAGGCAGAAGAGGAGGGAAGGCTCAGGTGCTGTGTCAGTGCAGTGCCATGATGCAGACATGCCCTGTCATACCACGGAGTTCCCCTCCTCCACTGAGATAGCAGATGTTATGGCCTTGAGGTTTTTAGTTGCTTGGTTTGGGTTTCATTAGTTCTGTTTAATTTTTTTTTTTGATGGAGATACTTGCTTGTTTCTTTGACTTATTGAAGTTTCTTACAAAAGACTTTGTGTGCTAACAGAGTTTTTATCTGAATATTTATTGTTCAAATCTGAAATATTTATTGTCCAATTTCTGAAATTTTAGCAGCAGCTAATGGAGCTTGCATGTTTTTGAACCATTCATTCTAGGTGCAATAGGAGAGAAGAACCAAAAGTAGAGTTCTGCTTTCAATTATATGAAAAAAAGTAAGGTATCATTGGTATACTTTAGGGTTTTTGCTATGCAGTTTTTACTAATGGTATCTAAAGATCACAAAAGAAAAAGCCCTTTCATTTAAGACTATTGCCTATGTCGCTTTCTGTCTATCACAAGAACCTTCTTCATTAGATTTTAAATGGTGCTTGTCATTGGTTTCATTCTAAAACAGTGTTGTTGGTAGCTTTTGCAATTCTTTATCTTATTTCTTATAAAATTCTTATAAATTTCTTCTAAATATTCTCCTCATCTTCCAGGTTAATGCTGTAGTTGTCAACTTGGTGATTTTTACTATTTGCTATCTCTTCTTATCTCAAGCTTAGGTTTTAAGAACACAGAAAACTACAGTCCATATGTTTTTTTATTTCCATGATGATAGCACTGGAGCTTGGTAACATCAGAGGATCAGAAAGCAAAAATGATATGGGGAGTTCTGCTCAGACCCCCACTGTAACGATGGATTGAAATTCAGCTCCAGCTGAATCATCACGCAGCAGTGCCTTGATTTTTCCTCATTCCCTTCAATAACAGGAAAATTATTAGGTAACTTAAACCTGATACCACAGTTAATACTTAGAAAAAGAAGAAAACAGTTCAAGTAAAATCACCAGTTAAACATCATCTGTCCTCTATTCCCCCAATACTAACTTCAAGCTGTGTCCCAAAAGCTCCAGCTAGTAATTAGATTCTCCTGCAGAAGTGGAAGCTTTGATTTGCAAATGCCACGAGTGATATGTGGTGCTTGGGGCATATTCTCCTGTAACCTGCTGCTGATTTCAAAGGCAAGACTGACAGCAGTTCCTTCAGGTGACTACAGGCAGCTCAGGCTGCTGGGGAAAAGCGGGATAGATTGAATAAACTAATCTTCATTAGTAACACTCAGCAAGTGAAACAAGGGCTTGGAGAGAAGGAACCAGGAGACACGTGAAATGGAATTCGAGACTTTTATTTTCTTAGCTGCACAGAGCTCTGTTCTTTTTACATTAAATGAGCTAATTAGAAGTTGGGTATATGCAGTGGGAGAACACGGAAGAGTAAAAGAGCTGAGATTTCACTTTGGTGCTTATTGCATATTATCTAAATGTAATGTTAGCATTCTGATTAATTTAAATACTTGATTGCATTTAGCTTGGTAAAGTGGTTAGGACTCCATTGTACTGGATGCGTTCCAACTGGGACAGTCTCAGGCTCCAAAAAGTTCTGTGATGATTTAGCTGGGAAAGAGTACGTGAAACTCGATTGTGTCACTAATGAGCCTTTTACTGTGGTTCGGTATTTGCAGGTGTGAGTAGCTTAGGTGTTCTCTGCCATGGCTGGGGTTTGTTGCCATGGCTGGCTTCAGGAAACTTTGGGATGATGCCAACTTCCAGCCCCTGGTTTTGGCAGGTAGGGTGCCCTTGCATGTCTCTGCACTTGTGCATCTCTAGCTGCTCTCATGGCCCCGTGGGTGAGCACCAGCCAGCACAGGGACATCACCTGTGGGTTTCTTCTGTCCTGATCCAAAGACAAACCCAGGATCAGGCCCAAGTGGTCCTGGAGCTATCTCTGCTTCTGATTGCTTTGCCTGATAGACAGTGCCTGTGGAACAAGATCCAGCATGATACACATTGCAGTTCTTCCATGGAAAAAGCAACACGTTAACCATTGAGTTGCTTAGGAGCAAGTAGTGGTTCATCTTTATACCGAGATACTCTGGGGATATTGCAAATTCTAGTCTTCCACAGCCCTTTTTCTGGGAAATAGGCAGATTTGCATACTTCCTAATTCCCTGCTTATTCCAAAAATAGTAATATTTTGTATTACTGTACACTTAATTTGAACTTTTATTTTGCTTACATAGTAATAAAATCAGTTTACATAATAATTCTCTTGTTCCCTTGACAGACCTTATTGCCTAGACATGCTGGTTTTTGTTACCTTAGATGAACCATTAATTGGAATCCAATGTTCTTGGCAGGAGTACTGTCACAAATGACAGTATCATACATCTGTGCTTACTGTGGGAGGAGTGTCTCAGTTTTAAAATGTGAGCAGATCCTCCAAATAAATTCAGTCTTAGAAAAAAATTTCAGATATAGTCTGTTGTTGCAATATACAGGAGAATAAACAGTTATTCAAAATCTAATTTTCACAGAATATAACTGCAAGTCTCTTTTTAGATGCCTAGACATTAATACTTTCTAGACTCTTCTGTACACTTTTTGGGGGCAAATTACCAGCTTATGCTTTCTCTCTGTGCCTCACTGTGTTAAGGGTCCCTCTCAGTGGCCAGGCCTCCAGGATGTAATGGTGATAGAAACAGGTACCCACACAGCTGCTGTGGCACTCACATTTTCACTCTTCATTTCATCTGACTGCAAAACAACGCCATGGTCATTGTTGAAAACAAAGCTTGAGTTGTTTAGCTGTGAGATGCAGGGAAGTTTCCTCCTTGCAAAGAAGGAAATCCATTGATGGCAGAAGATCCGTACTGATAGATGACAGTGCGAGGTTTCCCTGTCAGGCTTTGCTCCCAATAGAGTTTGACTTGATGGAAAAGGGCAGGTCTTGTTTCAGACCTGTCATCTTCTGTTGGGGGCTGTGGTGTTTCAGTCATTAAAAGAAATCCTTGGTTTGTCCTACTTTTCATAACCAACCACAGCAGACTGAGAGCTGTCAGCCCCTGGACCTGATGGGCGTGGTGGCTACCGCGATGGTCATGAGTGCCTAGAGATCAGCTGTCATTTGGGATGCTGAAGCCGTAGTCTGATGTATGTTTCAAGCCAGCACTGTTCTCAAATGAAGGGATTTTGTCATCTACCCAGCCTGGTCACTGGCCCATCTCTGCTTATTTCCTGTGCCAGCTCATTTTGTGCTTCAGCCTCGCAGCAAATTGGATTGGGGCTGTCCTCTGCTCAGAGTGTGAGTGGCCACATGCAAGCCATAGCCAGAACCTGTCTCTCTTCATCCGTTTCACACATCTCCTGGTGAACACCTTGCTAATCTCTGTAAAAAGGGACAAGCCCACCCACTGCTGCCCTGCTTGCTTTTCAGCTTTGAAAAGCTGAGTAGTGCTACCCTTTCTTTGAAGGCTTTCATGGTAGGGATACAGCTGCATCAGTACCTGCAGAATCCGAAGACCTGGAGATGAAACCTAGAGCCAGCACAAAGCAGGACTGAGATAGGATGGGGTGAATATCAAAAAAACTTTGCGAATTCCTTCCAGAGAAGTTAAAATTTTACTTCTGAGTGAGCTGCAGTATTCGGGTGCCTCGGGGAGTCTCCCTGCATTGCTGAGAGACATTTCCAAATGTGCATCTTGGGTCTTGTTCCTGAGTTGCTGTTGGCTTCTGGAAGGAAGAACTAAAAGCAGGATCAGACTGCAAGCAGTCTAGACTAAATGCCTACCATTGCTTTAGCAGCTGTGCAGAGATAAATAAAGGGGGCTATTGAGGCTTTATTGTCACACCTGATGTGAAACACCATTTATTTTAAGTAAAGGCAAAAAAATATGGATGCTCTGCCAGGGATGCCTTCAGAGGATGTTTGCCATTGTTTTCGTCACACTGTATTCGTCTTTCTAGCATCTGTCTTGGATTGACTGCCTGGGAAAAGGCATTTACAAGTAGAATTGAGAAGTGTACTTAAAAGCCAAATATGGGTTGTTTGTTGTAAAGTAGCCGATAGATAGTTGGCGAGGCACCAAAAGGTCCAGACACTAATCTAATTGTTTACAGCTCATGGAGAGATTAATCCGCAAGATTGGATGCCCTCATTTCCTTTCCACATTATAATGAATGTGTGAAATGCCAAACCCCAAGGGGCAGTATGAGAGAAAAAATGGCTCCATTTCAATGCAGTTATTGTTTCAAGTTTAGAAATATATTGATTTTCTTTGAGTTTTGATAAGAATACAAATTCAAAATGCCTTGCTTAATATCACAGTATTCTTGTTTCCTAGGCTCAATAAAACACAGTCATGGTTTCTTATTTTGGTGTAATACAGTGCTCTGCAAAGTCCAAATCAAACATATGACATAAACATATCAAATATACAGTCAAAATGGGCAAACCTATGTCCAGATGTCCAGGCTGGTAAGCTCTGGAAATCTTGGCTGCTGTAAGATGCTGTACACTGGAACAGATTAAGCTCTGCAAAGGGAAGAAAAGCAATCCCAGCATTGCTTGGGTGGCGAGTGAGAATAAAGCAAACACTGTGGAGGGGCTGCTGCAAAGCAGTGTTTCTGTAAAATAGGCTTTTTCTGAACTGAAAGTGGAGCTCAAGAACAAACAGTACTGAAGGGCTGTACCCACTCTGAAGAGGGAATGATTCAGTAAGATGAAAACATTGGTAATTGCAGGGTATGCTGTGGCCTCCCTCCATCCCCCTGCACTGGCCTGGCACAAACCCGGGAGCTGGGCTGTGCCAGGACACGGTGCCCCCTGCACCGAGGGCAGCGCTGGCCAGGGCTTTGTCTGGGAGAAAGGGGAACTTTCATCCTCGTGATGCCAGTCATGCTGATAGTGATGCTGACACCAGCTGCCCCTTCTGCCGGCAAGGGAAAGCACCGTGGCTCTGGCCAGAAGCGAGATTCGGGAAAGCTGCGTGGAGAGTGGATAAGTAACGCCACGGTCTCGCAGACACGTTAACCTCTGACTCACTGGCTAAAGCAGAGAAGTTTTCATGAGCAGAGTCTATGTGCATGATTGCAAGCTGGTGGGCCTGGGAGCTGTTTACGGGTCATTACAATAATTTGTTGGGGAAATTTTGCTACAGTATCAAAGAATTTTTTAAAAGCTAATGGGATTGAGATATATTTATTCTGATACTGCAATACCTGGCACATTTGGGGAAAAAAGTTAATATCCAGGACTAGTCTTTGCAGTGTTTCCAGTTCCTTGACTAAGCACATCCTCATAGATCATTTTATTTTACCAGCTTTTGTGAAGAAGAGAATGTTTTGCTAGTAAGAACTTGTTTTGACTTAACTTTTAATAATACCTATCAGCACCATGTTGCCTGAAAGTCTGAATCTGACAAAAGTTTAGTTTAAATGGGCTGCTTTTATGAGGTCACATGTCGACTCATTGCTCCTGAATCAAGATCATAAATGTGTAATTTTAATAACATTTGGTGAGAATAAGTATTTGCATATCCTTGGAGAAGCTGTTCTCTGCTGCATAGTTCAGCTGTTTCAGCCATGACGTGGCAGGGGCATTTCAAGATTTGCATGTGGCTTACACTACCATACTTTGCAAGGGAGGGTAGAGCAGGGAATAGTGCAAGTAACTGGTTTTGCTTTGTAGTGCAGTATTTCGACCAAGGTAGAGAGGAATGGTACCAAGTGTATCCAAAGCCAAGATTTCTGTGGTGCAAAAACAGTTTGGGTGTTGAGTTGAAAACTGGTCATCACACTATGTGAAAGCTAAATGAGGACTGATGGGAGGAAGGTAATTGCATAGCTAAGTTTCAGTCCTGTATGATTATTTTTTGTATTTTGTGTGTCTTATGAAGCAGTCAGCATAGGAGGGCTTGATATAAGGTCATGCATGGGTTGCCTTTGTGTCTGAGAGAGCAAGTGTCTCTCCTGCAGGGAGTGGAGCGCATCGACGTGCCGGGGCTGCGGAGCCTGCGCACCGCCCGCCGCCTGGAGCGGGGCATGGTGCTCACCATCGAGCCGGGCATCTACTTCATCGACCACCTCCTGGACCAAGCCCTGCGGGACCCTGCGCAGTCCTGCTTCATCAACAACGAGGTCCTGCGGCGTTTTAGAGGGTTCGGTGGGGTGAGTAATTCTTAGCAGATGATTTTATTAATTGGTTTTCTCTTTGTTTGCCCCTACTATGTATCTGAGGGGAAGTCTTTTGGAGTTGTAATGAACTGCACAGAGGGCTGTTCCTGAAGCGGCACCTTGAGTCGTTTGGACCATTCGACTCTGCAGACAAACTGTGGGGTTTTATTCTAATTTTTTAATGCAGTTTTGTACTAGTGATGTCTGATTAATTAGAGACCCATATTTTCCCATTGACTGAAATATCCTCTGCCAGCACCATACAGTGGCTTGCAAGGTAGGTGTTTTGTCTAATGTGTGAAACATGTATGCTATGAAATATGAGATTGAGATCTGTAATCCAGAGTAGGCTTCCTTGACAGCAGCACAGTCCAGTGCTTCCTGCCAGGGCAGAAGAGCCTGTTGCTGTTTAAGCTGGGGAGGCAGTAGATGAAAACAGCAATAATTGCTCTTACTGGATTATTGACAGAATGGCATGAAACTTGTGCATCGTGAGAGCCTTCCCGTTTTCCAGAAGAACGGCTGATGGTCTTCCTGAGCACCTGTGCTCAATGTGACAGGCTCAGACAGCAGTGTGTGCAGGAGGATTGGCCACCTTGGGAAGTAGAGGTGATCTGTGCAATCATTCCCATGCAGCAGCTGCTGGGCAAGTAGAGGGGCCTTGTTTGTCCATACTGTCCAGGGCACATTTCCCGTTCTAAGCCGCCGCCCTCACAGAGCGTGCAGCAGTTGCAGTGCTTCCAGTGGGCTTTTATTTCAGCAGGGCAAGCATTTGAAGGGTGCCACATTACTCTCTGAGCTTCTGTATTCCTGCACAGAGGAGGCAGAGCAGGCAGCTGCAATGACCCATCCTCCCCGTGGCTCTTCTGCTAAGTCTCAATACAGCAAGCAATCACTGGCAGTGGCAGTGATTTTCTGGTATGAAAAGTCACTCATTAGGAATTGTCTGCTGCTGCCAGTGACTACTTTATCACTGTACCCCAGCCATGAGAGGGTGATTACTGTAGCACTTTGGTCTGAGCTGCTTTGGAGCCCCCAGCCCTGACAGAAAAGTTGTGTGTGCTATCCCCAGTTCCGTGAGCCAACTGGGCTCTAGGGCAGCCACCCATGATGTGGGTGCAGCTTTATCGAGAGACACAGGACTTTGCCCTTGCTGATATTTAATGCACTGCTGAAGTCTGGGACATTATCTGTCTCTGTGTTGTTTCTTTATCAAGATTTGCCAGCCAGACAACTGAGGTACTGGTGAACAAAAGGCAGCTAATTCTGCATTTTCTGACTGTGAGCACCTTCTGTATGACACCACACGCTGAAATGTATTTTAGAAGAACACTGTGATGTGCTTGTGTAGCTTGACACTGCAATGGAAACAGGTTTAACTGTCTTCGTTTTCCTTGTAAACACTCTGTGAGTTTTTTGGGAATTGATTCCTGGTAAGCCTTCCCTGAAGTTGCTCAGCAAAGCCCACATTTTTCCCGTATGGTTGTGAATGCCTGCTCCAGCTCTGCAGCTTGAGGTGTGCCTGTGGCTCACTTGTTGCCTGTTGTTGCACAGAATAGCAATGACAGCATGGGATCTCTACCTTGCTAATAAATTGCTGGATCAAGCACTTTTGTTGCAATGATTTCAAGCAAAGTCTAACTTTGTTCCCTCATTTTTGCTTCGTTTCCTGTAATGATGACTTGTAAGGGGAGCTAGCCAACCAACTTTGCTAAAAGGAGGGGCGGCCCAAAAACGATTGAGCAAAAATCTAAATCTCTGATCCCCCTGTGAACAATACATTTTACTTAGAGAGAAAAAATAATAATACACACATACCCTGAGCCAGATGTTGTCACTTGATTTTGTCCAGGAGAAGAATGAGCATAAAATCTGAGACTGGAATACATCTGAATATTTCTGAATTATTCACAAAAGCTGAATTATAATGCAATCAAAATAAGTTTTTCCATCTTTACCATTCTGACTTGATTCTGCATAAATAGAATATGCAATTCATGCTGTGTAAGTGCTTAGTTATGTACAAGATGTTTCATTCTAGTTTATCCAGAGTGAGTGAGTATTTCTCACAAAAGCATGCCAGAAAACTTCCTTTCTGTGGGATTAAAAAAGATCTTGTAAAGCCCACTGTTTTTACTGACAAACATTAATATTACAGGGGCTAGTATTGGTGTCAGTTCTAGCTGAAGATTTCACTACAGCCAGTCCAATCTTCCCTTTAAGTTTAAAAGAAAAACACATTCTACAAAAGGAAATAAGCAGTCCATTTCCCTCTGCAGAGCTCAGCACTAATTAAAATGTTCTTAATTGGGTTTAGTGTAATTCGCTTCAAAAATGAACTAACACTCACTGAAGTTGCACCACTGGAATTCTGAGTAAGTCTGTCCGCACAGGGAATTGGTGGATTTTTAATAAATTCACCTTGAATTCATGTCTTTTTTGAGCTTTGGATAATTTCCTTGACTGTGACAAGTCTCTGCATTGAGAAGCAAAGCTCTTGTAGGGTGCCAGAAAGGAGAAGACTGTAGCCATTTCCAGTAATTTGTGCTGCCTGGAGTTAGCCATGAAGAGATCGTAGAAGCTGCAGGAGCAGGAGAGAAGAGTCAGCACGAGCTTTTGTTGGCTGCCTGCAGTGCTGGGACAGGTCCATTGCCGACCTTCCTGCATGCCTCAAGCACAGACACAGCCCTTGTGGCTGTCCCTGCTGCTCGGGGACCTTCTAGTCAGGGCTCTTACCAAACAAGCTCTTCTGGGTCAGACACAGACCCCTCCGGAGGGAAGCAGGCAGTGCTCAGGGGATGTTGCCCTGTCTGAAGCCCTACGGTCTTTACTTGACAGCCATTGAGTTCAGTCCTTCACCACCTTCCTTGGCCAGTTTTGGGACATTTCAGTCACATGTATTTCAGTTCTCCATCTGCAAAACCAAGGTCCAGTTTACCGAGGTCATAAATCCTGTGGGACGAGGGCTGCTGCTGGATGCTGGCACAGTGCCTGGCCCAGGGCACCTTTGCTCTGCCTGGACTCTGCCCCACACACTCCTAAATAAACACAGATGTGCAAATAGAGGGATGTGCACACGGTGTATGTATTGCTCAGGAAAAGCAGCCTAATCCTCGGGGAAGGGGAAATGCTGACTCCAAATGCTGCCCTTTAGGGTTTGACATTTCCATTCTTCATTAGCTGATTACTGATTCATGCAGTTCATATGATGTTTTCTCAAAGACACAGTAAAGCCATTCAGTCTTTTTTTGGCCTTACACATTCAGTCTCTGTTCAGGCTTTATTTTTCCCTAGGATTTGTAGAACTAGCACTAGACTTAATATCTGAAAACTATGCGACTTAGAGAAAATGCTGAAAGATGGGTGATAAATGCATTACTTTCTTTCGTTTACAGATTTTTCTCATTTAAAAATTAAACGGATCTACAAAGCCCAGGAACTTGAAAATCTGCTAATATTACAATATTTTTCAAAACAATAGTACTTCCCTTACTTAGAATAAATGTTAAACCAAATAAAAAGCAAGATATTTAACTGCTTCTGCCTTTGGTTCAGAGAGCCACATAGTTGTCTCTGTCCTGATTTTTATTTTTCAGAAGATTATGTTTTGTTTCTGAGTTTATGGTGAATTTGTATTGTGAAATGAAAGAGTTTACTAGGCAATAAACATTATGCTCATCTACTTTTTAATATTGCATATTATATCACAGTAATAGTGCTACACAGCATTTCTTCTAAAGTTTTCATAGGAAAGCAGTTGTCACAATGTACATACTTCACTTTCTTTAAAAGTTCTATTAGGGGAAGTGATAGGTGTAGGCAACCCAAAAACTACTGCTAGTTGCTTATAAACCTTCTTTAACCCTTTTCTCTTGTCTAATTAACGTAATTAGGTTAAAGTAACACCA
Source organism: Machaerirhynchus nigripectus (assembly GCA_013397975.1). Lineage (NCBI taxonomy): Eukaryota > Metazoa > Chordata > Aves > Passeriformes > Dicruridae > Machaerirhynchus > Machaerirhynchus nigripectus. The sequence continues at coordinate 1,017,754 of VZRQ01000392.1, forward strand.
GCTGTTTCTAACCTGTATTTAGCTTGTAGTTTAATGCTTCTTTTTGAGCCTGTATGAAGGGACTGGGCACCTGAGGCTTTTTTCCCATCTGTATTAGTTAATCTAATAAAATACATGGCCTCACCCTACTAATATTGATCCCCTTCTATAAAAATGTGAACATTTAAACGTGGACATTTAAAATAAAGGTTCTCTTGACATGAGGACTTGCTTGTGAATGAAACCTGCTTGTGCCAGGAAGACTACAGCATGGGATGAGAGTCATTCACCACAGAGCCTCTGTAGAAAACATCTTGGCATAGCCGCTGTGTGTAACAACAGTGAAGTGCCTTTCCCAGCCCTGCACCCCTCACCTGTACCCAGGTTTGAGGTGAGGGCAGCTCTGTTTCCTAACCAGTCCCTCTGAGATACAGAAGTCAAACTCTGCTCATGATAAGTTTGCTCTGTTAAAAATTATTGGTAGGTCAATGGCTGAGTTGAAATAAGTTCCCTTGGCTACACACAGCTGCCTCTGTAGGACACGAGCTGTAGGAACACACGGGTCCTTCAGCCGGACGTGTGCTCGTCTGCTTTGGATGGTCCCATGTGTGGCCACGTCCTGTCATCATTTCCAGGCAAGTGTCCCACTCTAAGGTCTTGCAGTGATAGTGTTACTGCTTTCCACAGCCATAATCAAACAAATGCTCAGTAGATTTAAAAAAAAAAGGGGACATTTTACCAGTTGCCTTTTTTGACATCTGGGATCTGTCATCGTGCAAATCTGGATTACTTAATTGGCCAAAATAGTTTCTTGATTGTCAAAAGCTTTGTATGTATCTTATCATCCAAAAAGAAATTAATAAGTGCTACAACCCTGTTTCCCTTGGAAGGTAACACAGGAGGCTCTGGGGAGCATGACTGTATTAGTAAGTCAGGACAAAGTGCGAGGCTGTACAGAGCCGACAGCAGCCCCGGTATTTAACTCCTGTGCTGTCCTTGGCTGTGCCCCCATGGCCCAGCTTTGGGACACATTTGGGACCATCAAGTCGAGCCACATGATGGCCTGTTGCTGTTAGGCAGTTGTGCAATCAGGTCTATCTAGACAGATCATGCCACTACCCTTGGTAAGAAAAAGGCATTTTAGGAACAGCCCTGGCATTCCTGACCACTGCGTCTTTACAGGGGTGGTTTTTTGAAGTGTGCCATTTCACACCAAAAAAGTAAAGCCTCCCCTAGGTTTTTGCAGAGCACCCTGAAAGCTGGGGGTGCAGTGAGCCTCACACTTCAGTGCCCAACTCCAAACCACTCTGTAGCCCTGAAACAAGCAGCACTGATGAACAAAGAGCCTGCAAACAGGGACAGCTCTGAGAGCAAGTTTCATAACCACTGTCCCCCTCTGGGAAAGGCAGTCCCAAGCCAGTGAGCCTTGCCAGGCAGATCCAGCATCTTTTCTCCATTTGGACAGAAGACAAGACCAAATGACAGGCGCTCCTATGGGGAAGGTTTCGCAGGTCCTCTGAAGCTGCTTCTTGCTGCTGCTGAGTTTAAACTCAGGGTGAAGCATGGAAGGTCTGAAGGAAAAGAGCAAATGAAGCCATTTCCATCCCCTTGAGAGCCTGTTCCTCTGCACTCATGTTGCTTTTAAGCAAAAGAAAAATTAGGCACAGAAAATGGGAAATCTGTCTTCTCTGTTGTGGCAAGCATCCATCTCAGGTGAGACTCATCCAGTAGGGGAAGGGTTAGATCCTGGCGAAAGAAGTGGCGTGTTCCTAGCAGGGAGTGATGGATAAGGCCCCAGGGGAGCGGTGGTTCTGTGTGCCTCCATCTACATCCCAAAGACCATTTGGAGGTGCTGCTGCTGAGCAGGCTGATGTGACAGGACTGGCTCTCCCACTTCTCACAGCAGATCACAGCTGCGGATCGATTATGTGATCTCCTAACAATGCTCCTCCTGTACAAGGAGCTGCTGTGTGTGGCACTCATCCTCCCCCATTTGGTCACTCGCAGCTCCCTGCCTTTGGCAGCTCCAGCCCCCTGTGTGCTCTCCTCATTCAGGATGTCTCACTTCTCACCTCCACCAGGATCTCCCTGCCTGGCCTCCTTAGCCAGCCCCAGCTCTCTCTGTCCATTATTTGTCAAACCTGTCTCACCCCACTGTATCTTTCTTTCCCTGGTCCTTTCATCACTCTTAACTATATTCCAGCTCCTTCCCCATCCTGATGGTTTCTTGTGGCCTAGATAGAGTACAGTGTGGACAGACACCTTGCCCCACTTGTTCTTTCCCACTATAGTCTAGCTTTCATCTGCTCTGCTTTTAAGTCAGTCCATCCTCCCAAAGAGTGCAGAGGTATTGGTGAAGGCATGAAACACAGAACTGGAAAACACAAACCATTTCTCTTGCTTTTTTGCTAACATTACTGGTTAAGCAGATGAATTGTGGCTGATACACCTCTGTAGCTGGGGAATTTCAGCTCAAGCAGGGGGACGTTTGTGAAGCTGGCAGTGCTTGGGAAAAGGCTCTCTCTGGAGGCAGAGTCAGTTCTAGCTTTGGCTGGCCTTCCCTCTGCTCTCAGACTTACTTTTGCACTGACATTTTTACTTTCCACATCATTGCTGTGCCCGGCTCCATTTACACTGGTTGGGCTTGCCAATGTGATGCTTTGGCTTTTACCATCTCATCAGGTCTGTCCCTGGATTCTGGCACTCCTGCAGGGTTTGCCAGGGTCTGTCCCTGGATTCTGGCACTCCTGCAGGGTTTGCCGGGGTCTGTCCCTGGATTCTGGCACTCCTGCAGGGTTTGCCGGGGTCTGTCCCTGGATTCTGGCACTCCTGCAGGGTTCCAGGGTCTGTCCCTGGATTCTGGCACTCCTGCAGGGTTTGCCGGGGTCTGTCCCTGGATTCTGGCACTCCTGCAGGGTTTGCCGGGGTCTGTCCCTGGATTCTGGCACTCCTGCAGGGTTTGCCGGGGTCTGTCCCTGGATTCTGGCACTCCTGCAGGGTTTGCCGGGTACCATCAGGTTTTTGGCAGGGACTGGTCCACCCAGGCAGGCTGTGCCCAGGCCCAAGACCCAGCAGGACAGGTACATGGCAGGATTTGCCTTTGGATGCAGTGGTACCCTCCTGCTGAATCCTTGGGTTATGTTTTGCTCAGCTGGTCAAATTTGAAGCAGTGATTCAAAAACCCCGTCCTGGTAAAATCTGTTCAAGTGCAGAGTCATTGCAGGTGTTGCTGATCTCTGCAGCAAGGCACCAGCCTTTCAGGCACACTGAGTGTACAAAGCCTCACAGCTTCAAATTTACAGCTGTCCAAAACAAATGTGTAAACTCAATGGAGTCTGTTTATTTAATTCTGCTTTATAATACACTTAACTTGATACCAAGTAAAAGAAATAATCTGGCAAAGACATCATTAAACAGTTTAATAAGGACTGAATGACTCATTTTGTTTGAACAAATGGATTATTTTGCAATCAGAAGTACAAATGTTAACCAGCTTTATTTTTAGTTGAAAATGTCAAGAGGTCAGAAACAATTAAAGCAATTGTAAGGTGAGAGTACCCAGGGTTTGTGTTCTTTTGCATTTGCACCTTACTAAAATTGCTTTTATTGCAGCTTAGCAACTTAACAACATTTTTCTGATAAGATAATGGGAATGACTGTGTAGGCACATTTACTGGTAAAAAGAGATTAGAGACAAACAGAAGTGGAGCACACTTTTCATTTTAATAGCAGGAGTTGAAAAACTGAGAGGATCTGCTTTTTCCTTCCATGGTTTGAAATTTAGTGGTTGTATTTTAAAAGAAATGTCTGACCTGCTTAGGACTTTTTCATCAGCTCAAAATTCAGTGTTTGAAATATCAGCTGCTAGGTATTTCATGTTCAAAGTTTCACTTTGAAAGTTTATTGTGTTTAGAGAAAAGTTTTAAGTGCAAAGAGTAGCTACCTGAATTGCAGCTCAGCAACAGGACAGCTTTGAGAACAGACACTGGGCATCAGGAGGCACTGGGCATCAGGAGGCACTGCCCCTAGCAAGCCATGTGCTAGGAAGGCTGGAGGCATATCTGGGGATGAATGTTCTTTTTGCTGCTCCTGCTCCCAGGGGGTTGAGATTTACTGGCCCCATGGAATGACGTAGCATGAATTCACAGTTGCAGCACCTTGCTCATGCTGTCCTTGATGTACCCAGTGCAGCAGAGGCACCTGAGACACCTGAGGGGCCACCACCATACCAGGGGTCACCACAAAGCTTGTGTGATCCCAGGAGGGTGGCAGGGGCCAGTGGCCCGAGGGAAATGGGAGCCTACAGAACCCCATGCCAAGGTGCTGGTGGTGACAGGCAGGTCCGTGCTTGCAGGATGATGCTCTGCCTGGGTTTCAGCAGCACCTTGTGCCCTTGCTGCTCTTGCTGCCTGATGTGCTTCTCATCCCCATCTGGAACGCCTTGGTAACCACGTGTTCCCTGTGCAGGTGCGGATCGAGGACGACATCGCGGTGACAGCCACTGGAATGGAGCTGCTCACGTGTGTCCCACGGACTGTGGAAGAAATAGAGGATTTCATGGCAGAAGGCCAGAGCAGTTCCAAATCATTTGACTGCCTCTCTAGCCAAAAGCAGTAAACTTCAGGATGATACTTACTGCCTCAACTAATCAGTCATCATTCTGATTTAATGCTGCAGCATATAAAATAAAATTATTCCAATTCTTAATAGCAAGACAGGCAGGCATGCTATTATCTGGAAAACTTCATGCATTAAAAATGAAGGCAGAAGGCTTCAGCACTTGATACGCAGGTAACTCAGCTGCTGCTTGCAATCAGCAGTTTACATGACCAAGTGGCAGCTGAATAGCCCTGTTGCCTTATCAGTGGGGCTTATGCTTCTGTGACAGCTCAGAGGTACCTTGCAATTAAATCTGAATTTTGATGATTGAGACTCTAAAATACCAAATGGATTATCTGAAAGCTATGAGCAATTATAACACTCTAAAGTCCTTTTTTAAGCTTCATCACAAGTACTGTGAGAAATAGAAGTAAAAATCAGTTGTTCTGAGTGTACATAATGACACATTTTTCTTATGAATCTGTATCCATGCAGTAAGCAGAATCAAATTTTTATTAAAATTCACCTTTGCATCATTTATGTTCACAACCTCGTGGTCATTATGCTTTTCTGCTCCAGTTCCTGCTTCTTCATCTGACCCTGCTACAAATTTGTGCTCTGCAAACTTTGAGCCTTCGCTAGCCATAGTTTTCTGCTCTGGATAGTGGCTGTACTGATCCTTCACACACAGCCCCATCTATTTGTTCATCTATTGTTCATCTATTTGTTCCTTAAAAAAATAGATTGCTATGGCGTTCGTGACCCTTAAAAGTTGAAAGAAGGGAATATCTTTGTTGCAGGGCTCATGGTCATTCAGCAGTATATGCTGTGCAGCATGATAGAGTTAGTTTTAACTGTTCATTGTTAGACAGTTCAGAATGAAATAATGTAAATTTTATTTGGATACATTACAAACAATATTGGTCACAAAATGATTTTCCACTCATGCAAGATTTAAATTACCAAGCGAAGCTGTTCTTTACTGTAGGTATTCATTAGCCTGCAGGATAATAAATACATGTATTGCATCATAAAATAGCACTAGGTGCTGGTAACTACATAAAAATAATCTTTCTCACTTTACATACACGTCAAAACTCCTGTTCAATATTCAGGCTCTGTTGCAGTTTGACTGCAAAGCCACTGCAGAACATCCCTCTGCTGTGTCAGGGGGAGCTGAAGCCACAGCAGAGTATCAGGGCCTTTCTGGGTCTCGCTGCCTGCCAGATGAGGATTTTCCCACTGAAGGGACCAGATGAGCTGATATCTCAGCATTTTGGAGTGAGCAGCTCAGTTCTGTTGCTCACACCAGGCCACTGACACGTGGGCAATGGGATCAGCTGTGAGCTCCTGCAAGTGCCTGTCTCACGTGGGGGGCACAGCACAACATGGGCTTGGATGGTGTCCGAAACCACTGTGCCTCAGCCTTTGTGCCCTCCCCAGGAACGGATTTAGGCCTGATATAATTTCCTTAAAGATTGTCAAATACGTTGCTCTAGGAGAGCTCTTTTTGCCAAGTGGGTTGGTCTGCGTGACAAGAACCTGCTCTTCATTCCCAGCAGCTTAGTGACCCATTGCTACGTAGGAAACTGCACGTGGGAGACCAAAGAAACATTGCAAAACAATCCAGAGGACTTAATTAATGACATTCAATTAACAAATAAGCCTATTTACATTTTTTAGAGGTTTCTTGACATTGGTTTTTAAGAGGCAAGAGCAGAATTCTTGACTGTGAAAGGGAAGTGTTTTTTGAGGAAGGGAGGGTGTGAGATCAGAAGCTTGTATGTGCTGCTGCATTGATGTTCCTGCTGTGGTGACTGAAATCTTCCACCTCTGAAGTGTAGTACCTGCACGAGGACATCAGGCTTTGCTTTGGTAGCCTTGCAGGTATGAGAACACAGAGACTGTACTGGCACTGCTCTGAACTCGCCTGCCCCTAAAACTCCAGGTTTTTCAGTGTAAGACAGCGCTCATGGCGTCAGCCTCGTTCCCTGAGTGTTCTCCTGTGGCGGGCTCTGAACACACCCAGAGGATGGCTCTGAACATACCCAGAGGATGGCTCACTGCTTTGGGCACTCCGAAAGCTGCTGTTGCTTGGGTTCAGCAGCAGTTACTATTTTATAGTAACATTTAACAGATTTTGAAAGAAGGAGAGCTTTGGAACTGTTTCAACTAAGCCGTCACCCCCGTGTCGTTAATAGGCCTTCCCGCCCGTGCTGAATCTTGGCACAGGCTGGGCTCTGCTGCTGCAGAACAGGTCGAGCAGCGCCGGGCTCTGCAGGAGGCAGAACCGGTTCTGCTGTGGGGTGTGGCAGCGCGCGGAGCCGCCGCGGGCCCGGGGAGCGCCCGCTCACGTACCCAGCTCCCCGCTCCGCCGGCCGGCAGGGGCATGCATTTTGGTCTGGGATGGGGCACCCTCTCCCGTTTTCCTTCATCATCAGGCCCATGAACTTGGGGAATGTAAATTTCATCGTTCATTCCAGAATTTTGTTCTGTAATTATGATCATTTCTATCCACTTAAGCAAAAAGTGAATTAGACCTTTTTTCCTAAATTGGGGAGGGGAGGGGGAAGAAACATTTTTTGAAAAGGCAAAGTGATATTTAATACTTTAAAAAGTGATATTTAATAATTTAAAGTGTATTAATGGAGTGAAAATACAGGTTATAGCAAATTTTGACTATATCAAGATATTTTATACTCTTACTATCATGTTTTCCCATATGCCTTTTCCCCTTGGCACAAACAGAGTGGCACCGAAGTAACAGAATGTGTGTTATGCTGAGCAGATTTCTGTGTTTAGAAACGTCTGAACACTTCTGAAATAATACAGGTAAATTGGTTCCGCAAATTGCCTCAGCTCCCCGGGGGTTGGGTGCACTCTGAATTTACCTTGCAATTAGCCGGCTGCAGCTGCAGCAGTAGTTGAAGGGGTGCAGCCTCCCAGTGCTCATGGGGGCTAGGGCTAGACCCCTTCCCACAGTGGTACAGTGAGAAAATGGGAATCAGTTTCCTGGTGAAATGTGCAGTGCTGTAACTCTTTGTGTACTGACAGGAACTGGATTCTGTCACAGGCTGGAGTTGATAATGTGTCAAAAAGAAAATCTTTTTGACACATTATCAAATCAGGTCTGCACTGAAATTGTCCGTGCCTTGCAGCAGAGGGGTGGGATGGAGGTACATCTGTCGCACAGCCTGGGCTGCTTCACCTTGGGGGAAAGGGCTTTTGCTCCTTGAGCTACTTTAGCAGGTGGGGGCTTAGAATAAGACTGACCCCTTTCTTGCAAGCAGCCTCTCGCTGAGGGTACATTTAAAACAATGATTTGTTACAATCATGGCAGTGAGGTGCTGCACCAGCGAAGGACAAGGATCCTTGTCCCATGGCCAGTCGAGGATGGGGATCCTTGTTCCAGCACCAGCCAAGGCCCGGGATCGCTGTCCCAGTGCCAGCCAAGGCCCGGGATCACTGTCCCGGTGCCAGCCAAGGCCCAGGATCGCTGTCCCATGGCCAGCCAAGGCCCGGGATCCTTGTCCCGGTGCCAGCCAAGGCCCGGGATCGCTGTCCCGGTGCCAGCCAAGGCCAGGGATCCTTGTCCTGGTGCCAGCCAAGGCCCAGGATCGCTGTCCCATGGCCAGCCAAGGCAAGGGATCCTTGTCCCGGTGCCAGCCAAGGCCAAGGATCACTGTCCCAGTGCCAGCCAAGGCCCGGGATCGCTGTCCCAGTTCCGGCCAAGGCAAGGGATCCTTGTCCTGGTGCCAGCCAAGGCAAGGGATCCTTGTCCCGGTGCCAGCCAAGGCCAAGGATCACTGTCCCAGTGCCAGCCAAGGCCCGGGATCGCTGTCCCAGTTCCGGCCAAGGCAAGGGATCCTTGTNTGTCCCAGTGCCGGCCAAGGCAAGGGATCCTTGTCCTGGTGCCAGCCAAGGCCAGGGATCCTTGTCCCGGTGCCAGCCAAGGCCCGAAATCGCTGTCCCCAGGCCGGGAGGGGCTGGGGCGGGGGCCAGAGCTGTGTGGGCGCGGCTGTGGGTACCAGATGAAGGTGCTGTGTGGAGGCTGCGCCGTCATTTCTGTCATTTCTGTCATTTCTGTCATTCCTGTTCCTGTCCCGGGGCAGGAGCGGCGAGCAAAGCGAGGGCCACGTCATGTTGGGCCTTGTGAGCGCTTTGCACGGCATCACCCTCTGGTACACGCTGTTGTCATCAGTGTTGTTGCTGTCACTGTTTGTTTTCTTATCTGGTTGCTGTTTCCAGTAAATTGTTATCTCAACCCGTAATCTGCATTTTGTCTCTCTCACCAGAGGGGGTGGGGCTCATTTCCCAGTTGGGCTTAAACCACAACATCGGTAAAGAAAACCAGTACAGAGGCTGATAAACCAGAAATTTCATTTTCCAAACAAATGACTTTTCATAACTCAGTGGTTTGGTTTTAAACATGAATGAAGTGGGATCAGAGCTGTCAGGAGCAACAGGTGGAAAACTCACCCTTTCAGCGCTTCAGAAAGAGGATCACCCCCACTCACAAGAGACCATTTTCACCAAAATCAGAAACAAACAGCCAGGATTTGCAGCCTGTGTTCTGGTAGAGAGCTGGTAGAGGAGGGGCCCACTCCAGCCTTCAGGACAACAGGGCCACACAGTCCCAAGCTCACAGGTCAGCCAGCCAGGGAAGAGATTAATGCTGGCCTTTTCACCAGAGGAGGTGCAGCTAACAAACGAGATGCCTTCAGGTCATCTTTTTCCTTGTAATTCTTGGTGTTCTGATCCTCTCCCCTCCTCCCCTCCAATTGCAGTGTATTTTCAGTCTTAAATTTTTTTTTTCTGTTTTGTTAAATCAGACATTTAGATAAAATTGTAATGAGTTTCTGATTGCTTCCATGGAGCAAAACCCTGAGTGACAGCAGGGAACAGAGACTGTTGCACTGATTTCTCCAAGACAGCTGCATGAGTTGGGCAACTCTGCACTTGAGGGAAATAGAAAAGGGACAGGAGAAACGAGGCCACTACAAGCAAAACATTTTTATTAGCTTCTGGTATTTCAACCCTACCAACTTAAGATGCAGTTAGAATGAAAAAACATATCTGTAAAAAGTCTACTATAATCCAAAACAATCCATTAAAGTTTTCCACATGTATTAAAAGTTTAAATTCAAAAAAGAACTTTTCAAGGTTTCATTCTCTAACAGTATCTTCATAGAGATAACATCCAAGTTTCTTCCTAAGTACAGATACAAAGCAAACAAGCATCCTCCAAAATAATCTACAGACAAAAGTAGTGTAAGAGGGAAATGAAGACAGTGTAGTAATCTACAAGACAAACACACAGGTTAAATGTAAAATAACCATACCATCAATGAAATATTTTAAAATAAAAATAAATTAAAGTTACATCAAAGTTCCTGCTTTACTTTGTTTAAATCCTCAGTACAGCACATAGGACTGCATTACGGATCATGGCAAAGACTTAGCAGTAGCAATAAAAAAGTTGCTACAGAAAAACTTCTATGGAAATAAAACAAGACTAAAGATACTCCTTCACACAGTTGTATGATGCCTGTAGAAATTCCACTGAATCAGTTATCCATACTAGGGCCATTTATTTTTACCATCACTGTAAATTTCTGTAAGATTAATGTCAGCCAGCAGTGACCCATACATCCCAGCTGAACACCTGCTATCCTGCCCCTTTCACTGCTTAGCCAAGCTGCACTTTCTGTTCTCCCCCGTACCTCCTTCTCAGCAAGAATGCAATTTTGCAGGGCACAGTTTTTTGGTAGCATTTTGAAACTTTCTGAAAGCAAACTCTTGTTGTCATAAGGCCCCAGTCACTATGTGAGCAATATAAACACAAGGTTAAATAAAAGGCTTTGTCAGTGTGCTGCTTTGCCTCTTGTACATGATGCTTCATGTGCCTTCTGGAGGCCAGCTGCCTGTATATATCATCGGAGCATATTGTTATTTTTCTGGTGAACACTGGTAAGCATCCCGGCCTCACTATCACTACAACCTCCCCATGAACTATAACTGGGCAGGAGGGAACTACATGGTGCTTCGTAGGACTTGCTCTACAGATTTAAAGTAAAAAGCAAACATTCTCCACAGCCTTTGCATTTTGTAATATGTAATATGGAGAAAACAAAGGGCTTAAATAGAAGGTATTGAAAAGACGTTCTGTCCAATTACAAGTTTCTGATACTGTCGTGAGCCATCCTGCTGGATTCCTCCCATTATGCAAAGTCTAAAACGGCAAGTGAACATTCCTGTGAAAATGTTACCTCCTAAATATTACATTCCTTGTTGGCTAGGAGTTCAGATCTGCTTAAATCTTTGAGGAGAAAAATATTTAAACCAAATACCCTAACCAGTTTCTGGTTGAATTGTTACAAATCTTCAGTGTTAAATCTAAAAGAAGAAAATCTCCACAAAACAATGACTAAAGGTACAGTTTTTGCCTGGTTACCGCACGGACACTGCAACAAGCTGCACCTCAAGAGTTTGTTTCATAAGGTCGCAGGTGTCTACTGGACACTGTTTTCTGGAGTTGTTGTGGTGGTCTCAGTGCCAACAGGTTGCACACTGTCTGCAAAATTGTGGGCATGCTCAAGGAACAAGTCTTTCAGTACGCTCAGCTCCTTGGTCAGGAGTTTAATTTTTGCCTCTAAACGTTCATTTTCTTCTTTAAGCTGATTGACCCTTTGCAGTGTGTCTTGTGCTTTCTGCTTGCTCTTTAACCGGCTCTTTTTCACTGCCATGTTGTTTCGCTCTCTGCGCTGACGATACTCATCACTGTTTCTATCCACAAAGGAATTCTTCTTTCCCTGTTTGCTCGGAGGCACAGCTTTGCCTCCACCACCAGGACTAACTGGCACCAGCTGGGGAACCTGCTGCAAACCACTGGAGTGTGCTTGGGTGTGAATCACACTTACTCCGCTCGCATCTGTAGTGGTGTTCTGTTGGGATGTCTTGCTCATTTGGACAGGCTGTTCTTGGACACAGCACAATTTATTAGGAGACTGAAAACTCTTGTGTTTCTAGGTGTTTCCAACAGATCTTCACATGGATTAATGGCAAGGTGAACCTAGTATGGAAAAAAAAAGCTATTAAAGATGCTGGCTTCAGCTACAATCTTGTACATCACCGACTTTAGCATAAAGAACTGATGGTACATCTGGCAGTAACACATCAGAACTGTGCTGGAAGTGGACAAGCTACCAACTACATTTCTGAAGCCTCAAACTGTTATTGGGTCATCTAGACAAGCTGTCTGAATTGTTCACTGGCTTCACTCAGTTATTCCAAAGCCATCTCTGATGGATGGGTGTCTAGCCTAGCCTCAAATATCTCCAGTTTCACAACCTCTGTCTTGGCAACATGTTCCACTGTCTAACTTTTCCTCCAGTTATACAATTTTCTTCGTTTTCGGACTGGAGTTTTCCTTCTGTGGCTTAAACCTATTAACAGCCTGACTCTTGACCAACAGGGGTACTTGATCCTTGTCCTCTTCGGACCACATCTCTGGGTGTATCCGCAGACAAATTCCTCCCTGATCTCTTTTCTCTGGAGCAAGGGTGCTCAGCCTGTCTACCTCTTCTCAACCATCTTACAGCACTTATTTTAAAGCTGATGTTCAAACTGTTGGCTGTTGTAAGGTCTAGTGGTAAGGTGTAGTATAAGGTTGTAGTAGTATAAGGTGTAGTTGTAAGGTCTAGTGTAAGGTCTAGTACTGAGTGGAAAAATAAATCTATGGAAAGAGGTAGCACATTGCAAAGGCTGTGTCTGGGTGATGTTCAGCCACAAGCAACGTGCTGAGCCTGTAACAGTATGCACTGAGCAGGTGGAACGGGAACACAAGGTGATGGCAGTGTAGGTCACTACACAAAGACAGGGGACTGTCACCCATCAAAAGACAGCAACCACAGCTGACTCATCCACAAGTAAGGTCCCCTGCCCTAGTTCGTGCACTGGTCATTGTCCACTCTCCAGCAGACAAACTGGCCTGATGAGCAAGACATCCTCTCACCTGACTCATGTTCTCCCGCTGCTGAGGTCAGCCTGCTCCTGGCCCTACTGGTGGCACAAGGAGGATTCCACCATAGCTGCTGCAGGGCCATGGCCCTGGCAAGGCTAACAGCTGGTCCCCTTCTCTTCTCATCTCACAGGGTGAGTCACAGGATGACCTCCTAAATGGCTGGGAGAGAAGAGGGGAAGGGCAACAGGATGGTCCTAAGCTCCTGAAACACCTGCCTATGGCTCCAATGAAAAATACTCAGTGATCAGTCAAATCAGTGCGGATTTGTCACGCTGAAGAAAAGCATTTAACTGGCACTAAACATCCTACTCTGAGGTCAGACTGCGGGGCAGCGCTGCAGCCCAGCACTGTGTTACACACAGACGTGCAATATCACACAACCAGTGTAATCCATCCTCCCTGCCCATCCTCCAGATGACTGGGGAAAAGCGAGCAACTGCAACAGTGTTTGGCAGTGCTGACTGCCCAGGGTAGGCAGTGTCCAGCCCAGGAACGCATCCTGCATCCGTAACAGCACAGTGATGGGTGGCTTCACTGTCTGGCTGGTGAATGGAGGGATGTGTGAGAGGTTTGGAAGTGAGTTCCTGTGTGTCACTGGTCATTCTAAACTCACAGGTTCATCAGCTGAGTACCGTTCCTGTTTGTTTTTCTCAGCAATCTGAGTTGCTGTTTTACTTTTGAATGGGATGATATCATTAAAACATTAAAATTCAACTGTGTAGATCAACTGCATATTTTCTTCCATGATGAAGGAGCCAGAATGAGATGCAGCTGCACAGTGTGGTTCAATAACATTAATGGAAAAGTCCACTACATTTGGCTTGAATGTTACTCAAAATTAACATTCTCTGTCACTGAAAGGTCTTCCCAGTTGTGAAGATGTATGAGTACACCCACACCCTTCCTACCAAGAAATCTTTTCATTTTCCTATTTCAGGGCAGAATGAGACCATCAACTCTTTCTGACATCTGTGGAGCTGAATCTAGATCCATAGTGTCTAACACCTCTGTGTTAGTATTTTCCCAATTTCAACTCTTAAAGCAACTTTTGCAAACCATGTTTCAGTCTCAGATCCTGACCAAATAAGCAGTTTGGTTGGGACGTTAAACTGAATACCACGCTAACAAGGCGCTCAACAACGCCAGACTGGCAGGGCCAGTTGTATTAGCTGTGCATGTGTAATTGCACAGACATTTTTAGGCAAGGTGTGAAGAGTATGTTCCTCTAAGAGCACACACTGGCCTTGTCTGCACTTTATTTTAAAATACAGGATTTCTGTAGCCCTCAAAGCACATACAGCTCTCTTAGGTTGTCTCTGACAAGTATATTTTTGACACCTTTTCCAAATCAGACAGAATGCTATGCTGTCCCCTCTGCTTCAACACATTTCAGTGCTTGCAAAGTTCACCTGGACAGGCCAGTTATGTAACCCAAACCATTTTCACAATCTGATTTTTGTGCTCCATGAGCTACTACAGAGGAAGGGGTGGCTCCTGTCCCCAAAGGAACCCCACCTGACACGTAACAAGTTTCTTCACATCACCAGGTTCCATGTGCTACTTCTCTCTATATTATCAAAATTATTTAATACTGCTTTAACACTCCTTTCCTATCTCTATCAGATTTCCCTATGATCCAACAAAAAAAATTATTTGTTCCATTAAACCTAATATTAATGGCATATTTTAGCTGGGCAGTACATGGATATAAGCAGAGAAGATAACCAGTGTCACACTTCTCAAGCAAGAATTCTAGCCCTGCTAGAACAGACCTCCCTCAGTTTCTTCCCACTGGAACTGATTTGTTTTTTATTAAATAAGTATGTCTTGCATGAGACATGCTCTTATCCGGCCTGATGATCAGAACCCTTAAATGGGAGATGTGACACCTGGATTCCTGTCCTGCTCCAAAGGAAATGCAGAGCAAGTAGCACTAACTAGCACTAACTGTACTGCATCACAGTGTTACAGGAGTGCTAACAGCTGAGGCTTCAAACTAGTTTTTCTACCTGGTGATTTGGAGGCTGGGTGCCTATTACCAACTGTAAGAAGGCTATCCCAGCTAGTCAACAAGTGCTGTGCGGCATCCTTCAGCAGATACTGCAAGGCAGCAGGTATGAGACATACCGAGGGGAAGGTGAGACATACTTCAAGAAGGGTGAGGTAAAGGACATGGTAACTGGGAGAGGCCATGAAGGTGGGGAGGCATAGGTCTCCAATTTCTCAGAGCACATGCAACACAAACACAGCTGCTCCATGCCTCTCCACACAGGTTGCTTCCAATGACTGGGTGACAGCCCCAGCACAGCAAAAGACAACTCCTCAGAGAGCCAGCCCAGTTTCCCAGCATCTTGTTCCCATAAAGCTGCTCATTAAGCTTGAGCTCAGCAACAGCCCTAAGCTGGTTCCACCCAACACATGGTAGTGTTTCCAGTGGCCAGTTAGAACTGCCTAGTTCTCTCCTGGCCACCCAGGAAACCAACTGGCCACCCACTGCAGCGCAATAGCTGGTAACTCAAGAGGTGTCTTCTCAGGCAGCAAGATGTTTCTTACTGTCTCACAGTACTCCTCAGGGACCAGTGAAGCAATGAAGGCCTTCACTTGCTTTCACATACACAAAAAATAAAGAGATTAAACTTCCAAATGTTTGCTTTGGCAAAAAAAAAAAAAAAAAAAAAAAAAAAAGTTTTTTCAATTAATTCAGGACTTTTTTTAACTTGGTAGCAAAGAATACAAAGTGCTTCTCTCTGCTCCTTTCTTGAAATGTGGCTGTGCTGATTCTGATCATTAGTCAGAATGATTTTATTGCACAAATTCACGGAGCTGTCTTGTCAAATGCAAAGTCGGTCCCAATCTGAACAGCAATAGGTGGCATCTCTTCTCTTAGACTTCAGCAGGAATACCCTAATAGGACCCCATTCGAGATTCCAATGACCCTGTACTAAGGACAGTGGCACAGAACTCCAGGAACACATTTGCTGGAGGGCCGACTCCTGCATGGTTCATAGTCACAGGTTTGCAGGAGCTGATGCTAACTCCCACGTACTGAAGGCTGGGCAACAACTCTTTTGAGACTGGGTAGCTCAAACCCATCATTTCTTGCCATGGCTGACAACATCCCTTTTCCGCATTTATTTCAAAATCTCCATTTTTATTATACATCTTACAAGAAAAATGCACTCTGACATCCTTAACAGACTGTATCAGAACACATAAAGCCTGTACTTTGACAGAATCCCAAACACTGGGAAGGGAGGAGGTATCAAAAGACTCTGTCTTTCGAATTAAAACGAGAGCTGTGATTTCTAACGGCGAAGCAATTCCTTAAATCCCAAAGTTTCGAAAATTATAAATGCTTGTACTTTCCGAAGACGCTCTGTATGGCAGTGTTAGAGAGCTGCGGCTGCTCTTCCCTGCCGGATGTCAGCGCTCAGGCCGACGTCAGCTCCCTGCCTGCCGAAGCTCTGGTCTGAAACTTGCAATTGGAACTACGAAAATCCGCGGGGACCTGAAACATCTGTCGCGACGCTCCCCAGGGCGCCGCACGGCGCGGGGCGCGCCCCGGGCGGTACCGCAGGCGCTCCCGGGCCGCGTTCTCCGACTGCCCGGCGGCCGG
>VZRQ01000392.1:1034479-1051656 GCA_013397975.1 Machaerirhynchus nigripectus
CCGAGGGCCTGGGTCTGGCCGCGGCCTTGTCACGGCCGCTCGCACGGTTTGTCCTGCGCTGCCGCAGCCGCGTGGGAGGAAAACGCGATCGCGGCCACGCCTGTCGCTGGGCCGGCTGCGCCCGCGGCCCCCGGAGCCGTCTTCCCTTCTCCGACGGGGGACGGGGTCGGGAGGCCGCCCCGCCCGGCCCGGGGGCTGGCGGAGAGCGGGGCGGCCGCCCCCCCGGCTCCCACCGGCCCGCCCGNTGCGCCCGCGGCCCCAGGAGCCGTCTTCCCTTCTCCGACGGGGGACGGGGTCGGGAGGCCGCCCCGCCCGGCCCGGGGGCTGGCGGAGAGCGGGGCGGCCGCCCCCCCGGCTCCCACCGGCCCGCCCGTTCCTCCGGGAGGCTCCAGCACCTCCCACAGCCTGAGGGGCAGAAGGCGAAGCCGCGTTTCCTGGCTGAGTCCCCGCACGGGCAGAGCAGGGAACTTGTCCCGGGCCCCGGGGGAGGGACAGCGCAGCTTCGGTGTGCCTGGCCCGGGCCGGGCGGTTTCCGGGGGGTACCTGGCACAGGTTGTGTTCGATCCTCATGTGGGCCGCTCGCTGAAGGGCTGGACTCCATGATCCCTGAGGGTCTCTTCCAAGTCAGAAAGTTCTGTGATTCTGGTGAAGTTGGCCAGTGCCTCACGGGCATCGAAGTAAGTGGTGGTGTGTTTCTGTACTGATTGGCATCTCCTAATTGTCTCCAGGCTGTTAATTAACACCTGACAGTGTAGTCCCATCTCGATCCTAGCTGCCATGCGGTTTGCCTCCGTAGAATGTTGTGAGATCAAGGGGAAGGAATACCAAAGACATGAAATGAAAGTACTAACAGTTCTCTTGACAACAGAAATTATGACAAATTTCACAGATTCTTGGTTAATTCTTCTTTTCAAACTTACTATTAGAAAAGAAACGCTAAATACTGACAGACTAGGAAACATCTGGATCATAAAGTTCAATGTCACGGGAAGATTATGCACCATTTCACTGGTATGTTTGTTGTTATAAAATACATCACTTTTTGTGGAGAAAAGTTCTTTTTGCCCATAGTATTTTCCAGACACTTTGGTTTATATCACTTTAGTTCTGCCCAAACAAGCATATATTTGCTGTATATATACACACATATGGTCACATCTCAAGCTGTGTGGGAGCAGGGTGTGTTTGCAGCGCCCTGAATGAGAAATGTACACTTCAATACACAGGTGTGTGTGTTCACAGTGGGCAGGTCTGAAAATCATCTGTTTATAAGGTAGGTACGTTTGGAACAAGTTCAAGTGTGCAGACAGTAAAAACAATACTGTTTGAAAAGTGTGATTTTTTTTAATGCAGAGGAAAAAAAGTTAATGATCTATGCTACTCTGGTTTAGCACATAGACCTGCTTAAAAATGTTTTATGTCTGCAAAAGACCCGAGAAGAATTAGATTTGTAAATACAGTTGCAGAGCTCAGTAATATAGATACAATTATTTGTATTTACCTTTTTTATGGCTGTCTGATGTTGTGGAGGGGTTTTGTTTTTGTAAAGCCCTGTGGAAAATAAATCATATTTGCAGAAAAATTCTGAGGGTTAGTCTGGGCAAACAGTTTTACTCAGCTCATTTGCCCCAAAGATACTTTTCCTTGTCAGTCAGTAAGTATTTGCTTTAACTTCTCTAATGTTTTTCTGTTTCTAAATTGAAACTGTTACATTTTCTGTGACAGTGACTCATCCATCTATAGCTAGAGCAAAATTCCAGGTAAGCATTAAACATTATCCTTTGCTCACAATAATTAAGTAAATGTGTGCTCTTAGTATACTTTCCTAGGATTTTACAGCACTTTATGACCATTCATTCTTTAATCCTCATCAAAGACAGCTGAAGAAAATAAAATGTAGACGAACTTATTCTCACAGAGTCTGATTATTTTAAACGTTAAAATCACAGCTCACACATAATTCCCTGCATGTGCTTGCTTGGCATTGTATCTTGTTACAGGAAACCATCACACAGTGTACTTCAGTTTTTGCAGGATACTTTTCCCCCCCAGTGTTACGATAAAAATAGAATATCATGGAAGCAATCTAAAAAGTAAGCACGGAAATATATGGACAGCTAGGATGTGGCATTGAAATACACGCTTTAGCAGCTTATAGCTCAGCCGGGTGTCACAAGCGGACTGGTCACTGCTGGGATGGAGCCCTTCCCACTCTTACTCTGGATGTGTTCCTATAACAAGTGGTTACCCATATGACTATAGCTAATCCTGTAACAGAATCGTATTTTCACATGCACTATCCAGTCTCACGATTGTTTAAAGACTTAAGTCCTGGAAAACAATTACACTGATACTCAGTGTCTTCAGGTAATCTACAGCAATTCACATTTAGAGGCAGAAAGGCCGTTGAGGAAATAGAAACTATGGGAACTGGAGCCAGAAGGTATAAAGGGGAGAGGAGCCTGTTGGGACAAATGTCCCTGTTTACTGCCCACTCAGTATGTTCCCTTAACACAAAAACCTTAAGAAGTTCTCTGGAGCCTTTCACTTGGAGCGAAAACTATTTTGTTGCCCTTGGAATAGTTTCTGTTATGTCTGATTCCATTGTTCACGCGTATTTCCTTTGTCTTCATGGGCAATTATTTCTTTGTCTTACAATAAAAACCCTACAAACTCCTGGACAACCTACACATTAAAAAAATGTTTCTTTCCATAAGCATTTGCCTCTGTTTCCCTCATGGGTAAGCCTTGCTGATTTTGTTTACACTTCAGACTTGCACATTTCAGTTAAAAGTTTAATTTTCACACATGATGCTGCTGTGTACTTTTTCACTCTGATCTAACAGCCGTGCCTTTGAATTCTAGAGCAGAAATCACTAATTTCTCTCCAGTGATTTAGCAGAGAGAAGAATAAACATATTTTTATATGTAGTTTACAGGTGTAAATAAATAGGCCTCTTAGGTAAAAACATAATTTCAGGCTGTGATGAACACTCAGATGTATTTAAGGGCAAATGCATTGAATTATACCAAAATATAACCTTTTCTTGGTAACTGCTACCCCTTTTCTTGGTAATCTCAACCTAGATTTATTCAAAACTGCAAAGATTCTCAATATGATTACATTCCTTGTGATCACCAAGCAGATAGCATTCATTCACAAATATCCCAGAAATACGAAGTCTGTAATAGAGGTTTTCCATAATCTTATTATTGCAAATCTCCCTTCTCTTAACAGCCCTGCATTTTGGTATTACAGTAATTACTTTTCGTGTTCAGGACTGACCTGCACCAAGACCAAAATCCTATTGTCAGAAATCTGAATTTTGCAGAGCTGAGGCTATTAAAGCTTCAGAAAGCAGAAGGATCGCTGATTTTCTTTTCTCAGGAATCTGGCTATATTAAAAAAAAAAAAAATTAAACACAGAGAGAAAAAGCAATATGAATAGCTCTGCCTATTTGTTTGAAAAAGCTTATACTTCCTAAGCACAGAGTTCAGTTTTTCACTATGATTTGATAATTTAAATGACAGAAATGTATCTGTTAATAGCTGGTTTGTCAGAGGTAGCCTTTTTGACTAGGTGAGGAGAAAGGAAAGATTGCTTAGTGGTGATGGCTATTTCAGTATCATACTGCTAATTCTAGCACTGGCTCACTATAGCCTTGGGAAGTTACAGTGCTTTTGTTCTAGCAAATACTAAGTAAAGAAAGGAACCAATCTGTTCTAATAGCAAACATCCATTTTATTGTCACATTGCCTGGAGTTCATTTGCAGGAAAAATCGAGTGCCTTTGTTCTTTCTCTCTATGCAGCTAATAAGTCTTGCAACTAAGTATTTCCAGTTTCTAGTTCTGCATCTTCCAGTACTACTCCCCTTTATTTGCAATTATCAAAATATCCAGGTTATCTAGAGTTACTCATACTGGTTTCTGAAAATCAATTAACTCAATTACATGGGCAGAATAATTGCAATGGTTCTCAAATGGAGGAGGACAAAAACCCCCACAATAGACAGCTGTTCCCCACAACTTCAGCAGGCCATTAGGGGTGATAGCAAAAGGAATCAGGCTAACAGAACGCTTACAGCATCTGAGAAAACTAACAGATCAATGAGATATATACATCATATAGTAGAAAACTAATGCATTGATGATTTGTATTGCTTTTACCCAAGATGTCACTTCTATAGGCGTTATATGCCATGCTTCTCCAACTGCAGCTGTTCACATTTCCTCTACAGTTTTGAGGGGAATGAGAGATTTGGTACTTCAAGCTTGATGAACTGGTTTCATCTGCAATAGTGTTGCCCTGAGATTTGATTTCCTAATTGCCTTTTTTTTTGTTTCATGCTGTTATCAGGAAGGTAATTTTTTTTAATCAGAAACTGTTAGCAAGCACTTTCAGAATGAGCCAACTGCACAGATAAAGGTGTGCCCATTTTTGCAAGTTTCACTTTTTTGTGTGGTATTCTGGTTAGTAAGTTGGGTTCTTCAGCAATCACGTATCATCAGAGTCTTCTCTTTCCTAGCTACAAAATACCTGTTGATAGTAAATTTATATTTTAATGGAACCCTTGCTCAGTCTATGCTGTCATGCTGTCAGGAACTTGTTCTTCAAGCCAAGTCAGCTCAGGTTCTCCAATACCAATGTTCCATTTCACCAGATAGTGCTTTGATCTGAGAAGTGTGCCATTACAGCCATGGCTTCTTGAGGGATTTGAAGGTAGAGGAACATCTCGTTACCTTTGTGGCAATTCTTTGCACATAATACTGTCACAAAAATGTGTGCTGTTTCAAAATACAGCATATATCATCCCAACTCCTCACTGTATTCCAGAGGACTGCTTAGGAGATGACCAACGTATTTTAGGTATACAAAGATGACCAGATATCCATTAGTGCTCAGTAGCCACAAGTCCCTTTGAAGTGAACGAAGCAGCTGAGATTACTATCTGTGACCTTCTATGGAAATAGCAAAATATGGAATTAGAAACTTTCTTGTAGGTATTTGAGTTTAAAAATATCAAAACATGTCCCTGAAGAATGCCTGGTCTGTGAGGAGGCTTCTAGGTGTATCAAACCAAAGTATTCAGATTTCTGGAAGGTCATCTAACAAAAAGAATGAACACTGTGTTCCTTTACAGTTTTTTTACAGGGTTTTACAAACATATGCTTGTGTTTGAGTGCTCTCTGGCTTTGCTCTAATGTCTAGTGATACAGTGAAAATTAGTCTAGCCTTTGTTGTGAATTTCACTGGGGCTTGGCTTGAGTTTTACCCGAGCTTCTTTAGTAATTGTACTAAACAACACAATCTGCAAGTCTTCTGGTATCTACAGAACATGACAGGGGTCTGTAGACTGCCACTGATTGTTTTGGGGGTTTGCTGCCATGTGTATGCAAAATGTTAGGTAAGATGAGGGCTGCATAGCTAAAGATGAGTAAAACAAAGTAGATAAATGGATTGAAAGGAAAATGCTATTTATTGTGTGAGTATATGTGCACATATAAAATCTGATTCAAAAGAGACTTGTTAGAACTGAACAAGTCTGAGCGAGAATTAATGGCCCACACCTGGGAATAAGAGGTGAATTCTCAAGTATCCAGGTTTAGTAACAGCCACACCTGTCCTATATTCCCAAAAGCATAAATGAGGCCTGCAAGGATTTAGATAGCTTAGCTTCTGAATGCACAGTGCCATGGCTCTTTTCCAAGGCATCATCACTCACCGCATGAAAATCCCCACCCATAATTACTAGGGCATTATTTATCACAGGGTATACTCTAGTGAAGAACTTTACCTTATTCCTATGATATCAAGAAGAGTGAATAGTTTTAGTCATTAATTTTATCCAGATTTCAAAATGGTTCAGAACAGAAGCCTAAAATAAATACCCTTCCAGAAAAGCAATGAAATTGGAGAGGCATAGCTTTGTTTATGGTCTCATGGTGTTGGAAAGATGAGGAGACAAACTGCATTCCTATCAATGGCTTTATTATTTCCTGCAACCACTATGACCTCTGAAATGCCATGAAAAGCTCAAGAAATGGCCATTTGAAACACAAAAGTGAGAATCTGGCACCTGGCAGAGGACAGACCACGTGATTTTTTTACCCCACCTCAATTCTGTTCATGAACCTGAATAGAAAATGAATTATTTTTCATTGTACAAAATATGTGGGAGGACAGTTTGAGAAAACGTATTGGCAATTACAATATGTGTGTCATTGAGCTCCTGCTGCTAACGTCGAGGAGAATTTTGGATGAGACAATCAGTGACTGATACTTTGGTCAAGCAAATAGTATCTTTTGTCCCCAACAGAAAAGAAGGTAAGTACTTAACTCAGCAGGGCCATCTTCCTTCCAGATGTCAATTCTCTGCATTTGGTGAGTTAACTGTTTCTAGTTCTTTTGCCTCCTGAAACAGAAGTTATTTCCAAAGAAACAGTGCAGCACAGCTTTCTGCTTTGGCTCTGCCAACCTTCAAACATAATGCAGACTCCCAGAAGAAGAAAGCAATTACTCTTAGACTTGCAGGCATCTGAATATCTCTGTCATTGTGAACTTACAAGACACAATCTAGGTTTGTATTGAATGTAAATACTGCAGACAAATTTGTAGAAAAAACCACTTTGTAGCATGTTCCAGGAACAACAATGTCTGGTTTTCTCTCAGCAGTAAGTAGATCAGACTTCCCTCTGACAGGAGACGCTTTGTGCTCCCTCCATCACTGCATGTCCTTTGCAGTCATGTTTGTGCACCTCAATGGTAGTGAAATTTAACTTGGCAAATCTCTGTACGGAGGAAAGTCTCCTTGTTCTGAGTTGTTCAAACATCATATGGGTGTTTCATGCATCAGGCATTATTTATTTGATCAGAAGTTCTTCCGCAATTAAGACACCAATTGAAGTTATCAGAAATCCTGCCCAAGAAGAGAATTCAGGCTCAGTAATATTACAACAAAGTTAATGACTTACAGTGGAACAACCTGTCTGCAAAAATATGGAGCAAAAGAGAGCAATATGCAAAGGAAAAGTTGATGACAGCACAGAACACTTCAAACTGTTGAACCTGCTCTCACAGACTCCCAGTGCTGCAAGTGCACTGGCAACCAACCACCTGCAGCCACTTGGCATAAACTGAGACTTAGTCTACCAAAGCACTGCTATCCCTGAAGACTGTTTTGCTGCAGAGTCAGTATTTGCTGAGCATACACATTCTAAAGAGGACTTCACCAAGGTGTACAGAATTGTAGAAATCTTCAAATGTCACAATCATTTGTGCAGGTTTTTGAGGCTCTCCTCCAGGGAGTACAGGCTTTGCTTTTAAGTCACCTGCAGTACTATTGCAAATGTGGTTTGGCAGTTGGAGAAAAGGACTTTACTTACCAGGAAAGGAGATTCTTCAAGGTATGCTTGTTTGTGTGTACTTTCATGTCATGTCCTCTTTTTCTTCTTGTGTAAAGCCCTTTGACATTGAGGGACTCAGCAAGTGGGACAAAGGGTCTAATGCACATGGTGCTCTTTTTCCCTCCTGTGAACAAAATGAAGACAGGATGAGTGCACATAGGTGTATGGGTACTCCTAGCAGGAAAAGCACATAGGCATCCAGTCCCGGAGAACTGCAGCTTTGAGAAAGTTCTGTACTGCTAGCAAGATAATGTGGGATGTTGTGCTTTAGTGGTGCCATAGGTAACTGAAAAACCTCAGGCACACGTGCCAATGCCTTAAACACAAAAAGTTTATAACAAAATATTTCATTTGTCTGAACACTGATTTAATGTAGGGGCATTTATTCAACACCAGTGTATGGCATCAGTAGAGAGTAGTGCAGCAGAGTCTGAAACAGCCCACGTATCTTTGGCTTCCCTCGCGTGAAGGCTGTAGTCTCACACCAGTTCACAGCCAGCTCTCAGACACCTCGTGCTGTAGCAGCACTGGTAGCTGAGCTATGGCAACTGAGGAGCCGCATGCTTTTACTTTCTTTCTGAGTGTTTTTTAGTAGATTTCTGGAAAGATTTTCAGTCCACTTAAAATTTGATAAGTCACACATTCGGATATTCCACCACCACATGGATGTGATCAAAATATGTAGATCCAAGGACTCAGAGGTATTTCAGTGCTGCAAGGGAGATTTGACTGTGTAGCTCTGAGGCCACTGAAACAAACAGGCAAAGGGCACTGGGGCAAAGCCCCTTCCTGAAAACTGAGTTTGCAGTTGGTATGTCACAAGATCTGACCTCTACCTGCAGCTTTCCACTGTTTGAACATACAGCATTTCCTCTTAATAGGGACACATCCATTTATAATGGATTGTCTTCCATTAAACACTGGCACCACTTTTTGCGTATCCAGTGGAAACAGCAGCTGGACTTGCACAGCTATGTACGAGGGACAACTGTAGTTAGGAGTCTCACAGTGTCTTGAACTTCCATAAAAGAGGAGGAAATGGGAGCCTCAGACTTTATCAGTGACATTCTGAGCTGGATAAGTGGTGTTTATTTCATTTTATTAATAAAGGAGAAAAGTAATTCCCATGTGGTCTAGACCCTACCATAGATGCAAATGATCTCTTGATGACTTAAATTAAATGTAAATGATCCATAAGCCCTGCACTTAGTTATATAAATACTTCCATCCACTAAGCCTTTCTAAAGCCTCCCAGAACATTCATGCTGGTGGGGAATAGCCCCTTTCTAAATGGAAAATACTGACCCACTATCAGCTGTACTGTCTTACCCAACATAAATGGGCTGTGGTAACTGTCAGCAGTTGTTTCTCTGACTGGGAGCAACAGGGTTCTGTGCCAAGTTACGCTTTCCTGTCCTTGCCTTTTGCAGCTGAGTGTCAGATTGCAGACAACCAGCATGGATTCAGTGTTCCCATGCTATGGGTTCTATGCCACAAAGGTTTTTAAATCGTCATATTCCTTTTAAAACCATACATTATAGTAAAATAAAATCAAGAACTGTAGCACCCAATACTAAAACATGTTGCATGAATTCTTTTTACAATCATGCAACTCATGTAATTAAAAATCTGGAAATTTTGCCTGCTTTAAAGAAGACAGGAGTTATTTTTCTGAAATTAAATTTTAGTTTGCCAAGTTGAATTCCACTTTATATTTACCACATTTATGTCATAAATGTGAGCAGCTTGTACTGCTCATATTCCCCATTAACATAATTACGTAACATTAACATAATGTTGGTGTTTGTCAAGGATTGTAGGATTTATGCTCATATTGACATATTACATGTAATTTGATTAAAATTAGCATCTAGCATAATTGTTTAGGCCTGAAAGAATTATTCAAAGTGAATAATTTAGAGTCCAAAACCTTATTTCCATTTCCTATCTTTAATTACAGCAGAAGAAAAAAAAATAGACATTTTTGCAGTATGGGAGCCCATTTCATAGTTTGTTCATTTTTTACTTAGAAACACAAGTAGTTTGCAAGGACTTTTTGTTTGGAATTAGAAACCGCTCAGCCCTGGGCTCTTGCTGAATGATTAGCCTTGATTATACTTAGCTCCACTATTAATTATGGCCAGGTTAAGTCACATGACATTGTTGCTTCCTCCTCTCTGAAGGGCAGTGCCTCTTCAGCATTGTTTATGAGCATTTAGATACCCAAACCTTGCAAACAACCTAGCACTGTCACTGGCTTTTTGCTTTCTGAAATATTATTGCAAACAAAATACTTCTATAATTCCATAAGATGAGTAAAAAATAGAATGGCTTCCATCAAAGGAAATCCTTAGATTGTATTTGTATGGATTCTTCTAATATTTATTTCAAGCATTCTGTAGCTCAGATGTCAGCTGCCTTTAAACACGAAGCAGAAGAAATGGTTTATTCCAAGCATCATCAGTTGAACTAGCCAGCGCTGTTTTCCTCTAAAACTTTGAACCTTTGGATTCTAGATTTTTATCCTTTCCAGAAAACCCTACTGATTTTTAGACTCGCTTGCTTTGTGATTAACTCTTATTTCATTTAAGTTTGAGACTTGTTTTACCTAAAGCATAAGATTCCAGTTTGAACAAAAAAACCCATAAATATGAAGGTCTTGAGGAATTCATGCAGTGGTGAGTAATAACTCCTTATTTCTGTTAACAGGACTGGCATGCTGAATGTTACTGTGGGCAGCTTGTCTTTCTCTGAAGGCTGGGAAGTCAGGATAGGTGTTATCCCAGCAGGCAGGAGTGCCAAGTTCTTGCTGTGGATGCTTTCAAGTGACCTTGCAAATCCCTGCAGAAAAGGAAGGGCTTTATCTCGTGTCAGCTGCCAGTGGCTACAGGAGAGCTGGTGCCCTGCAGCCTGGTGCAGGTCAGCTGCCCTGGCAGGGTCAGTGTGCCACAGATGGAGCTTCAGCACTGCATGCCCACTGCAAAGGACGAGCTGCCTCCTAGGCCTCATCTCTGTGCACAGAGTGGTTACTCCTAGGAGAGTCAATGGAATTCTGATGCCAGAAGTGTCACTATGATTAGCTTGAAACTGATAACAAAACTGTGATCCTTTCCAAGCTGAGATTGCCTCTGACTTGATTCCTTCCTCTGTGTACCTGTTGTTCCCCCATGCTGGTGGTTGGTGTGATCACTGCTTGGATTCATTGGTGATGTCACCGAGTGACTCTTAGAACTTTGCTGAGCTTCATTCCTTCCTTCCTGAGCTCCCTTTCCTCTTGCTGCCATTGACATTTTTTATTTAGTAGGCCAGCTCTTGCTTGGACTACTCATACCAGTAATCCCTGGGCTAACAGTGGGATAATTAAAGAAAGCTGAATTTATCTCAACGGAGGGGGGGGTAATTTTGAAATACAAGATGGCATCTGCTCTGAGCAGTAAATTTGTTTTCTCTTAGTTTAGAGTCAATACTTATAAAACCTGACATTTTAAAATATAAGTCGAGTGTGTTCCCAAAACTTTCTGCCACTGAAGCTGAATGTTTTATGACATTAATTAAAGAAGGTTTGCACCAAAAGTGTATTATCTTCATATTTTCAAATCTTAGTCCTTAATTCCATGGGTCCTTTGAGCATCGAATATCTGCAGGCTGGCAATCAAAAACTGTGAGCTCATGGGTTATCCCAGTGTCCAACCAGTGAATCACACAATAGGTTCACTGTAAGAGTAGTGGAAAAAGCCCACCAGATCCTTGAGCTCTCTGAGGGCTCTCATGCTGAAGTCTGACATGGATTTAGCAATGTCTTCATGTGTGAAATGACAGCATGAGGCTTTCAGATTCATTTTGTACTACAGAATGTAAATTTTTACCACATTTTTACTCTTTAGCCTAATCTTGATCCTTGTAACAATCTCTCCTAAAGGGGAGTAAGTTGGATGAGAACAGAACTTAGTCTGTGTCAAAGACTAAGTTTTATGACAGGATGTGTCGTGTACTAAAATACATAATTAAGAAATGCCTTGACTATTTTTATAAGCTAATCTTCATTTCCAGTCCCATTGCTCTCAATTTTTGTATCTTCTTCTGATTGTGCATTCTTTGGGTAGCAAAGCATCTCTTTCTATACTTCTGGAAAATGCTTAACATTTTTTGGTATATTTGTCTTTTTTTTTTTTTTCAGAAACTCAAAAAATAATGTCTACAGTGCAAACTACTTATAAAGAGTGATGAAGCCTGAGCCATGCTCTCTCATCTTCTTTTTGCAAGTCTTTTGAGAACAGCAAAATGTAACATCTAAGTCAGTGTCAGGATTCCTCATGACTTAAGCAGTCTTCTCAAGACTAGCTCAGCTTTGTAGATGTACCTTCTCGAAACCAGATGATTTTGGATTGACTATGGACTGCCAAAGTTATGCTTAAAAACGACCTTTTACATTAAAAGGACAGGTATGAATAATGTTTCAGGATGACTGCATTAATATTTTCAAAGGATTAATGCACAGTCATATATAAGAGACATGTATAAGAGACAAACAAGGGTATTTTTTTCTTTGTGATTCAGTGTCACGTCACAGTGTTCACATAGGTGTGCTTTGAAACCAATGTACTTGTTGGGCCTTAGATGCCACTTGAGTTAGTATTGCAAATTGCTGTTCCAAGGAGGAGCTCATAATCACAATGTACTTTGGGTATCAGGGTGAATTACTCCTACAAGTGAGGAGATACTACTTCTCTAACTAGCAGGATTTTGGTGAATACTGATGCTGACCCAGGTGTGCAGTCCTGCTGACAAGACTATTAAGATGCTGTTATTTCAGTATCTAGTTTTAGGTGCAGTTCAGGACACTGAGATTTGTAAATCTAAGTTCCCTGCACAGCTCATGTAGGCACTTTGAGAGCATCTAAATTAAATGCCGGAAATTGGTGTCACCTGAGTGGGGAAAAAAGGCTCAGTTTTCTGGATTTACAAGGATTTTAAATCTCTGGGTTTGGATTACCTCTTGTATGATGCCATGAAAAGTAGCTAGCCAAAGTCTAAGAGCCATAACCTTCAGAGAATATTTTGAGAACGCCTCCCTAAAAGCAGAGTTGGGAGCTGAGTTGAGGATACCCTGTTACTGTTCTGCTGCATAATTTGTATGCCAGATAAGGGTCTGCATGGGTTCCTACTGAGATCGATGAGAGTCTTCAATCCAGTAGACTAGGGCTAGGGCATAGAAGAAAATAAGCTGTATTCTCTATATGCTTCTTTAAGCATACAATGGCAAAAATCAAAAAGAATGACATTTTCTTGGCAGTTCACCTCAGAGATAAATTTATTTCAGATAAAAAATTGATCTAAGTATTTCCATTCAAAAACAAACAAACAAGAAGGAACTGTATGAAAGGATTTCCTTTGTAGGAAAGCAGTAGTCAAACTTTTTCATGCTCATTGGTGGTGATATTAGCAGGCTGATATTAGGGTATAGAAGAGATTAAATTCTCAGCTTTGTTATATATTTCTTGTATGGCCTTGGCAAGTCATTCCATCTCACAGCTCTCTAGCTGTAAAACAGAGTAGTAACAGTGCTCCATCATCCAGGGAGACGTGGAATGAACAAATTAAATATGATGAGCCATTCGTGATGAGAGAAACCATTGGATTTTGTAAGCTAAAGACGAAAGATTGGAAGGCAAATTTAGGTGTGAAAGAAAGGAGGTTATCATTTAATCAGAGGTGAAGGACTAGAGAGAGAGAGAGGGAGAGAATGGGTGATTGTGGATAGGCCAAATACTGAACAAAGGTATAACTGATGCATACCAGTAGGAGAACTACTGTTAAACATCATAACATCTTTCATTGAAGCCTTAAGGCAAAGGTGACTAGTACTTAGGCAAAAGGCCTAGTACTGCAGAAGAAAACAGTACACTGAGAGGTAGGAGCAAAAGTCACTTTTTTTTTCTTTTTTTTTTTTTTTGGTGTAATTCAACTGTGTGTTCTTTGGAACAGGATTTAATCCTGTATCTGAAAAACATAAAAACATTGGCAGATGTTTTGGGCACCATGGATGTGGTCAGTGAAATATGGTCCTAATTGTAAGAGAGGAACTGTGTATCCAATGGCTCATTAACCATGCGAAGATTGTGACTGGATGAGACAAGTTCAAAGACTGACTGGTGCAAGATTACAGGTGTCAAGCTGGAAACAGATTGGGCTGTGAGGGTCATTTGAATGGAAGCGAGCAGTTATCAGGTAAATGGAAGTGAAAAGATGCTCTTGGTCACCTAGCTTGGAAATTGCAAAGGACTGAGCTCTCAGCAGAGGAGCCAGCAATCAGTAGAGCACAAGGATAGCAAGAATTGAGGACATGGTCATAGAGACCCTGAAAAGGGGAATGATACAAAAGGAAGAGGAAGATAGCATGGATTTGAGTTGGTTCACCTTGGAGTTGTGTTTCTCCAAAGGAGAAAAGCTGCAATGATAAGTCATTAAATCATAAAAAATGCACATGAAAAAAATGGTAAGTGCTCCCCAGCTGCCTTTCCCAGCTGAAGGGAAGGTTCTGGTTGAGTTGTCATAGACTGCTGCATACTGATCTATGGGCCTCCAAGGCTTTGGCATATAAAGTCTTTTCCTTTGAAAATTGTCATGTGTGCCAGCTTTTATGTGCAGTATCATGTGTCCCCTCCCTGGGGCAGAAAACACAACAGGAGGGGGGAGAAGTTTGTGTTTCAGTACACCACAACGAATAAGATAGTAGATTGCCAGCTCTTTATTTGGGCAGGAAACCACTGCTGCTTCATCCCTGCCTACTCCCCAGGTGCACTCAGGGCGCAGCTGAGGATAATATCCCCTTGTCACACCCCGGAGAGCTGCCCCATCCTTTCTGCTCCACAGTGCCCACCCCTGCCAAATTGTTCTTTTTTCCCCCCATAAGTTCTGGAGGTGGGAGAGAGAAAAGGCTGGACCGTTGCTGCCATTCACCCCAAAAAGTTTTGCGTGCAGACTCCTGTCTGGAGCTCTGTCAGTAGCAATGAAATATTCTGGTTTAACAAGGTAGTAAAATAAATGTGTAGTTGCACTCTGGTTCCTAACAGGGCTGCCACATGCTAGGTTCTGCACAAACTGCCAGGCTGTTGGATCAGCAAGCAGAGCACCATCCTGCCCACAGCCTGCAGGGCCAGCCTGCATCCTGCAGCCAGTAACCTGTTTTGCAGCCCACAGGAGTGAAAGGCCTGAGAACAAAACAGGAGCAGAGTTCAGGGGAAATAGATTTCAGTGTTCCAGTGCAATTAAAAACTCTTAATACTCACAAATGCACTTAGATAGTCACATTCCTTCACAGTTATGTTCTTCTGTTCAGTTTCCTTCCCTAAGCAGAAAGGAGCGCAGCTGACTTGGTACAGATGACTCTTGGTGCTGTTTCGAATTGCAGAGCACTTCACTCGCCCTCCCTGAGCTTCTGGACAGCAAGATCTGCTTTGGGATGGAAGAATAGCACCCTCAAGAGTTGACAGCACCGCTTCAGGGAGCCATAGTATGCAACACACATCCTTCTTCTCTTAGTTTAATTAGCTCCCTGGTTCATGTATCATAAGCAACAAGTTTTCTCTTTAATATTTGAAATAGTTGGTATAAATCACTGTTGATAGAAATGTGGAAATAAGCATTTGTTCTGTTTGGGGATAATACAGTTCTAAACATTTTACTTGTCTTCAAACAGGAAGGGAAAATAAAAAGACAAAGATATATCTTTTTTGCTACGTCTGGGAACTTCATTTTATACCATATTAAAAATAGGAATTTAGGTTTCCATGTAAAAATAGAAGACTTAAAAGTTCTTAACTTAGATAAAAGGGGTCTATGTAAAAAAAAAAAAAAAAAAAAAAAAAACAAAACAACAAAAACACAAAAACCCAAACTGAGCAAACCAGTCCTTAAATTGTGGGGACTTGTTAGTTAATTACAGTAATTAGGAATGGAATCTGATCCTAAACTTTCTGATTTACTTTAAAATTTTTTTAATATGTAGTTAGGCCTTAATTTCAGAATGATTACAAAATGTGAGAGTATTTTAAAGACTAGAGAGGTGTAGGTATTGTTATTAAATCACAAACTTAGTTATACACTTCTGCTTACACTTTCTTAGTTATCCTTCTGCTGTTTCATGCAGCACTGACTTTTTATTTCAAATGCTCATGGCCTGTTCCTATTTCTGCTGACTTCAGAATCAGACAAGGCCTCTTGAAAGCTCTGAGCATAAACTGCTTACCAGCTTTTATTCCAGATGATATTTCTCCCAGCAGGCAAAAAGTCCAGCTCTGTGTTTGTCCCATTTCTGGAAATGGGTTCACTTGAATTGAACAAGCTGAATTTGGACAGTTGGGTGCAGTCAAGGACATTTTACTCTCCACTCTGAAACACCTAAAACTCACTCCTGTCACAGACTTGAGGTTTTTCCTCTGTACCAGGACTTTGTTCAGAGTTCTTACAAGTGTTTTGGTTCCTTAGACAGTGCTGCAGCTCCCTGTGGAAGCAGCCCTGTGAGGCACTGCTACTGCACTGAAGCCAAGACATATAATTTTAGAAAATACTGACTGCATCTAAAAAAAATTAGGATTACTTTTTTTTCAATTGATAGTGAAAAGTGTACTCTGTAATCTGTACATTGATGTTTCCCTGCTGTAATTACATAATCCATTCTCCTGAGAGGACTGGAGTGTGCCAACTGACTCTGCTGGCCTTGCATTTGCTCATGAAACAAAGGTTCACACCTGCATGGTGGGAAACAAAAACACAGGGTTTTGGTGCATTGTCATTTTTGTTTCCCATTGAATCCTTTGTCAATTATTTTTAATTGCAAGAAATCTGTCAAAGCCTTTCTGAGGAATTTACTGTCACAAGTTTCTGTTTTAGTAAAACACTCAGGACTAAGAATTGCAGCTTTTTTTTTTTTTTTTTTTCTCCAGCCATCACTATGTTTGATTCATTTTCCCTGCAGATCTTTCTGTAGCAATGTTAAGCCTGCACCTGCTCCCGTGGGCTTGGTTTGTCCTTTCAAAGGGACCTTCAGGACCAGGAGAGCTAAATGCCTGTGGAACTCCCCAGGGTGCACCTGGGTGCTGTGCAAGGAGAGATAGACGCATCTATTCTGCGGACTGCGAGTGATGGCAGCAGGAGGGATTCTGTGCACCCTCATCCCGCCCGAACTGAAGCTTGAGACGGAGGCTTCTGGGGAGACTGTAGCCTGTACACAGGAGCCACATGTAAGCGCATACCCCGGAGGCGGGAAGCGGTGGCTGGGACGCGCAGCTCCTCTCCAGTCCCGCATTTGCGGGAACACTGATCGTCTTCAAAACCCCCAGAAAACGGAGGCTGGGCAGGCTGCTGCCGCGGGGCCGGGCACACGCCCGCAGTACACATGGGTACCTGGCCACTGCAGCGCTGCGCTGGAGGGTCCGGGCCCAGCTGCGCCCGCGGTTATCCCGGGTCAAGGCCGGGAGGCGGCCCGTGCCCGGCACTGCTCGAGATTGCTGAGTGTGCGTTTGGGGAAATCCGTTATGAAATTTACCTGCTCGATTCGTGCGGGGGATGAAGCGGCCCGCAGGTGACCCGGCTCGGGCTGTTCCGTGCAGGTGGGGCAGCTCCTCCGCGCTTGGGACCGGCGGTAACTGCCGGAGACGGCAGGGCGGCCCGGCCGATCGCCTCCGAGCAGCGGAGCCGGGAAGCCTCCACGGCCACCGAGCTCTCCGCCCCTGTCCGCCGGGCGCCATCCCCGGACCGATCCTAGCGGCG
>VZRQ01000392.1:1063414-1202580 GCA_013397975.1 Machaerirhynchus nigripectus
AGAAAAGAAAAGAAAAGAAAAGAAAAGAAAAGAGAAGAGAAGAAAAGAAAAGAAAAGAAAAGAAAAGAGAAAAAAGAAAAGAAAAAAGAAAAGAAAAGAGAAAAAAGAAAATAGAAGAGAATGATAAATGAGATTTTTTTTTCAAGGTTTTTATCTCATTCCTTTAGCTTAGTGCACTTGAGCTAGGTTTTGAAATTTTGCCTATGTTCATGATTTTTAATAAAAAATTATTTTTTCTTAGGCCAGGAAAATATGGTTTGCCTTGAGAACTGTGATTGCACTGTACGTTGGCGATGTCGCTGAAGATCACCTTGCATAGCAAGGCAGAGCTGGTGCCTGTGAGTCAGCCGGTGCAGAGGTACCTGCACTGCTGCACGTGCCCAGGCAGTCCCCAGGAGGATCAGCGTTCATTCAATCCCTGTGCCTGGACAGAAAGATTCACCCGTGCGAGGAAAGCCCGGTATTTGCAAGGCAGTCCTTGTTCAGCAGTGTACAGGAGTCACTGGCAGTCAGAGGCTGGGGGGAGTGTGCCAGACACCATCCAGGGGCATAGAAGAGAGTAACAAGCCCAGACTACCTTAACTGTGGGAGAGTGACTCAGCTGTTTCTTCAAAGTCTTGAGTTTCAGCAGAATATTTTCCCACTATGCTGACAGCTTTTCCACCCACATATTGTATATGTGGCTTCGTGCCATGGAGGTATTTCAGGATTATGAAGCCTAGTGTAAAATTATAAAGTTAGGTGTGAAAAAAAGGTGCCTTCTGGATCTCAAAATGTATAGATTGTGTGTAGAATGTAGGGAGTAGGCATGCCTTTGAAAATCCCAGGACTTAGGGGAGGTATATCCCCATCTATCATTTATCTGGTGTTATTTATTCCCCAGAACCTAGTCAATTATGTTTTCAGACAACCTGTATCAACAGAAATAGAATTAGTGACAAATCACCCCAAAGTTATGGCATTGTTTTTATCGTGGGGCATAGTTGTTCACATACTTGGTATATACTAGTCTGTTTGTGGTCCTGTAACTGTAAGGCAGTCCCAAACAGTCCTGCAGGGAAAATAAGATAGATATGCAGGGAATTAAGCCTAATAAAAGAAAAAAGGTTTCTTAATCTGTCAAGTGTATTGCAATATTGAATGAGTAACTGTACTCAGCTGAAGATTAAATTGGATGGAGTGTGCTTGTAATATTATTCCAGCACACTGAACCACTACATGCAAATCCATCCAGTCTGCTTTGAGCAAGTCATTTGTCAGTTCTTTATGCAAGGCTGTAAC
Organism: Machaerirhynchus nigripectus; assembly: GCA_013397975.1. NCBI lineage: Eukaryota > Metazoa > Chordata > Aves > Passeriformes > Dicruridae > Machaerirhynchus > Machaerirhynchus nigripectus. Next base: position 1,064,696 of record VZRQ01000392.1, read on the forward strand.
CCTTGCAGTCACTCTGTGACTGCTGTGTGAATCAGGCATGGGAGGACGGAGTGAGGAGGAGGACAGTTAGGCGCTGGGGCTGTGCTTGGTCATTTATGGCTTCAAGCAAAATAGCTGTGGAATCCAAAGTTTTGCTCTATTGTCACAATTCTTTTTCGTGCCAGAAATGCTGATACAGCAGCAAAAGCCTCTATCAGGGGCCTCACCACATCATGGGACTGGAGAAGAAAAAGAGCAGAAATCCAGGGAAGTCATGCTGGTGACCAGTAACCACCAGTCAGTGGCCGACCATGTTGTAAAGCAGGCGGGGCTATGGCTTCTTTTGGCTCTGTGTCAGTTGAAGGAGCAGTAATTCATGTGTGATGTCTGCAGCACTCCTCAGTTTTGTATGGTGTTTGGATTTTGGGGTTTGGGATTGTGTTTTCTTTTGGTCCTTTATGAAGTTACTTCCAAAGAAAAGATATAATACAAAATGACAGCATATATTAAAGCATAAAAGCATCACTGTCCTCTGGGAGTTGTCGGAAAAGAAAACGCAGAACCACTGGCACCCCATCCACTGTCAGAGGTGCCCACCAGCATGTCAACAAATCTCTGAGATCATTGCTGGACAGATCTAAGAGAACCAAAAGGACAAGTGACTTTGTCCCTGGATAGCAGGAAGACACCAGCCAGGGAAAAAACTCACACTTTGTTTCACCCTCAGGCTGCAAACAGACAAGAAAATACATCCTCCCAAAACCTTGCACTGGATGCTGATCATACTTTTCCTGTGTCACAGCAGGGCAACTTGGGTTCATATAGTAGTGTTCAGAGGAAGGGGAAGAGTCCTGCTCCATAGCTGGAGCCCAGGCTTGGCGTAGTTTATCTCTCTAGGCCGAGTTTGGAGATTTGCAAGGCTGAAATTCAAAGTGAAACTCAGTGGATGTGCCATGGGAACCAGAGCAAGCAGGAGGTTTGCAGGAGCTTTGCATGGATCTCCCTAGGGCTGGAGCTGCCAAGTTTCGTATGGTACTATAAAAAAAAAAAACCAAAAAAAACAAAAAAAAAACCCCAGAGTCTCTGGAAAAAAAATCTGTCTGTGTCTTGAGGCAACTGTAGGCACCTTAAGCCACCACCTGATTCACTAGCAATAGTTACCTTCAAGGCATTTCAGCTGGCGGACACTTGTCCCAGGTGCTCTAGGCCATAAGGGTTGTTTTCAGTTTAATCTACATTTAAAGTGGCACCTTATTGCAGACTGCTGAGTTCTCACATTCCTGAGCTGTCATGGTAATAGGATTGTGCAGTCTTATTGGCTAAAGTTTTCCATTCCAAGTGCCGTAAGTTAGGTTCCTAAACCCAGATTCAGATTCCTAAATGTGTCTGACAAATCCCACATGAGGCAGTAGGAATTGGCCGTGGCCTGCACCTTGGACAACAAGCCAGGGCCATTAGGTGGCTGCAGGCATGCAGACTGTCAGATGTGGGCCAGCGTAGGAATGGACTGAGCCCAGACTGCAAACAGGTATCCCCAAAGGTCAGAGAGGTTCAAGTGCAGGGTTCTGCCCCAGTGTACCTCTTTGTGAGATGAAACTTTATGGTGTGGTGACCATGTGAACTGTGATGCAATGCACAGGGTGGCTTTGAAAGGGCAGCTTTTAAAGCAGATGTTCCCCTTCCTGTCACGGCTGCTTTTTCATCCAGAATGACTGCCAATGCTGATACGTAGGCAGGAGGCAAGGTTAATGCAAGTAGTAATTTCTTCAGAAATTTGGAAATGGAGTCTAGCAAGTGGCAGAGAGCAGCAGCGTGCCTGTCGCTTTCATTGGCTTCCTGTCTGTGCTACTTCTCCACCCGTGATCTAACACTGCATATTTTTACTCTACTACCTTCTTCTGCTATTTCTATTTGTAGCCCTCTGCTAGACTTGTATCCAAGCCAATCCAAAATTATTCTGAAACTCACTGTGCTAGCAGCAACATGAAAGCAGAACTCTGCAGTGGCTTCAGCAGCTATAGCAGGGTTTAACTAAAGTTAAGAGTGGTGTAAGTCACTTCAGCCTTTACACTGGAAATGGAAATACCATCTGCCAGGAGAAACTTGCAAAAGGTTCAAGAGAAGCTTGCAAAAAGTTGTGTCATGTTGCCTTTTCTCATGGGATTACCAATGAGCACTTGCAGCTGATGCACTTTTATTTCTTTGTTTTATTTGGAAATTTTGTTTTCTTCTTGCTGTTACTATTGTTATTGCAAGATAACACGTAAGGCCATGAAAGTACACTGCTTTCACCCAGATGAGGCAGAACTTAGTACAGTGTAAAGATTGTTTTGCTGCAGTATGAAAGTGTCAAGTAATTTTTTCCTCTTTTTTTCTGTAAGGGGAGAGGAAAGAAATTTTCTAAGTGTACTGTCCCACCGAAAGACAAAAACGTAGAAGAACCAAAACAAATTCCCATAGAACATGTCCATTCACTAGCCAAAAACCTGTAAATCTTCAGTGAACAACATCCTTTCATCCAAAGAGCATAGATGAAAGACAAGCCCCTGGTGCTGATAGTGCCACCGGGGCACCCCGGTCCCATGAGCTGTAAGAGTGGTGCTGCCTTACTGCGAGTTAGGGTGCGGAAGGCTCAGTATCCAAAGAGGAGGTGCCACTGTCTCTCGCCTTGAGATCCAGACCCTGGAGCCAGAACCAGCACTCTTGTGCCAAGGCTTCCTAGCCCGTGGACAGGGAGGGGTCAGCAAGCCAGGCTGCTTGGGTGGGCTGAAGGGATTGTAGTCCAGGGGAGTGTGTGCTCCCAAGAAATGGAGCAGCAGTGCTATACAATAGCACAACCCTTTCTCCCTCTCATTGTCCCTGTTCAAATGAGGGCTACATCCAGACCTAACCTAGACATTTGAGACATCTCCTCCCAAACAGAGACCATGCTTGATGTCTGAGGGCAGACTGAAAATGCAGGTATTTTGAAATCTTCTACTCTCCCATCCCTGCCATTCCATCAGAGCACAGAAACTTCACTCAGGACTTACTGCTTGAGTCCTATAAGCGCTCTGATGACATGCATCTCCCCAAGGACAGTGCTTTTGGAGATAACAGAGTAGTGTTTCTTCCTTCTGGTTGATGTCTAAGTCACTGTCTTTTGTTTTAGAGCATTCACTGAGGAAGTGGGAGACCTGAGTTCAATGCCTTCCTCAATCTGAGAGTGTTTGTCTCTCACTTCCCATGAGACTCTCTAACTGCCAGCTGATCAGCTATTCTGGGTGAAGGTCTTCAGAGTGAAACCATGCCCTCCACTAACGGGATGGTTGGTCTCCCTATTCCACTGTTGGTGGGCAGCTTCTGTTTGAGAGTGAAGGGATTAGAGCTCCATGGTTTGAGGAACCTCAGGCTGCATTTGGTGTTCTTGGAGCTGGTTTACAAGACCCCATCCCTTAGGGCATTCAGAGAAGAGCCACCTCATCTCTGGATGCCCGTGGAGAATAGTGTAAAGTGTATCTCCTTGGAGATGCTGTTCTGGGCAGGTGTGGAAGCAGAAAACTTAAATATGAGCCAAGGGGAAACCACAGAGTACAGGTATGTGAGTGTAGGACCTCTGTGGCTCTGGGCTTCAGTGCCTGAGTACAGTTAAAGTCTAGCTTTATGCACTTGAGTCTTTTATTGGTGGTAACATCTTAAACCCAACTCTCCATTTGGCTCTTTCATGTGGACAGATCCAGGCGGATCAGTCAGAATCTTTACTGCCACTTGAATAAACATTTCCAATGTTTATTAAATTTATTCTGTGATATTCTTTTGTGGAGACAGTAATTTGACAGTTATCATGTGAGAAACCAAGAGTTTGCCATCTGGCCTGGCAAGACTTCTTTCTCCTTGCTATTAATTAAACTGAGCTTATTGCAAAATTTTATTATGATGGTTTTGATTTGTCCTGTGATAACGCTGGAGCTAATACCGAGGTTTGCAAACCACCTTTCATGCTGGTGATGTTAATGGGAGGTGCAGCTGAGCAGCACCTCTTTGGATTCTGGTGTCAACTCTGATAACAAAGTTTCAGGGCCAAATCCTGCTAGGCCTATTCAGGCATCTTACCCTGGAGTGAGTTCTTCTTGTTCTGAGGGGATGGTTTCACAAGTACGAAGACGTAGCTGTGGGGGAGGAAGGGGGCAGCTTCTTGGCCACAGTAGTGTCCTATAACATGCACTGTCAGGAAATCTTACTGACCACAGCTTTGCCCTGCTTAGTGAGACTGTGATCATTCATGGGAAAGTAGATCGGCAGTAACAGATCCTTAGAGCACAATGAGAAAAGAAAGGAGGGAAAGGCAATAGGGCTAAAGTTGAAATAATCTGCAAAAACACCTGCTGATGACAGCTGAGGTGAGAAAGAAGGAAATGAAGCTTTTCTGGTGATGAAACAGAAGGTGGCTGTAGCCTGTATGGGATGGACAGGTCCAGTATTTGGCAGCTTGGAAACCTATTTCCAATCCATGCACAGGCCAAGTTGGGGGCCCTTGAGTGTCAGAGGTTCTCATCCATTCTTCCATGGTCCCCAAGCTGTGACTTGGAAAATACGCTGGTACTGATAGGAAGTTGGCTGGGTATGAAGTAGGTGAGTAGTCTTCTCCCAACACTAACTCTAGGTATCATTCCCTTCTCTGTCAGAGACTTGAATGTTTCACTGCTCAAAGTTAACAGCTTCACAAAAAATTCAATAAAATTTATTTTTACACAAATCCCTCAAAGTCTGAGGGACTGGAGAGAGTATCAGTTTGTGATGAACAGCCAAGAGAAGTAAATCATTCTTGGGTCAGAGTGAACTCCAGTTTGAAGCAGCCAAGATGGCAAAGTTGTTAATGAATCAGCAATTTCACAGATCTCTGCCCATTCAGAGAGTAATGTGTGTAAAGAGATGTGAAAACAGCACTCAGTCACAGAGCTTTCCAGATAATTTCTGTTTCTTTTGTACTGCTGAGGGAGACCTCTGCAGAGAAGGAGAGTGCTAAGGTTCTGGGCGCTGAGGTAGGCCTAGGGATGGTCATCCCCCACCCTCTGCTGCAATGTGTGAGAGCCAGGGAAGAGGGTGATGGTCAGACACTGTTCACCTGACATCACGCCCTGGCACGCTCTTTGTGAAGCAGACAGCTACCAACAAGCCCAGTGTAGGTAGGAAGGCAGGAAGGAAGGCAGGAAGGAAGGCAGGAAGGAAGGAAGGAAGGAAGGGAGGGAGGGACGGAGAGGGAGAGGGAAGAGGGAAGGAAGGGTTAGGCAGGGACATGATCTGTTGCACCATTGCCTGCTGCAGGTGCAGAACAGCTCCTGTATATTTGGGTGGTGTGGAGCCCACCTGCCCCACCAGGCAGCTGCTCTTGGCAGCTGATGGATACATGGAAGTGAGGAAAAATGATGCAGAAAGCCATGGTAACATGATCCTGCTCTTTGGTACCTGCATTGGACTCATGTGCCCATGAGTCTGGGACCTCAGCAACCGATTTTCTTACTGTAGTCCCACAGTATGGTCCTGTTGTCTGCTAGTAGGATTGTCTGTCCTTCCCTGCTGTGGGAGGGAAATAGGGCCAGCAGTGAAGGCCACCATGTCTGTAGAGCACAGAGCCTACAGGTGGATGAGACAGAGCTAGGAGAAAGTGGGGTCTGCACAAACCCAGAGACCCTCTGCCCTTAGCAAGTGGAGGTTATACATGGCTGTCCCCAGGCTGTGAACAGGAAATTCTCCCATGCAAAGGTGTCCTTTCAGGCTGTCAGCAGACTCCAGAATCCTTCCGTTCATCCTGCCTTTACTTACTTTATTTTGTTCTATTGCAATCACAAAAGCTCTTCAGAAAGCTCTGCAATTCCATGGTTCTGTGACTGCAGCCAAGGATGTATACCTGGACAGAGAATGCCTTACCTGCAGAAACTCGCCTGCCAAGCTTCTGGGGTGTGGGGGGAGGGAGGGGGGAGGCGTCAGGATTCTTCCTGCCCTCTTTGATGTTTGCCAAATGTTATGCCTAGCGTGCAGGACTAGCAGGGTGTGCAAAGGACCCCCACCTTTGCTTGGGTTGCGTGTTCTGGGATCTGCTGGCTAGGAGGGCTCCCAGAGAGATGCATCATCACTTCCATTGCTGCCTGAATGTAAGCCCAGAAGCTGCTTCTGCTGTAGAGTAACATGTCAGTGGTGAAAGCTGGCCAGGCCAGAGACTGAGCCTGAATTGTCTGCCATACTTTTATAGACTATCTGGGACGAAACACTGAGCCCAGATCTTCAAAGCACTGTGTGGGATGGAAGGTATGGGATTCACATTAAAGTCAGTAGGCATCACATGGCAAAACTTCTGTGGCACCAGTGTGTTTGTGCAGAGGAATTTCTGGGGTTGGGGCAGCCAAGACACAGGGAAGTGGAGGGAAATGAACTCTGCTGTGCCTGCAAAAGCAAGACTTCAACAGAATTTCAGCCATAGGACTGGTGTTATTTTTGTAAGGAGAAATTGGAGTGGGTGTCACAGGAGATGTAAAGGAAAATGTGAAACATAAGGATTTATTGTCAACAAATGAGATGCTTCAAATTCATTGCAAAGGTGGAGAGCTTTCTAAATAACTTGAGGGAATTAAATGGAGTAAATTGGATGAATATGATGGTGAAGTTAGATCATCCACCTTTCCAGAGAAGAGAAAAGGTTCTCAGGGAATATCTTCACAAGGCATGGAGCGTAGGGAGTGAGCACAGTCACAGAGTAAGAAATTGCCGACCTGTCAAAGACCAGTGATTGTATCACAGACAAGAAAATTGAATCAGTCTGGTCACAGTGCTTTTTGTCTTAGAAGACACTGATGGGTGAAGACTCAGTGTACACAAACTTTCTTTTTCTTACTGTTTTGACATGTTTAAGGTTTTGTCATGAACTAACTACTATTGTCCTAATTTTACAGCTGGGGACAGACAGGTTATGTGACATGCTCAAGATCACAGGAGCAGTCTGTGTCAGACTGAGAAACTGCACCTGGATCTCTCACTTGTGAGGCTGTTCTTAGGACTTTATCCTCCTGACTTCAAGTGAAGATTGACTTTGTGTCCTTTCTATGCCTACAAATGGTAAGGTTTTTGAACAAATCAACAAAACAAAAAAGTCACTCCTCCAGATTGTACATCCAGTCATCCAAATGCTGTGGCATAATGTACCTTAGCAGAGTCTGCAATTAGTACAAGTAATTACCCCATGCTGCAAAACTGTTAGACATCACTGGTTAAGAATCTAGATGGAACTTCCACCTTGTTTACTGAATACCTGATGTTTTCCTCTACAAAATGGATTTGGGTGATATCTGCAGGATAAATTAACTTAAAATCAAGATGAATTCTACAAACTCCTTGGTGCTATCATCATGTTTTGGCCACCACGGAAGGTTTAATACCAGTAGAGACAAGTCAGGAAAATAATTTGGTAGGAAAAGTAGTCATCAGCTTTGCAGAGGAGTTCCTTGTGGTTGTCAGAGTTTCCCTCCTTCATTCAAAAAGTTTAATATAAAAGCTGAGTGGATAGCCATAGCTTGTTGGGACATCTGCAGATTTGTAGGCATGTTCTTGATGTTCAGCTTCACTGAAGATCTGCAGAAGTGGGATATTCCAAAGTGCCCAAGGAACCATTTGCTGTGCATCCCAAGGCACAAGATACCTGGGGTACATCCAACAGTCCCATTAAAAGCACAGCAGCTACTGAAATCCCAGCTCTCAGGGGAAGAACCTATCCTTTTGATTCCAGTTCCCAAATGTACTACTGACTTCTGCTGCTCCAGATATATGCTGTGGGCTGCTGCTTTTAACCTGGCAGTGTTGCCAGAGGCACTGTGCACCTGGCATTTCATGACACCAAGGGAACAGCCATTAATTGAAATTCATCAAGCAAACTGCCTCTTCTGCTTGCTGTGGCTCTGTTTTCAGCTCTGAAGCAAACCTGACAATTTCTGCTGGTTTCTCAGACCTCCTATGGAGTTTTGTTAATTAATTTGTGAGGTACATAGATATTTCCAGGTTTATGGTGATCCTAAGAAGAATTATTACTGTTTTATGATTAAGACTAATAATACTGCTAATAACCCTGGTGAGCCTGGCAAAATTCAATTTTACTAAAATCGTAGCCACAGATGAAAAAACTAACTCCAGGGATGTGAGGGGGTACGTGACTCAGTTACCAGTAACTTCTGTTTACAAGGGGCAGGAAGAGTGTATTTGCTCAAATGAAAAAAGGTCAAGGCAGAGGCCCATTTGCTGTTTGTTAATAAGTAATCTAAAGTACAGCACAGCTTTACTGTAACAAATCAGCCTGGCTTAGTTTTCTTCCATCACCATTCTTTCCAGTTCTGGACTAACACATTCGTTAAAAAATAATCCACATTCTCATAGATTATTTTCAATATCTCCAAATCTATTGAGAGGATTTGTAACCAGGGGACAAGCAACAATAACAACAACAAAATCTTTTCCATATTTCTTCCAATGTTTTTCCCAGGACACTGTAGGCAATCAAGGTTGAAATATCAGATAGGGCATTATTTATCTCCTGGGAGATTCTCCTTTAGGCTCAGACCTGTGCATCTTCGCTATGGAATTATGCCAGTCAAGAGCTGTGATGCAGCTGGCCTGCTTACAGACACCCCACTAAGTTACTAATGTAATTTGAAAAAATGCCTACATCATCTCTGTAGCTGGCTCACAGTCAACAGTTAAAGTTCAAACATGGGTGCTATAGCACATCCTTCTTCCAAGTGACTGAGCATATGTACACTTTATGCATTGTGACCCCTGTTCTGTCATTGTCTTTTGCAAAAAAACCCCAAACAGTCGTTTTCTAGGAAATACTTGTCTTTAGACACCAAACAGTATTCTGGAAAAGAGATGGAGTCTGTGTTTTGAGGTTCATCTACTGGCTGCAGGTAGGATTCCTTAGGAAAGGTTTTGCCATTAGAGCCACTTAGCATAAAAGTGATACCTGTGACACCCAGCAGCTAACCAAAGCTTCTCAGCTCTAACACTCAGTGCTCCTGTCCTTCAGCTGGCCTGGCCTGAGGCACATATCTAGTCCTCAAAATAGGGACTGTGATGGACACAGGACTGGAGCAGCCATAGCCAAAGCGCAGCCAGCACGGCACGGCTGGCGTGCCCCTCTGAGGGTGGTCTGCCCTGGGCACGGTCGTTTCTCAGGGACAGTGGCACACACACAGGCGCACACACACACACACACAGCATCACCTTGGAAACAGAAATCATGCAGAGAGCAGGTTACAATTCCTAGCTTCCTGAAATGCAATTTGGAAAGGCAATGATCCTTTAACAATCAACAACCCCTACTCCAGCAGTCCCAACTGCCTTTTAACCCTGGGGGAGCTGGTGAGGAAAGGTTATCTCTGAAGAGCAGGTTGTGTTTGGCTGTGAGGTCAGAGCATCTTTCGAGAATGAAACCTTTAACAGAGTCTTATTGAGCTCTGTAGTCATAGAGGGACCAGGGCCTGCCTCCATCCAAGGCTTGGCCACACGAGCAGGAGAGGGAAGGAATGGCTTTGTACTGAGCTGCCCCTCTGCACCAAGCAGAAGACAGCGAGGCTGAGCAGCAGATTCTGATGTGAGGAAATAGCAGAGTATACTGGGAAGAACAGATATGGGAGCTGTTGTAGGGTCTTTGTAGTGGGAGGAAAAGAGGATTCATGCAACTGAGTGCTCACACGCATCAGGAGGCAGCACCAGTGGCTCTTTGCTGCTGGGAAAGGGATATTTTGGGTGCCCCAGAGCCCTCATGTTTGCCTTACTGTGTTCTGTGCTATTGACACTAGGATGGGAAGGACGGGAGTGGAGGACACACAGTGTCCTGGGGAAGCAGGCATTGTTGGTGCTGCCCTGTGTGTCCGTACCTGCATGATGAGCTTCAGGTGTGTGGTTGGCAAGCAGTCCAGCTCACAGATCCTTGAACTGACCTGTGTGTGCAGGATGCTCATCCCAGAAAACCTGGTGTCAGAAACAGGGAGTTCAGTGAAATTGATGCTCACTTTTATGAAATCTGGCTGAGCTGGGGATTTTGGCAAATATCTTGTAGCCTAAGCAAGGTTAGAAGGATGGCAACATAAAGTCCAGATCCTGGGCCTCCATGCTGCTCGGGAGGAGTACATGGCCATGGTGTACATCACATGTCGTGGCAGGGAGAGCAGTAAGTGTTACTAGATGGCAGACTTTGCAGAACTGTGATGCCACATGACAATTCACCTTACTCATGAGATACACATTTGCTGCAGCAGTATACACTCAGGGTGGTGGAGTTTTCTGCTCTTTTCCCTGGATTGTGTGCTATTTCCTCATGTTGTGCTTTGTTCTGGGTAACATCTGTTGTTTTTAAGTTGCCTAGCAAGTTGCAGGAGTCTTTAACAAAATTGATTCACTGCACTCTTTCTCTAAAAACCAGGTGACGATTTACTTCTTCCCCTTACAGCAGTGGAAAAACTGGGGTACCAGGATGTACTCCCTGAAGCAGTGAGATTAGCTAGAAAATGTTAAGTATTCCCTGAACCTAAGCCTGAGTATTAGTCATCACCACCATGTCGGTGGCATCATGGCAGTGAGCTTCTGGACTGTACAGTCTCTTGCACACAAATGTGAGGCTTTTAATGAAAAGTGAGTGCAGTGCTGCCAGCACCACTGTGGAGACACACACTTTTTTCTGACTGGTAGCCAGGATGCCTGGGAAAAATGCAGGTGGTTTCAGACAATCATAAGTAGCCTATTATCACAGAGGAGAGGAGGAAGAAATGCTGGGAATTTTCCCTGTGACCATCTGTTAATTTTCCCCTGAAGCCATTACTGATTTGCACAGGGTGGCCCTGCAAGCAGTGCTGTGAATCAGAGCTCTGCACTGCCATTGCTGGACCAAGTGAGCTTCAGTGTTGGGGAACAGTACAGTGACATGCTTCCTCAGCTTGTATCTTGGAGCTTCATGCACCCTGGGAGTCATCAGCCTCAGAGGAAGTTGTTTTCCTTTTCTACCCCCACAGTATCCATAGTCCTCTGTAGCTAATGATGGTCTTGGGGTTGGACCCACCAGTGACAGTGTTCTGCTTCTGCTTTGTGCTGGAGAAGCCACATTTCTTAGAGCAGCAGCTATAGTGGTGAAGAGCTCAGTTGGCAGCTGCTCCTGCTTTTAGCTGGGGAGTCCCTAGTATTGCCTGTGATGGTGAAGGCAGTGGAAATCCAAAGATGAGTTGTGGCATTAGTCATAAGGTCATGGTGGAGCTCGCTTTGGCTGAAATGCACAATTCAGAAGCATATTCCCAGCTTTCTCTTTCTTTTTTTCATTCTTCTGAGGTATCAGAAAGAGGTTTTGCCTCCAGATCGTGTCATGAAAGTAATATGAATAGCTTTGCTCTTTATTGTCTCATCTCAGATGGAAGCCTGAGAGCATTTATGAGAAACAGCTTGGCCTGTGGCTCTCTCCTGGTATTTTCGGTGTGTGCACTGGGTGTGCTGAATGGTTTCCAAAGGAACTTCCTCAGCACTACAGCAAATAGGGAAATTCACAATGGAAGAGCTCTTGAATAGGTGAAACTTAGAAACAACCTCCGCTTTGCATTTATAAGCAAGATACAGCATTTTAAAAAACATTTTTGTGTATTTGGTCCAGGGCAGAATTATCAATTTCTACCACCACAAATATAATTTTTGTAGTAAAAATGGAAACCAACCAGACCAAGCTGCACACTGTCATGAATTCGGTCCAGATGGAAGCATGTTCAGGTGGATGTTTCCTCAGAGAAATGCAATAATTTGTGCATTTTTATGGTAAAATAATTCTTCTATGAGCAATGCAAGCAGATGCAGAAATAATTTTGCTATTTAAAGATATAAATGCAATTTCCCCCCAATTTTAGAAGAAGCAAAGCTGTTTGCTCTCCCCCCCACATGGTCCTGAATAAGACAAATGCACCAGTAGTTGTTAAGGGGAGTGCATTATCAGGCAGGAAGCTGATGTACTATTTGGGTAGGGGAGGACTTTGTTTCCCTGTAGCAATAGCAGCAGTACAGATTTTCCCAATGGCTTTCTCTCTCAGCACATGTTAATTCATGACACTCCTCATGTCATACACCAAGACCTGAGTGCCTAGGCTGAGGATGTGGTATATCCATTTGCAGATGCAACTGCAAGTTTTTTAAGTTATGTTGTGCTTTGATGCCTCAGTATTAAGCTCTGTGTTTCTTATTTCTAGTGCCCAGCTCCTGACTTTAGAGCCAGCAAGCCCTGCAGCATGCCTGAGGCAAGCCCGGCACTTCCACACAAGGACCAAAACATTTAGGGTGGTGACCGGAGAGATTAATAGGGAAATTTTAAGACTGAAATGCTACTGCTGCAGAGATCCAGACCTCTGGAAGCAGCCTTCTGTCACAGCACAAATGTCTAATCTGAAATGCGGATTACCAGCAGCCAGGAAGTGACAAACAGGGTCACTGTTCTCCTGAGGCTGTTTGTTCTCAGCTGCAACCTCTAGCAGAGCCCCCAAGGCACAAGGCTGGGAGCTGAACATGTCTGGCCTGCGCTCTGCTCAGGAGCTGCTGCTCTGCAGCAACGTGCTGTGGAATCCTTGCACCAGTGAGGGCGGTGGGCATGGCTGTCCTACCTACTGGTTCCAGCCTTCGTACAGGAGTTTGAGATTCCGGATTCGGCTCCCAGGACTGTTTATGCATTTTACATGAAACAGTCACTAGGTAACATATAATCCCTGATCAAAGCCCTCAGGGTATTTAGGCAAAGCAACGCCTAGTTTCTTGATCCTGATCAGACATAGGTGTGAATTGGGCTGAGCTGCTTGGCCTTGTCAGGACTAGGGCAGTTCTGGGCATGCATGAAGGTGCAAATCTAGATAGCTGCTGAGCTTGAAAGTGTTAAAGTAAGTTGGAGACGGAAGGGGCCAGGTAGTGGGAAGGACCTAGGAGCTGTAGAGGGATGTACATGACAGTGTTTGAACCCAAAGTGCAGATTTCAGGTAAAACATCAGGTACTCCAGCACAAATTCCTCTTACGAGGAAGTGATTGTTCTCACAGATTCCTGAAGTGGAAACTCATTTACATAACCATCTTATGTGCTTTTTAAAAAAGTTCCATCCTAGCCACTACATTGGTACGTTGGCTTAGATTGTTTTACACTGGGCTGCATGTGCTGAGCTGCACAATGGTGGCTGCCATATGAATAGCTTGTTATTCTTACCAAGCATGACGACTGCTGTAGTGAAATCAAGAGCAACCTGCTCTAATGTAAACTGATTTCACATTGCTCCTGGCAGTCCCAGCTACCTCACCTAACCTCTTTTTTTTGGCCAGTCTTTTTCTCTTTTTCCTTTTTTTTTTCCACGGAAGACACACCCTGTGATTTCTTACAAGGTGTTTTATCATGTTTGCTGTTGCACTAGTGTCTGTGACCTGCAGATGTGCTTCTCTGGTATTGTCCTTGGTGCATTCCAAAACCACTTGGGCCCTCCAGCAATTATAGATTCCAGCTGCCTATCTGTTGCAGGGATAAGCTCTGTAGTGGCTCTGATGATTGCACCCAAGCATACTTACCTGCAGAGCACCACAGATGTGTGTCCGCCTCTCTATGTGGCTGTTGCATCTCTGATACCCCACCTGCATGTTTGGTGTGCTGCAGGGCTGGATAAATATGGACAGAGAGAAGCTTATTCAGAATGAGACTTCTGTCAGGCTGAACACGTGCAGATAGGCAGTGGGAAGCAGTTCTGTTGGTAAAGGAGTGGGGAAAATGGGGGAGTGGATTTGGGCCGGGAGTGCCACGGGAGAAGCAGTCCAATTTGCTGATCATAGCTGCCAGATCAGTGTGTATGATGGATTGATATAAATTCCTATCTATACATAAATACCACAATAGCATTTTAATGAGGTGTTTTCTAGTAGCACTTGTCCGGGCTGGTAGTGTTATGTTAAGGCTGGAGAAGTATCTCCAAGCAAGCTCCTTAGCTAAACTTTAAAAAGCATGGTGTCACCCAAGATCTAACTGATTTGTTTGGATAAGAGGTTTTGCTTGTTAGTTTCTGAACATACTTTCAAATAGGTTTGGGGTTTTACTTGTATTTATTTTTTTTTCCTTTTTGGCCCAGGTTTTGTGTTGGTGTCAGAAAACCCAACTGATGCAGAGATCTGCATTTATTATTTTCAATGCACAAATCTGGTGCCTTTTCTGAGGTTCATTGTTGTTCTGACAACAATAAGCTTACACAAGGGCTGGGTGGTCTGGGCCTTTGGGGTTGGGAGGAGTTTGGGTCTGTGACTCACAGGAGTGACCTGTGTCTCTCCAGAGACCAGTAGGTCTGTATATCCTATATATCTCCATATCCTGGCCCCCTTCCAGGTGACACACTTGGTGTTGCAGGCAGTGCTGTTTGGAGGCATGGTCTCCAGTGTTTGCAGCATGGTTCTGCTGAGACTCAGCAACCAACTTGGGTTGTGGTTTTGTCATGCCAGCAGCTATGTTCCTGAACTTTTGGCAGCTTGGGCTGCTTGATAAACGGCTGCACGCAAATAATGCAGAGCCCAGCATGTTGGCTGGGATGCAGCTGGATGCAGGTACCAGCTGGGGGGTGTGTGTGTGTGTGTGTGAAGAGTTGCTCTGCACCCACACACGCTCCCTGTGTGTCCTGCTCTGTGGAGTGTGTCAGAACCTGGAAGGTTGTCCCCTGCACACCTTTGAGATCACAGGCTGCTCCTGTCCTTATGCAAGGGACAGTCTGGGAGTAGAGATGAGCTGCAGTATCTGAGGAAACAAAACGTGGTGTGAGGAAAGGTTCAGTTTGGAGGCAAGATCTCAGGTGTTACGTTCAGCTGAAAACAACATTTTCATTAGAAAGCCTCTCAACATGTTGAGTTGCCACCACAAGAATGTGTGAGAGCTGCATATATCCAAAACAAAGCTGAAAAGTAGTCTTTCTTCTGCTAGCTCTGAACTGAGGAGGTTTTTGCAAATTTGACTCCTCTGTGGAGGCAGGACCTCTTTTCTGCTTAGTTTTAAGATCTGAGAGAAGTGAAGCCTCTTGACTGTTTGAACTTGTGATGCACACTCAGAATTCATTCATATTATAAATAAATTAGCAGGTAACCACAATAGTGGTAACAGCTTCCATTCTTTCTGGGGAATCATTAACTCCAGACAAATCTCCCTATAAAAACTAACAAAAAAGCCCAACAAAACAGACACAAAATAATATTGGTTGGAAGGGACATCTGGAGGGCTCTACACCAACGTCCTCAATAGCAGGGCTAACCTCAGCATTAGCTTAGGCTGCTCAGGGCTTTATCCATTAAATTTTGAAATCTCCAAGGTTGGGGATTTCACAAACCTCTCTGGGCACCCGCTCAAGTTAACCTGCTCTTATTTTGAAAAATTTCTTCTATGATGTCTATTGCAATTTCTTCTGCTCTTGTGCTGTTCAGCTCTGCAGAGAGTCTGGCTCACACAGGCCAGGGTGCCATTGCCCATCAGCACTGCAAAGGCATGATGCTGACTGTCACACAGGTTTATTCTGTGTCAGATGCAGCCTTTGTATTTGTCCTTGATGAATTTCAACAGATTTCTTTCAGGCTTGTCTTCCAGGTTGCTGGAGATACCAGAATGGCTGCCTTGTCCTCCAGCATAATGACACAGAACCTCAATTAAGTGTCCTGCACAGACTTGCTGAGGAACCATTATTTTCTGTCATCCAGATTGCTGATGAAGACTGGCCCTAGTGTTGTCACTTGAAGAATGTCACCTGTTAATACCAATTAAATGTCTAGTTCTTGACCATTATTATCCTTCAAGCCTTAGGGGATAGCCATGAGCTGTTTTCAGCCACGCTGTGGTGTATCCATTCAGGCAATGCCGTCCTAGATTGGCCCATACGGGAGACAATGTCAAAGACCATGCTAAAACAAAATAAGAGACATCCACTGCTTCCCCCACCTTGTCCATTGAGCACATCATTCCAGTACAGGTGACAACCACACCAGTCAGGTACAGTTTGTCTCCATTAGATCCATACTGGCTGTTACTAGCTACCTTCTTGTATCTGGACATGGCTCCTTTGTGGATTGGCTTCATAATATTCCCAGGAAAATATATGGATATCTTATGTAAAACATCTTCATCTTTACTTTCATTAGTCCCTTTCAGAACAAACAGGTTGATTACATGTGTTGAATTTGTGAGACCTTCAGCATGAGCCTGTGTTGTTGGTTGAGGAAACTTTTGTTAGGGAGTGGCTGAGCAGGCCAAAATCAGAAGCAACCTAACCAGGACACTCCTATTTCTCCTCCTCTGGGACTCCCCTTCTTCCCAGCCTCACCACCAAGGACAATCTTCGTGCCATTGTTGCTGTGGTCTTTGTGTTACCTCAGAGCAGGAGCCCTACAAGGAAGAAATGGGAAGAGCAGAGGAATGAGACTACCAGGCCACTGGACAGTTGAGTATGGTGTTGCCAGGTCCTGGCCCTGGCAAGGATTCAACTATTTGGAGTAAAAGGAAAAAATAAGCAGGAGAAAGGGTAAGGTCAACTTTATGGAGTATTAGGGATAGGCATGGTCCTTTCTAGAGAGCATGAATAGTTCAGGCAGCAGAAAGGTCCAGCCAGGCATTTGCCAAAAAACACATTTGCATAATGGCCTATAGTGGTTTGAATTCAGAGACAACAGTTGAGTTTCACTAGTTATAACTGTGGTTCACTGGTATCTGAATACAAGACTGAGGTCAGTGGTACTGCTATAGAAGGTAAGAAAGAGGATAAAAGCCACCAGATCTGACTGTGGGAGCCCAAGCAGGACAAATGCTGCTGTGCCAAGCTGGCCTGCATGTGGGTGGCTTGAGACTTATTCCTGCCATAGTGGCCTGGCTGCAGCCCCAGCACCTGCTCCCAGCCAAGACAGTGTCTGTGACATCCCCTGAATCGCCCCTTTCCTGGGGAAAACAAAACCCCTGGAAACACTGGTCAGTAAATCAATGGGCCAGCCTCACAGGTGGTCCTGCAGGATTCGTTGGGGCCTTCACAACCAGACTCAGCAGAGCAGACACATTCTTTGTGACTGAAACTGGACCATGGAATTGCACTTGAGGAAAGAGGCAGCACAGTGGTGGCTGGTAACGCCTCTATAGGAGCACTCAGGCAGGCAGCATCGGGCATGTCTTGCTAACTGGAAGAAACAGACGTAATTCTGCCATTTGTTGTATCCATGCTAATGTGATGGTAATTTGGTGATGGACTTGTAATCTCCTTACTAGCACATTAGAAGAGTTTTAAGAGTGATGCACAGAAAAGCAAATAGGAAGTTAGTGTAGTGACAGTGCTGCTGTGGAGCCATGTGCATTGCTAATGAAGGAGACACAGCTTAGATTCCTCTGCATGGCAGGCTGGGGATTCCAGGGTCCCGAGGTAAGTGTGAGCTACATGCACACTGCAGCCCTTCTGCGTTAATGAAACCTGATTTGCTGGGTCACCCTCCTGGAGTGACACAATATCATTTAAAGTTGTTTGCTTATTACAGAGATACTATCAAAAGGTGNCCACCCAGCAGTAATTATGTGTTGCTGCCTACTGGAAGTTCCCATGTTGGCATCAGAGTGGTAAGCCTAGAACTCATTGCTAAGATTACTTGCAAAGTAAAAGCATGATTTCTTGATGTCTGTTTTATATTCAGTTACTTAATACTCAGTATCATTTCCTTGTGATTTTTCTTACAATCATTAAAATGTTCCTGATTGCTGTTACCCTGTCACACTCCTATTTCTCAGCAGCTGTTTGCATGCAGCCTTCCCATTAAGCTAGAAAGCAGCTCTGGGACCAAAAAAATTAGCAATAGCATTTTTGGTTTTTCCTTTCCTTTTCAAAGGGTCGCCTTTTGAATTCTAGAACCTTCTGTGTAAAACACAGCTCTTTACTGTAGGTGCTTCGCCATCCTGAAAGCTTATAATTTCATCCCCTTTTCTTGGGACAAAATTATTCCCTTGTCAATGCAGTTCCAATCGAACCAGTCTGGCTTGGCAGGTCTCCACTCCTTCTTTGTTTAAGGTTATTTATTTTTATATCAAAAAGTTAATAAAATTGACAAAGGAGATTTATTCAGATTCTAACCAAGCAGTTTTGACACAAGCAAAATAAAACATCCAACACACTTCCTTTTATTTATGGCATCAGTGCTGAGCCATCATAGTACCAGCAGTAGGCAACTTTTCCTCCCTTCACCTTTTGAAACCTCTTTGGCACCTGTGTCCCACACCAAGCTCTGCGGCTGCTCAGTGTCTTCCATCATACAGGCCGTTGTTGGGATGAAGTGGGAGATTTTTCCCAGAAGCAAGGCCAAGCCTGTGGAGAGGGCCCCAGCCCCAGAGTGCAGGGCTCTGCCTGGGAAGGAAGGGCAGGAGGAGCAAGGCAAGGGGCCCTAGTGCACCTTCAGCCACCCAGCTGGGTGGTCCACCATAACAGAGTCTGCAAGGAGGCTCAGGGGAGCCCTTCTGGGTGGGCTCAGGTTCTGTGGAGCCCGTCCCTACAGGGGGGATGTTCCCAAACACTTCAGCAGGACCAGTGGTAGCCTCCCCTTGCCTTGGTTCTAAGGTTCAGACCTTTGGTGCTGAGAGCTGTGATGAGTTCCACAGAGTGAATGCTAAGCCCCAGAGTCCTTACCCAGGAAGTGGGCTCACATTTAGGGATCAGATATAGTACCCAAATGAGCTTGTAAACACACTATGGAACAGGAACTGCAATCTCTTTAGCAAGACCCGGGTTTATGTATTTTCATCAGTGAGTTGGGATCAGAGTGAGTGTAGGTCCTAGGGGATGGTTGACTGTAGTTACCAAAGAAGAAAGATGTGTGGGAGGATGGAGTAACACTTCAAAAGAGAAGATGCATATTCATTAACATCTTCACTGTTTCTAGCCAGTGGACAAGGATTCTCCTGAGACAAGGATACATGGGGCCTGGACAAGGGGATATATTGTCTTTTAATGTGCAGATCAATGGAGGGAAAAGAGAAGAGACAGCAATGGAAGGGAAAATCAATTCACTCAATGTATTAATATACCAGCTCCACAACCTCTGTAAGCACTATAATATCAGTGTCATCTGAAACAGGCATGTGACATGTCACCTAACAGGGAAGTTGCTTACGAGGCAGGGACAAGGCTAGTGACAGCCATGCCATGCACTGGGACGTTTGCTGCAGCAGCAGTTTTGTTTCTGACCCCAGCACTAGGACTGCTCAGCCTCCAGGCCTGTGAGTGTTTCGGGGTGCCTTGCTGTCCCGAGGCTCTGCTCCCCACTGAGACCATGCACGGGCAGGTGTGTGGGTCTGCAAAAGGGAACTGGGGAGTTACTGTGCCCTCCTGAGCAGGATCACTGCACACCAGCTGCTCCGGGAGCAGGGCAGGTTACAGACAATGTTAGCCAGCATTTCAGCTGGGCAGGCTGGAACTGGCATCAGATCAGGGTCTGGGTTTCACAGGGTTCTCACAGAGCTTGTTGTGGCACATGCTTCTGAAAGCCAGTGGGATGGGGTACCCAAATCCATTTGGTGCTGTCAGTGTCTCTGTCTTGCTTACTTCAGGCATGTCCAGAAGGCTGTCGACCACCAGAGTTTCTAGTCTCAATGCCCACGTGCTGTGACGTGCCTGCCCTAAGGAAAAATGTGAGGGCATTGGCTCTTGCCCCAGAAAGGATGCACAGCCTGTGTGTTCAAACTCCCCATGGGTGCAGCCAGAAGCCGGCCTTTGGGAGCTCTGTTTTTGTTTGACACTGCCTGATCCTTGCCCTTCAGAGTGCTGCAGCTGAGGTGAGGTGACCCTGGTTTGGCAGGTCACACCCATGCTGTCGAGCTGTCCCAAATACAAGCAGTGTCACCTTTGTGCTACTTCCAGCTGAACAGAGAGGCATTTGCCTCCTCTTCATGTATCAGGAAGGTCAATCTCTGTATGGACTGCCTTTTCTTTTAAATCTATACATTAAAAGGCATCATAAAATGCTGTACTAGGGGTGCAATTAATGACTCTTTAGAAGCACTATGAGGTTACTGGCTCTCAGTGCAGTAAATAGAAAGCAGGGAGGTTCTGGAGTTCATTTCCAAACAGGTGACTGGGAACTCTCAAACCAGGAGGCAATTAGTGTGTCTGCAAGTCTGGTTTCTCCTTTCCCTGAAGTGAAGGTGGGCATTAGGCTGAGGCATGCAACATCCAAATCATGCCTCATCTAAAATTTGCCAATAATAATTTGTTGCTTTCTACTCTTTAGCAATCAAACAGAAACATTTCAGCTGGTACCTCCTGGGTGACAAGGTTTGAGAAATAACCTTTTGGTCACTATTGCACCTGAAGTAAAAGAAGTGAAAATGTTCTTAGGTGATACAACAGCTACATCTCATGAGCAGAGCACATTATCTCAGAGTTACCTGTATTCTCCAGTGTGATCCAGAGTTTATTAACAAGAAAGTGTATTAAATCTCTGAGTGATACTGTACACACTGCCAGGGAAATGCTGCTCAGGATTACAGGAGTATATTTGCCTGATACAGAAACCTTTAAATTTGCTACTGTTTATTAGTGGCAAAAGCTGCCTTGGCTGCCGTGGGAGCAGGCCTAGGGCAGTAATGCCATGTCACAAGAAAAGGGCCAGGTTGTATCACCAGCATTGTAGTTGCTCAGTAGGCTGTTGACCCTCTACTTAGTTTTGAGAAACACCTTTAAATTCCAAAATTTGTACTGTGATATCTAACCAGTGTAAAAATATAGGTAATGATACGTAACAAACAAAGGTATTCTTCCCAATGAAGCCATGTTGAGTCATTTTGTATTAATACCAAAGGAAGAAACCAAGTTTTTACAACAATAGTTGGCGATATTTCTATTAAATAGCATTACCCAGTAATTTCTAAAACCACCTGTTAATTACAGCTTTCAGGCCTTGCAGGCAGTTCTGTTTTATATGAGTGCCATCAATGGCAGACTACAGCCTTTTGTCATAGGCAAACGACCACAAGTTACCGAATTCCTTTCTGGGGTAAATCCATTGACACTGGGTTTTTTTTTTTCTTTGGTTTGGTTTTGGTGGTTTTTTGGGGTTTGGTTTTGTGTTAGATTTTGTGGGGGGTTTGTGGGTCTTTTTGGTGGTTTTTTGTTTTGGTTTTTGTTTGGTTGTTTCTTTGTTAGTTTTGTTTTTTCCTGACATTGACAGGTAAAATTCAAATGAGGCAGCTTATATGGCACGATGTCACCTCTGTGTCACAGCCACTGGCCCAGGCTGGGGGCCCACGGCAGGCACGGCGCAGGACAGGCTGGGCTGGCTTTGTGCGAGCTTGGGCAGCTGGAGAGCAGGAGGTGCCTGCTCTTCAGGATGCCCATCTCCATCAGCTGGGGCAGCTGAGCTGTCCTGTGCATCCCCTGAATACTGAACCCTGCAGCAGTCAGCAGGAGGGCTGGCACTGGTGCTACGCCCCGCTGTTACTGGTGCCCAGCTGCTCTGGGGAGGTGTCACGCCGGGAGGACACCGTGTTGTGCTGCAGAGCATTATCATCTGCCTGCCCAAGCACAGCCTACAGCACACGACACAGGAACAGGGAAGGATAAACCTCTTGCACGTAACTGTAACACTGACAGGGAAAAAGTGACATATATTGTGTACTTATCACCTGGACTAGCTGTATTTATCATTGCTGTTGTTAGTGCTACTATTGCATTGTTACCAGTAGCTGCCCAGTCAGTGCTGAGCTCCACTGTATTTAGCTCAAATGCACCCAAACCCCTCCAAAAAACTTACAGTTTAGAATGCAAGTGACTTAAAATGGTGAAGAGGAGGGATAAAATCAAATGGATACAATTAGCTTGGGCAAAATTTAGTCATTATTTTCTTGGTATAATTATAAAATGGACAAAGGTAGCACCAACTAACCTCAAATACCCTCCTAGCCATAATTAACAATATTGCATAATAATGGTGTCAGTTTAAACATTGTTTAAACCCGATGCTTTGCTCAAAATTACTGTATGGCCACATATCTTGCACAACAGACTAACATGCAGCAGTGTCTTGACTTCCATTTTCTATTGCATTGTGTCATCTGTGCATAGGAAAAGCTCTTGGCCAAAGAGGAGTCAGTGGTATAGTGGTTAATAAAAGTGGGTAGATTCATCTGTCTGTGGTATACAGGGAGCAGGTAAATATTAGAAGTGCACAGTGTAGAAGTAGATACAAAGGGAGTGCCCTTTGCCTGCATTTACCCTTGGCTACACCACTTAGAAGAATTGCATAATTGATACAAATTGAACCACATCAGTCCTTTATTTATAGAACATAATGAAATGGTTTTCAACATCCTGGATCATGCTGCATGGGTGATTGCCATATATGCACCCAAGGAGAATAAATAAAAACATTTCCCCAAGGTATTATGTCTCTTCACCTTCTCTAGTTGCATCCAGGGCTTTATTTGGAGAGCAGCTCTGTGAGGAGTGCAGCACGTAACCCTGCCGTGCTCTGGCACAGGTGTCAGGCAGAGGAGTGCTGCAGTGGGGATGCTCCATAGCCCTGGAGTTTCCATTTCCCAGGTGCTACGTAAAGCGTTTCATAGGCTGGCGGAGCTTAGGGTGCATCTAAACATACCCCAGACTACTGAGCACAGCCCCCTTGTAACCCTGCAGTTAGTCCCTGTTCAAGCTCCACAGCTTGAATTTCACACAAACCCGGCTCACCAAGCCCTGCGGGGTCAGGCTCAACAACCCGTCAGGCTGTGGCATTCGGAAGCTGTTTTCCATGATGGCAATGGCCACGAGTCATTGATTAGGCAAATGACAGAGCTAATCTCACCCTGCTGCTAGAGCCATGGGCTCCCACAGCAGCCACACCATCAGTTCATCTGATGGTCTGTCAGTACTGGCTCTGACACCCTGACTGGAAGTCACCCAAGGCAGACTCTGGTCTACAACAGAAGCAGGAGCATCAGGTGGCACTGAGACAGTGATACTGTAAAAGTTGCATAAAATAAAACAAATTCTTTTATCTTTTGTTGTTGTTGTTGTGGCTATTATTGGAAAAATATGGATAATTTACAAGTATTTCTCTCGCTGGCTTGTTTGTCCATCTTTATATGACCTTCTACTGTTCCTATTGCATCATTTACATTTGGCCTTTATTTATGATGCTGCATTGTTTTATGTATATACTTTATAATTAGAAATACTAATTGCAAGCTTGCCTACTACCTTCAGTTGGCTTTTCCAGAGCAGTACTTACAAAAACCTCACAATTACTCAGTTGTTTTCAACTGCTCAATGAGTGTTTTCATACATCAAAAAACCCCAGGACTATCTTTTTAATTTTTCCTATTTCTAAGCTTTACATGGTGCCCAGCTGGTGCATAGAAACGAATCACATCAAAACTTGCATCTTCTTAGAAGCTGTTTAAGGACTTTTCTCAAAAATCCTCTTTTTTCTAAATGAAAAAAAAAATACCACATAGAGATACTGAGGGATTCCCATGCTAGCTGTTATATTAGACTGTAATTTTTCTGACATGTAAAACTTTAGCCGAAGCGCATTGCCATATTTTTGATACATTTCAAACTGAAAAAAGTCCATATAAGCTAATGGTTCTGCAAGAGGGAGCTAGTAATTTCCATACACTCGCTTCAAACTTTGACACAATGCTCCCAGTTTATCATTTGTTATTTCAACTTTGATGGTGATTCAGTGGTGTTATTCCACTGAAAAACTGGAGTAACACAGCAGTGAATCAGGCTCATTGGCTCTGCAACTCAGTATCTAAAGTGAAGATCCACCTACAGGTAAAATACTATCACACTGCAAGTATCTCACAGACTGAAATCTGTCCTGGCTTGCCAGATCTTCATCTGAAAAGGATTGCACAGGCTCAAAATTAAAGTGCATGGTGACTGCATTTTAGTCAATGGTTATACTCATGTCAACGAGATGAGCTGGTTTTGGCTTTTCTCATTACAAATTGCTCAAATCAAAAATAGCAGAGCAGAGGGTTACTCCTTTTTGTTGCTGCTGTTTTCATTATCTGGCTGCCATGGATGTAGAAAGTAGCACCTCTGTCACTTGCCCAGGAGGGCTGGAAAGCCAGGGCCAGCACCTGCAAGGCCCAGCGTGCAGGAGGTCGCTGCCTGTGAGTGAGCTCATGCACTGAGGCTGGAGGCAGCTCCAAGGAGACACCTGCAAGTGTTTCCTGCAGCAAAGGAAGTTACATCAGACACTACAGCTATTTCACTGGCAGCCATGAGCTCAGCTTCACAGTGTGACACTTCAGCAAACCCCATGGCAAGTAATGATAGAGAGTGTATGTAAGTGTAATCACCTTACTGGGTTTTCCTCCTTCAGTGTGATCATGTCATGATTTATTAAGTAGTCTATATTCAAACTACCAAATAACTTTCCCTTTCCCTTATATGATTCCCTTGAGAATATGTCGTTCTTGTTTTGTTCCCTTCCCAAAGTCAGTCTTTAAGTGCGTCTCGTAGAGAAGTACATTCTTCCAGTGCCTGCAGCCATGGCCCTCTACCTTGTGCACAAACGCTGTCCATTTACCTCTCGTGCACCCTGTGCTTAAACTAACTGAGAAAATAATGGTTCCCAGTTACATGATGGCACAGTCACATGTCTGTTGATTGACAAACCACCATTGCAGAGGTCCTGAGCAACTAACTGAGTATGTAGTTTTACTTAGAGGGGAGGGGTGGGAGAGGGGCCCAACTTATGTCTAGCAATTGCATGGGGAGCACAACTGCAAAAGCTCTTCTGTTTCTGCCACTTGGTACAAATGTCACCTTGGGTAGCACCTCTGCTGCTTGGCAGCACTGCGTGAGCCCTCAGGCATGGGGCTTTGCCTGGTATGGTTCACACCTCCACCCCGGAACTGCAGATGCAGTGCCCAGGCCCTGCTTGCCCAGGGCACTGGGGTCTGGCAGTGCCAGGCACAAGTGGTGTCGCACAGGCTGCGGTCTTGAGAATGACATCAACACTGAGACACTGCTGCTGCGTTTCACTGGGTTAGCACAAGCTTTTTCACCCCATTAAAGGCTTTGTCTTTGGGTCTTCAACCTGAAATCCACCCAGATGTTAGTAGGTGGAGGTTGGTACTACCTGCTGGTGTTCAGCTGATGGCATCAGGCTACAGTGGCAACTGGGTGACACCACGAAGAGTGCCAATTTGCTGGGGACCCCAGCAGAGGGGAAGAGGGGGCTGTGACCTGCCAACGTCACAGTGTCCATGGCAAGGTTTAGCTGCAACAGATGGGAGAGAAGAACCGTGTCTAATTGCTTTCAGAAGCAGACTGCAGTGACACCCAGCCTTGACCAGTGCTGAGCAATTGAAACTGTCAAAGAGACACCAGATGAACCCAGGAAAAGTGAATGGCCATGAAATAAAATACGAAATGAGCCAAAAAGGCAGAATCTTACAATAACACTTATATAAACATTCGTCTGTTAAGAAGTCAGCCAGCTTTTATCTTGTAGCAGGGAGATTGTTTCTGAGAACTTTGCAGAGTCAAATGAATTCATGAACCTCCATACCAAGGTGCAATCATTAGTCAGTAAATGAATTACACATAATTATCTGCTTTGTATTTAATTCACTTGGCTTCCAGTTTCTTACTCTTCGTACAGTGAAACTCTCTCCCTCTCACACAAACACACTCTCCATGGGCAGGAGGTTTTGGAGGGCTGCCATCGTCCTGACTCACGAATCAGACTCCATGATTTGAATGATATTTATCTAAGCCTGCAAACAAAGAAGATGGCTATGTGTCCAATGAGAGAATAATTATTATTATTATGTTTATAGAGCAACAAAGTTGGGAGTTAGGACCCTGGGGGAAAGGCAGCAGGAAGGGCGAGCTGGGCAGAGGCGAGAGTTTGTAGGCAGTGGTTCAGGGCAGGGTTGTGCCAGGGTTCCCTGCCTCTGAGTCACCTCTGCCAGGAATGGCCCAGCAGCCAGGGGCAGTGGCCAGGTGATGCCTGATCTGGCAGAGATGCTTGCTGGGAGCTTCAAGACCACCTTCCCAAAGGTTCTTGCCATGATATCAGGAAAACACTGGCCCCGCAAGGGATTTGGCAGTGGCTGAACCGGGTTGGGCTTGGCACAGAGCACCCCAGATAGCTCTGCCACTGTGAGGCTGAAGGTAGGGGTGTGCCAGTCTGAAAGCGACCCAGCCCTGGCTGCACAGGATAGCAGCACTGACAGAGCAGCCTCCTGCTTGCAGCAGATCGTATGTGTTCTTTTCTTATGCAGAAGTCACCTGTACACCTACATCCACAATTACTTTAATTTACCTACCAAGGGAAAAAATCCGTAACAGAAAAAGCTTATTTTTCAAGCAACAGCCACTGCCACAGAAGGCTGCTTAAAAATAAAAATGTCCTTTCAATGACATGTGGGTTCTCCCTGCTCCACAGTGCCCGGCTGGGCAAGGGAGCCCTGCTCCACTACTTGGGAGAGCTTTGGACACTGTGATAATGGCAGTGTCATTTGTGACCCAGGCTTGGTCCTGCCACATGAGTGTTCTGTACTCAGAGAGGGCAGTGACAGTGAAGGATCTACCTGTCCTTTAGGACTGTCCATGACAGGTAATAAGTTTGGTAATTTAAAAAAAGTTAATTAAAAAAGTTATGTAATAACTAAAAATTTGAAACCCATATTTCTAAAATGCATCTGCCACTCGAAAGCCTCATCTTGGCTGGGACTGCAAGTGTCCCATGATTTTAGAGGGCACCCCATGCCATGCTAGAAAGAGGGCCCCAGACTTCTGGTGTGTGGCTGTTTCCAAGCCACGCACCTGCACAAAAGATGGGCCCATAGAGACACTTCTGGTGCATCTGTACAGAGGAAGAATGACTGGTAGCTTTTCATCAGCTTGGTACCAACAAGCAACAGCCTTGGCCATCACAGCTGTGGTTCTGGAGACCTCGGAGGACATCAGACTCTGGAAATGCTTTGGTTTAAGGACTCAATCTGCTGTGGTAACAGCAAGCAGCACTTCAGTCAAGAAAGTTGGGAAAAGTGTCATTTATACTTCCATTACCTCAGCTTGAGGATGGTAAAGTTTGAGCCACTTTGTAACTACCTCAAATCGTCTTCAGGTTAACAACATACAGCTGGGGAGACAGCAGGGCAAACAGCCAGGTGAAGACGTTGTCTGGAAATAACAATGAATTTAGAATGAATCCTACACAGGGAACAAGACATCCCATTCTTGTTCTTCCAAGACCGCTGTGAAACAGTTCCAGATTTTGTCCTTATTACTGGAAGGGAGGCAAAGCCAATAACCTGGATAATTATTAATGCTTTAAAAAAACCTACTAAAAATGCAAGATAAATAACTTGATGTCCCTCCCAGCCAACCCAGTTTTAGAAACAAGTTTTATCTCACCAGGTGCTTTAACTGATGATTATATCTGTGTTAATATCCTAGGAAGAAACATGGAAAGGCTTTGGCAAAGGACAAATTGCCAATGCAATGACGGGCAACAATACTTTGAATTACGAAGCATTTCTTAGAGGATGGGTATTGAAGTGCTGGATTTTTAAAACCATACTTCCCTACTCAATTTCCTTTTCAGAGCAACTTAAATGAAGGAGAAGGTAGAAAACACCTATATGCCAACATTAACATCCCAAAGGCAGAAAAAGGCTTTATAGGAGAGCAATCAAAACTCTTTCTGAGGCAATACTGGCCACAAGGAGGAAAATGAGATTTTATGGCCTTAGTAAAAACTGGGAGCCCTGGATCAAGGCTTTCAAAGTCTCTCAAAACTGACACCTAACCCTAAGAGAGCCAAACCTCCTCTCAGGGCTTCAGCCTGCATTGCTGGAGCAGCAGTGGGACACTGGCTGCCTCCCTGCTGCCCTTGGAGGAGCGAAGGACCCTGCACAGGTTACCTGAACTCACAGTAGCACTTAGCCCATATTTAGCATTGAAAATTGCTGCTTCTGATGCAGATTATTTTAGAATGGAGACAGATCTTTGTGGCCCCATATATGTTTGTTTATTTAAATATCAGTTTGTTTGTCTATCAGTTGAACTTATAAAAATATTACTACTCTTCAAAAAATTACTATGAAGCATTTTAAGACCCTTGGATGGAGGAAGCAAACAAAGCCGTATTATCAAGCAGGTAGTGAAATAACTAAGCACAAGCTTTCATAAATATTATTGTGCAGGCAGCAGTTTCCACATCTTCCTCTCTCCCTCCCTGGAACACAGAGGGTTTATTAATATAAATTATTACTACAGGTAGAAAATCTAGAAAGTAGCCAAACTTACCCTCTTTACAGTCCCTGAGCAATAATGCCATGAACTGGAGGTCCAATATGAATGCCACAAATTATTCTCTCTAAGCTGACAGAAAACAGTCAAAAGAGCAGAGTTATAAATCACTGCTTCCTTAAAAATCACTGCATTTGTCAATTTCTCACACCCGTTCCAGCACATCTTGGACATGATGTGGCTTTAATTTTTAATTTTTCTAATATTGCAACATGGATGGCAGCTGGCTTTGCACACCTGAGCACGATCACATTGTCACATGTACCCCCAGCCTACAGAGCAGTCATGCTCATCGCTGGCAGACCCGAGGAGGTTTCTGATGAATGTTGTTCTCCAGTTGCCTGGTGTTCCCGGGAGCACGGGACCAGCTGGGGCACGGTGCTGTGGAACACAGCTGTGGAGCATATCCAAACATCACAGAGCGCCAGCAAAGCAAGTTCAGGGCTGTCTGCACCCATCTGCAGAGATGTGTTTTTTCAGCATAGCACAAGAACTTAGAATCAGGTCCATTTCCAGGGTGAACACTGTTTATTTTGGTGCAAGATCAGTATGGGAAAATACATTTTCAATTTCAAGAGAGGAATTTTCCCAGTTTACAAATTGTTCCATGTTTACAGAGTTTTAAATTATTGTAAGTAACAAAAGAGCACAGATTCAGTAGCAGAAATAAGAATAAGGCATACAGTTGCTGGATGTCTTGAGTTATACCAGTGAAGCCAACACAGTATTTTGTAGAATGATTAATAGCTTGTGCTTGTGGAGATTTTACTGATTTTTGCTGAAGGTACTCAAGTAACCTTGAGTGTCCCAGGTTACCAGACTTGGGACAATTACGTTGCTGGGCTATGCTCATGTGTGCTTTGGAAGGCTTAGAAGGGGACAGGGAGAACAAATGGAAAGAATCACATCCTCCTCCAGATCACAAATCATGCCTGTTTATACCTGAAAGGCCATAAATTTATCTGTTTGCAGAGCACTGGCAGGTCGCCTGGGAACTTCCATTACACGATGTAGTTCTGCAATGCACCTCACAGTGTCACAGGTGGTATCTTTAGCATGCAAAGGAAAGCTCACAGCTCATGTCTGTGATTCAAAAAGAAATCTCTGATTAATGTGATTGCATTAATTTGTGTGTCCTGTGAGGCTGTTGGTGTACTTCCTCCAGTAATATTGCAGTGCATTTCAGTTCCCAGCTTTTATATTATTCCATTTAGTTTTGTTGCACAACCCTTGCTCTAGGATGAACCTATGAATTCATATTTTGGTGGTGTGAAGCAATCCTGCCCTGACCTTGCCACGGTTCCTTACACGCACAGAAAGCGTCCTCTGAAGCCAGGGAGAGTTTGGCTCTAAAAGCTGATGGCAGGACAGGTCATGTCCTTTCTATCCCAGGCAGGCAAGGTCTGACTGTGTGCTCCCAGGCCTTTCTAGCACCTTCCTGTCTGATAGGGAGGAGACTCATAACCTGGGCTCCAATGTGCAGCTTTGTGCTGTGATCACACACTGTAAATTCAGGAAAGCGAGTCCACCCAGCACAGCTAATGGGCACAGCTCTGAAATACAACCTTTGCTGAGGAACCCATTTCTGGCCCTGCCTCCTGCTGCCCCATGCCAAAGTCATGAACTAACCCCATTTACAATTGTTTTATTCAACATATGGGTCCCAGATAGGGAGAAATAGCCAAAAAAAGGGCAAATTTAACTCAATACAGGAAAGTCCCCACTGCACTGGGCGTGGGTACTGATGAGCTTGGCTCTACAACAGAGTAAGGACAAAAATCCAAAGAGAAGAGAAAAGCTGAGCTGGGAGGGGCAGAGGAAGATTTTGTGTGTGCCTGGAAAGGAAACAATGGAACACGGGGAAGGAATTAAAAGAACCAGATCCTTCTCTGCATCACAGCCCTGCAGTTTAAGTTACTCCCTCACACTGGACCAACCTGTAGTGCCCTGCTTCTCACATTGCTCCCCTGTGACTGCTGTGGTGGAGCTCCATCCCATTAGATGTGTCTCACCCAGGGACCATGAGGGCAGCAGTGCTCTTAGCATGTCAGATCACATCTCCCTCCTTCTTTGCGATGACATTTTGATGTGTTCCCCACCCACTCAGGCCTATTGCAAGCCCCTAGAATTGAGCGCCGGCCCCACAACCTCTGCTGGACATAAGCCTCTGACCTCTGACCTCTCACCCCCAAACTAACCCTGCTCCAGGCAGACAGGCGCTCTCTTTGGAGGAAGCCTTCCCACCCACTGCTTCCCTGCCATGCTTCCTGGGGAAGAGCTACACAAGGGAAGGACAAAGGCAAGATGGAATTTCCTTGCATGCTTTTGTACCTATGTCCTCTCATCTCTGTTTCCACCAAGTTTCTCAAGCTTACTGTCTTGTTTGTGAACTGCTGTGTGTTTTACTAATGGCAATACTGATTCTTTTCCATTATTGCTATATTCCATAACATATTATTAATATTCACCCTTGTACACTCTTTCTATGTTCGAAGCATTTGCAGCTACTTCCTGCTTATTTCTCCCAAAAGCAGTGTGAAGGAAGTGGGGATGTCATCATGAGAGAGCCCCTGCTCAGCAAATGCACCAGTCACTGCAGAGAGGGTAAGAGTGACCAGCAGCATCCTTGGCAGTTGAGTGTCTTTTGGTCTGAACTGATGCCATGATGATTTTTGTCTTTTCTTTTATACCCCTGTTATACCTTTTTGCAACTTCTGTATTCTTGGTGCTTTTGCCTACATTCTTGGACTTGTTTGTTAAGCTAAGAGACTAAACATTTTAGAGGCTTTGTAGTTAGGGTGCCAGTGTGCCCAGACCCCAAGGTCCTCTCCAGAACACATTTTGTAAACTAAGATAGAACCATCCAGGGGAGGGTTCCTTAGAGAGGGGGGCTCATTCGAGCCTCTCATTGGGGAATTTTTGATAGATATGCTAATTAGTAAGACGTAGAATGTAAAACCAGATATAGAGGAAGGGGATTGCGGTGGCCATTGCGGGGGTGCATGGAGGTGTATTCGACCTGGTCGTGGTGCACCTAAGGATCCTTACAATAAATACCAAGGTAATACCCTTTTCCCCTTCTAACCGTGTTCGCCTCTTGATTTTAAGACCACGAAAAGGCATCAGAACAACCCAGAAAGTTTCTCAGAAAGAAGCGAAGATTCACAGTTCCCTTCAGATACAAACAATGTCTGCCAGTGCCCATTCAGTGAGTCACCTTAAGAACTCTCAGCCATATACAATGAACAAAAATGGTTTAAAAGAGGTGTGTTTATAAACACACACACACATATATATGCACATGTATATGTGGATAAATGGGTGTATGTACATAAATACCCACCTAATGTATAATGTCTAGCTAAGGTAGAACTGTAAATATACAATAACAAATTGTTTATTATATTGTAGGTATTCTATATGTTGTATATGTTTTGTATACACATCCCTATGAGATATAATCAAGTTTCATTTAGCTTCAATAAGCCCTGGACTATGGTCAAGGTAATCTATCTGAATATTTGGGGTTCCCTGTTTGGAGGGTGAACTATAAATGTCCAACTTCCCTGTCTCCAAAAAGCCAGAGGAACTTTATCCCTTCCTCATAGCACCTGTGAGAGTATTGCGCTGACATTCATCAAGAGAAGCCTGAGACAACCAGAACACCACCATCCTCTCAGGTCTCTAAGTCCTGTTCCTCTGAGGCCACACCACAATAAATAGCACTGCTGCCTGGAGACCTTCTGCTGCTGAGAGTGTGAAGGGACAGGTTACACACTTGGAAGTGTACAGCGTCCTTCAGCATTTATTTGTTCACTGCAGAGAGAAAGTGAGTCATGAGAAACCTTAAGGTGCAGCACTCAAAACAAGGAGTGTATAAATGATTAGCCAGCAAGGGAAGGTCAGCACCAGTCCTTCAAGTCTGAGCATGTTCCACTGTCGATGGCACATAAATAATCCCAGTTGTGTGCCTGTGGTTGCGGGAGAACAGCTATCACCCTTCTAGTCTCTGACATGTCTCTGACTCATAAAATATCATCAATGAGGCTGATCTCAGTTTTCTTTAAAAAAGGTAGCTAAGGCTACAGAAGTGGTAAAAAATGGAATTTGATCAACAGATCCGGTTTCAGGATGCACACTTTTAACAAACAAACCAAAACACCTTCACTACACAGAGAGCCAAATGCAAGGATGGGAGATGGACCTGAATTCTGTTTACACTTGTGCAGCAATGCAATTAATCATCTTGTCAGATAAGATCCAATTGCAGAATCTTTATTAGCACACTGATGAAATTGAAAGAGCATACACTGCCTGTTTTCTTCAGATCACAGGTTGAGTTTAAAGCCTTTGCTGATAAGGAAAAAATCAACTGATCTCGTCAGTACGCAAGAATGACTAGTGATTCACTGGGAGGTATCTGGAAAGAACACTGAGATTTTTTTTCCTAGAATAAACTAGTGATTTTATAGAAAATATTCTGTTAGTAATGCATCTAAGTATACTAAGTATGTTATCCTTAAATGCACTGATACTTGTGGCACTGCATGATGAAGCATCTAACTACTGTCCAAAGGCTGGAGGTCCTGCTATTTTCAGCAATATCAACTGTATCAACTATCCAGGACATCACTGTAATTTTTTATTCAGCTTATTATGCAGTTTATTGTCTGTGGCTGCTCTTAGACATCTCTGGCACCCACCTCTTGTAGAGCTACTGAGTAGCTGAGTACCTTTTGTACTGGTACTAAGCCTTTCTTCGATACTCTGAAGTAAATAGTTTATCATGAATTGAAGTTGGACAGGTGAGCTGCATCATAGACACGGGGCAAATCCTTAATGGTGCAGAGAAACAGAAGCTTCTGTGGGGTGGGAAAATAAACATTCATATATGTTTAGTCTGAAGGTCCTATGCTAAAATGTACATAAATAATTTCACAGACATCTGCATGAGAAAGGACAGACTGCACAGCACTGGGTGAAATAGTAATTTTTTCAGCATATTTCTATTTAGAAATTCAAGAGCACAATCCTACCACAGCCCAGCAATTAGAAGGAATACCAGGAAAAGTGAAATATAGAAATATAACAGACAACATAATCATCAGTCTGCCTGTTCTCAGTGAGCTTCTCTTGAGCATTTTTCTTTTACCTGCAGTCAGTCTGAGACACTCTGATCCCTATGGCCAAGCAGATATCTGGCTGAAAGAAAAGGAGTCAAGAGCCCACAGAGGTGTAAAGCCAAGGCCAAATGTTCTCAGTGAGCTGTGGGGGACGAGAGTGGATGAGGCACCCTGGACTGCTGGATGTACCAGAGCAGTGAGGCAGGGCATCAGTGGCTCCTGTCTCAGCTGGAACAGGGCAGGTGACA
Source organism: Machaerirhynchus nigripectus (assembly GCA_013397975.1). Classification (NCBI taxonomy): domain Eukaryota; kingdom Metazoa; phylum Chordata; class Aves; order Passeriformes; family Dicruridae; genus Machaerirhynchus; species Machaerirhynchus nigripectus. The sequence continues at coordinate 1,098,381 of VZRQ01000392.1, forward strand.
ACTGGGTGACGCCACTACAAAACATGAATGTTGACCCATCCCTGCCCCTCCTTGCTGTCAGGCAGTGGGTGGCAGAAATGGTGACACCCCTGCCCTCTAACTGTAGGGAAGGATGGAGTTTCCATACATTTGGGTAAAGATCTGCTGTAGGCCTATGCTCATACAGCACGCTTTCCAGCCTCAGTGCCCTCTGACTTACCCGCACTTCCTCTGCAGCCACCACTTTCTGTCTGGGGCATTCTCAGCTCCTCAGGTGCTGCCAAAGTGTGCCTTGCTTGTGATTTAATGAAGTGTAGAATTAAACGCAATTTTTAATTTTAATGAGTTTTAACTCCACACAGAACTGTACAAAATTCAATTAAATAATTTTGCATTTTTCCCTGTCTAAATACATCCATAGCTACACATCCTGTCTTAATGTAATATATTTGTGGATGTGGTCCATGCATCACTTTGATGTGAGAATCTTTAAATATTTTTAAAACAAACGTTATCTGTGCAGTAGAAAATCCTTAATATGAACCATTCTTACCCCTCAGGGTAGCTGAGATACAGGGGAGACATATTTTCTTCCATACAGCAGTTATATTTTTCAGGACCCCCAAAATCTGATACTGAACTGGCCAAGAAAAGAGACAAGTCTCTTGCTTTGGTAACTGGATGCCAACTTCCCGCCTGTCAGAGAACTTTGATTAACACTTGACCATGTATGGTTTTCAGATTTATTTATCTTTTTGCTTTCAAAATAAACTGAAATAACAGAAAAGGCCCTTGAAAAGTAACAGAAAAGACATCTGAAAAATGCCAGTTGTTGTACAAACAACAGTGAGTGAAACTGGGAGACAGAATTTGCTTTGTTTGCATATGTGGGGAGTGGCAGAGGAGCAGGACCACTGAGGAGCCATGATACCATCTTCAAGTTATAAGATCCTCTTCTAAGCCATTTCAACAAATGTTATATGCTGAGTTTGCATCATTCTTCTCTCCATTCTGCAATCACATGGATATTCACTTGTGCAGCAATAGCTGGGGCAAGGAGCCAAAACATAATGGCCTTGTTTAGACAGCTGAACTTCTGAAAAGGGTAAAATCTAAAACGAATTTTAAGTTCTGCCTGTGGACTAAGCCCACATACATACATTTTGCCTGGAATAGTATTTTTAATGCGCATTTCTACAGGCACAGTGAGTGCTGAGATCCTGGGTGTGCAGTTTACTCATGCAGAAATAATGAAAAGCAGTCTTTTGCCTGTTTTCTTCTTCAGTAGGTACTACAGAGGGCTGTGCTTCCAAAGTAATTGGCAGTCAAATGGTGTCTGCATCCTTTTGTGCAAAACTAAAGAACAAGACAGAGCAGAATAAAAGTTACAAACTAATCAGAGGTTTGGAAGCTGCTTCAGATGTACATAAATTTAAATGAAAAAATAACCAATTTAACTACTTAAGCAGTGCTATCATTCCTTGTTAGTGTGACCCTCATGCTTATGCTAAGTGCGTGAATGCTTTTATGCCAAGCAGACCAGCATGTTGGAGAGAAGACTGGTGACTCACAGTTCCTTGTAATGTACTATACTGAAAAAGAAATTTTAAACCTGTAAACTCTGCCTTCATCACACAGGCACATTGTTATGACACAGCTCACTGGGAAAACAAACAACTTCTCAGATAAATTTGTAACAAAGGCCATATATTTATTCCTTTTAAAAGACTGAGGAATAACCCCCCAAAGTTGACCAAGCTATTACTTTCTGTCTCCTTTGTTATTTTCCTCATATCTCTGGACCTGAGTCAAAATGACAGCTGTCCATCCAAGTCTTCCCACTGATTTCTCTGGGGCTTGGATGAGACTTGCTTGTGACCAGGATTGGGTGCTGGACAAACTATGACTCCAGTAACTGAAAGGTGGCTCCTTGAGTGAAAAACTGGTATCAACATCCTACTGCCATAAGCAATACTGTGGTCATGAGATGAACCCTGAGGGCTCAGCTCGTGGTAACAGCAGCGTGAGGTACTTTAGCTTAAAGAGCAATAAGCCTTCTGCCAATCAACCCCAAAATATACCTAACCACTGACTTCTCACTCCTGCATACTGGGACTCACCTGCTGTGTTTCTTACCCTCATCATATTCCTGTTTTGGCTGATTTCTGTTTTGTTGAGTGAACTCTGATGTGCTGAACAGTGCTACAGGACTTTTCCTCTCCATTCTCAGTGACATTCTGTACTACATCGCTCCAGTGCCACTTAATACTGTGATGAGGAATAGTGACTGCAATGTATATTGCTCATGTTCTTCTTCACTGTTACAATGACTCATTATTCAGAGTATGTTTATGTAATATCATAAATACCAATCTCTGGTATTTATGCAGCATAGTATTTACTTGGGCAAGTTGCCACATGCACTAAAGAAGTAAACAAAGAGCCATTCTTCAGAGGGTTAAAAAAAGTCTTAAAATGAATCCAATTTTCCTTCATAAGGCACTCCTTGTTATTTTACCTAAAGTGGCTCTTTAAGATATACAGTATGATAAAACACAATTCCTGGGAGACATAATTATGGTTCCTAAGAGACTGGTGAATAAACAATCAGAAATAGAGTGTTTGTTTTCCCTAGGTTTTTCTTAAATATTAATGGAAGGCATTAAAAAAATTGGGGAGGAATGTGTTAGGGTTGATAAATGGTAAAAAAGCTTAGGAGCACACTTCACTGAACACCCAGGATTTCTGCCTAAAAGCAGTACTTTTTTATTTGATTGCAAATAATCCTATTTTGCTAATGCATTTGCAGTGAGGGTAAATACCACAGTGGATTTTTAAATATATATTTACTGTACTGTCTACATCAATGGCACAATGTGCGTTCTAAAGAGCTTGCCTTGTCTCACATTACCTTTAAGCATTAACACAAACAGCTTCCTTTGACTGAAGGTGACAAAATCTTCTGCATTATAGGAAATGTTCTGTCTGACACAAATTCCTAAGGAATGGCAGGGGGCCCCCATCCAGTACGGTGCTGAGCCATTGCAAGTACTTTCCTAGGAAATCAGGGACACTGCTGTCAGCCTTACACACACGTGGCCACTGAAAACCTGGAAGGTGGCTAAAGCCACACTTGAATCAGCAGCTGAGGAAAACCTCTTTGCCACCAGTGTATATCAGAATGCAATCGAATCAGAGGCAGTACGGTTCCCCTACAGACAATCAAGGGATCCATCACGTAAAACCAGAGGCCACTGGTCACCTCTCTATATCAGTAAATCAGACTGGTTAAACCAAGCTATTAATTCAAACTGATGGTGTGAATCTTCAATTTGTCATCATTAGTAAAATGTAAGTAAATGACAAACTTTGGAGGACCCTCGCAGAAGCACAGCTTCACACCACAGATCCTGGACTACACCAGCATCTGCCACTGCAGATTTTTAATCTCATGAATGTAACGATCAGGTCTTATTAGTTTCGTAGAAACAGACTTGCCTCCTGTGGCAAGTGGATGTCAGAGTAATAGATCACACTGCTGTAGTTAATACTCATTTATGATATACAGTTTCCTTTCAAAAAAAAAAAAANGCAACAGAAGTATTGATAAAGTCAATTTTGCACCAGACCTAAAGTAAATGCCATTCCAGGCAGAAAAGCACACAGCCCAAGAGTTATTGCCTAAATAATTGGCATCCCTTGCCTCTTTTATCCTGCACATATAGATTTGTAAAAATGGCTACAAGAAAAATATATGCACAGATGAATCTGGTCAAGCTAGTACTTGTTCCTGTTTTAAGAATTTATTAGAGAAGTGAATAAACATGCTTGATGTGGTAATTAACCCCATGTAAATCATAAATCTTGCCTTTATAGGGTTTTGTTTGTGCTGCCGTCATTAGGGGCCATTCAGTATTTCCAAACTGGAAGAAGGCCTGAGGTTAAACCTCAGCAAATGATGGGGGAAGATGCACAAAATGGGGATAAGGGGACCCTGGCAGGGGAACCCAATCAGCAACACAGCCCACTTGTCACTGGTTCACTTCCTTCAGAGTCCAGAGAAAGGAAAGAGAGCATCAATAAAACACAATGAATCATACAATCTTTGGGCAGTCTCAGCTTGGTACCCACATTTCTGAAATCTAAGAAAAAACACTCACCTCTAAGCTCTTCACTGCCAGGCTCGTTTTCCTTTCCCAGGCAAACAAGGGTTTGTCCAGCCCTCTGCTGTCCTGGCATGTATGTGCAGGGCACAGGGCATGGCCATGGCCCCTCTGCAAGCTCACAGGGAGCTAATTGCTCCTGCAGCCTGGGTTACCTGCTCCTCAGCCTCTGGGTGCTCCATTCCAAGGTCTACTGGAATCTACAGGAATAATTGCATCGATTTCAGTGGGCATTGGGTCAGTTTAATGTTTCCAAAGCAGGTGCTGGAATGGATATATAGTGGCAGTTCAGCCCTCAGGCTCAACTTCTCCTTTGGCTTTAGGGTACATCCTGCCCTGTTTTTTCAGCAGCTTGCACCATTAGTAATGAAAGTCTACGTCTAACAGGAAATGCCCTCTTTTCTGTAACAAAGCCCTCAAATTAATTATCATCAGTGTGATGTCTTTGAAGAAAATCTGAATTACTGCTGCAGCACTGATGGAGTGGATACTTCAGTGACATACTAGACCTCTTGCTGACATCTGCCACAGCATGCAAATGATAAGCCATAGCAGTAAGGAATGAGTTTCTGTGTACACTCTTCTGATCACTCTGGTAAGGAGGTCCATCAAAGACGCGTTTCTGTTCAGGACACTTTGTCCTAGAGAAAGTTTAATTAGTGAATAGCCTGCAGCCACCCAGACAGGAGCATGCTGGAGAACCAGAGACGAGCTCTTCACTGGTCAATACTGCTTGTGAGACAAATACACTTCTCCTCTTGTGCTACAAACCCATCTTGTCTTCCGGCTACACTGAAGAGAAAATGATCACCAAGAAAGACAGCACAACACAGCAAAATTGAAAACACATTTAGCAATTTGCATACCTTGCGTGCCATAGAACACCCCCAAATCCTGGTGGAAATGAGCATAATGTGCCAGACATCATGAACCCAGGAACTCCCCTCCCCATAATCCCTTGGGACCAAAAAGTTTCTGATTGTTCTCCAGCTTCCCCATAAAAGCTTCATTGTTACTGCAGCCCAGCCTTTACCAGGAGTCATGGCATCAGGCCACAGCCTCCAGGGACACTCTCAAGCTGCACAAAACAAGTTTTTCCAAACAGTTTAAGTATTTCCCAGCCCAGACTCTCACATTCTAGTTGTTTGTGCAGGGACAGTAACCCACCAAGCCCTGCCTAAAATACTGGTTGTTTAAACTCCACAGAGACATTTTTTGCTAACATTCCTTACTGCTGTAACCTTTTGACCATTTAAAACTACTAATAATGGGCAGATTCCATAGGCCTAATGTCAAGGAGCCATGCCTGCTGCAAAAAAAAAGCAGCAATCAGACAATAGATATGTAATTGCTGCTTCCCCTGGACCACTACTGAGCTCACAATTTCTCAATTTAACTGGACCTTGCAGCAGTCCATGAGATATGTGCAGCATCAACTGAACAGCTTTTAGTTGCACTAATATTTTGTGATGAAGCAGTAAAATTTGCTCAGTGGGAGCTGACTTGATTCAGTGGCACTGGAGGAGCTGTATCTTTTCGAGAGGCCTGAGTCACCCCATGAGCAGCAGTACCAGGGTGCCATATCAGTGCTCAGCTCCCTTGCTTGGTGCCCACAGCAGCCCAGCACATGGGCAGGTTTCCATGGTCATATTTTGGACGGCATTTGTCCGAGTTCCTGTGTAGAGATTTTACCCTCTTTTCTAATCAGGCAGCAAGACAATGGGAAGAGGCCATTACAAAATTGCTTATTGTACTTAAATTTCTCCCCTGGGAGTTGGGGAGGACCCTAGTGGTTGTGTCAAGGACACAGACAGGCTGGGTGCAGGGATTTGATGGCAGCAGGCAGAAGTTGGGAAGGATGAACACCACTGGGACACTGCAGATGCTGTGACAGTCTCTGAAGGTGCCTGTCTTGCACATTGCTCATTTGCAAGGGGCAGCACAGTCAAAAGCCTCATGATAATGGCTCAGAGTCCCCTATTCCCACCAGCGAGAGCAACAGTCTCCTCCTCTCCAGCAGATTTCTGCCAGCCTCAATAGGCTCTACACGAACATCAACCCATCAGGACCCCCCTGCCTGCAGCAGAGGGCTGGCAGCCTGGAGCACACTGCCTTGGGGACCTGATGAGAGGGCCTGCCTTCTGCACAAGCAGTGGCAGCCTGCCCACTCATCCTGGCCAGCCCCACCTGAGTCCTGAGCTGCACCTTCCATCCCTTCAGGACAGCAGCTCCTCACTTAAACCAGAGCACACTCAATATCCCACACCTTCCCCGTCATTCTAGCCCTAATCAAGCTAATCATGGCATTCATTTGCTAAATTAGTACTAATTAGTGACATGCTAATTAATAAAAGGAATGAAAAACCCATGGATTCTGTTCATAATGGACTTTTCTCTCAGCACTTTGGAGGCATTGCCATCTCTGCCCTGTGCTGAGAAGGTCAAAGCCATTGGAAGCCATTCAAAGTCACAAGCCCAGGTCACAGGGACACTCCAGCCACAGTGCCTTGACTTCCCCAAACATCCTGGGGAAATATAACACCAGTTTGAGTCACCACTTAGGGCCATGGAGTGTTTGGTGTTTTTTAGTATGGGGCCCTTCAGAAAGTGACTTCTAGATGACTTGCTCTGCAAAGATAATAAAACAAACAGAACTGGAGCTAGAGAGGAATTTCTGGAGTGCTCAACACCAGTCCTGGCTTCTGCCATAAGCCAGGCAGGCCCTTAATGAGCCATGGCAGGCTGGTGAGTGCCAAGTAAGCATAGCCCTTTTAGAGGTGCCTAAATACACACTCTTATTTAAGGAAATAAAAGGCTTTAAAATGTGCTCCTTATTTCAGTCAGGTGAGTTGTGCTTAAATTACTCAAGTCCATCCAACCTTTATCTCCCAGAACCTTGAGGGGCTTTGGGTAGGGACACAGATACTGTACCAGCCAGGAACCCTTCTCACATGCTGCCAAGATTTTCACTTTGTGTCAGTGTGCTCTCTGACCAGGCAGCAGCAGAAAGCAAGCGTGCAATTGCAGCCTCATCTAATACCTTCACTCAGTTTGTTCTAATGTGCTAACACACGCACCTTAATTAAAGGGCTTGTGTTTAGGTGTACCTCAAGAGTTCCTTGCACATGTAATAGAATAGAATAATTCATCCAGATCCCATCAGGGAAGACCAGTCCTAAAATGTCCAGGGCCAGATACAGAGCCCTTTGTACAGATGGGAAGAGCCCCAAAGATATTCGGGAATCTGGTCCAGATCAAACCTGATGTCTGGCAAGATTCTGCTTTTGCATCTGGCAAGATTCTGCTTTTGCATCTTGTCCTTGTGCCTTAGCAGCCTCACTGGGAACTGCTGTCAAGAAGCAGAGATGCAGGCAAATTCCCTCGCGAGGGTGCCCAGTGCCATTCCAGTTTTCAGTGTGGGCCCTCTTCCTTGCCTTGTCTTGATTAGGGACACCCTGGAAGCTTGAAGATGCCAATCTGGAAAGGACAGGTTCATGCTGGAGAGGGCTCCTGTGCAATCATCCCCAGTCTGCTAGAAGGGTGCACTACACAAAGGAGACCTGGCTATTGACACCAGGCTTCTTGCCAGCATAGCCCTGTTGCTCAGAGGCGCACTACCTTTCTCTTCCTGACCACTGTAGCTATGGCAGCAAAAATTTAAATGAAGCCCAAGTGTTGGAGTTGATCCTTTGCCTTGTGTGTGCCTAATGGCAACATTTTGTGTCGTTCAATGAGCTCTGTCCTGCATCTCCCATTGCACAGACTGGGCCTTGAAGAAGTTTTTGGGATCTTGTACAAGCCCTTGGCCAGGTACTGTGCAGCCCTGCAGAAGGGGCAGCCTCTCCTGGTTGTGCCCCAGCAGGGGCTGAGGTTTTGCTCTGCTTTGTGACATTTGCTGAAGATCTGCACCAAAACACCAAAATCCTCTTTCTTCCAGACTTAGTGACACTCACTGCTGCTGAACACTAAGAAGGGCTGTTTGCATGCTTTGAGATGGCACTGAACCAACAAAGAACAGCTGATACAAATAGCTGATGGAAAAATAAGTTTGTGGCATTTTTTCATCTCACCTTAATGCAAATATTCTATCAATACTCTGGTAAGTCTGTTCCCCAAATGGATCTGCACCTGACAGAACAGAAGGGTGGAGCTGTGCCCTACAGCTCCATGCTAGTGGGCTCTGAAGATAAGTGAGGTCCTGTGCCAGGCTCTGAGGGCTCTGCACCGTGGAAGCTTGGTACTGAACTGCAATGGTTCCTCTTTACAATGAAGTGAATTCGTGGCCTTTGAGTGGGGCTGTTGTGTGTGGGCACAACGTGATGGTAACAGCTTTGCAGTGGTTATGGTCTTTTGGGAGATGGGAGGGTGGCAGTGTTACCAGGAAGGTTGGTGCCTCTTTCCTGACACTTTTATGGAGTTTCTGCCAATAGTTTAAGACACTTAATTTATAAATTTCTCAAGAGAGATTTTTACTTCCCAGAGGACTGAAGCATTTTGAGCTCATCACACTGAATTATTGGCCCCAGATGAAGATGAAACCATGCAGCTTCCTGGACCATAATACTTCCATGAGAGCATGGACATGGCTGTCAAGAGCAGGCTCTGCCTAGGCCTGTATCCTAGGGATCACAGTCCCAGCCTGGACCTGGCAAGACCCCTTCCACTGATGGAATTACAATTTACAATTGCTCTTACTAAAGCTACATTTGGCCTTTTATCTAACCTTCTTTGATCTTCTCCAAAACCTCTGGCAGGTCTTCAGTGCATTCAGTTCTTTATATTAAAGCAATTAACCCCACATGCAACCAATTGGGTTAAGACATAGTTTGACGACCATAATATTGTTCAGACATTCTACCAAGTTTTCAACAAGTGAGGGTGGCTCCTACATGACACTTTCTAGCGACTGCACTTCTGAAATATCGCAAGGAGAAAAACATATTCCAGAACTACCCTCCAAGCCCAAATGTCCCACTTGCAGACAACATGCTGGCTTTATGTACATACAAAAGGGACTCAAACACTGCTCCTTCTTGCTGGGCACAGCATGCAGGGCAAGAATCTCACCAGACCTGTGCGAACCGGTTTGTCAACCAATAACCTCTTCACCTGCCACTGTCATTGCTAGCAACCCACACCAAATATATTTTGCTTATCAGAAGCAAAGAGGCAGCAGCAGATGTAAAGTCTTTTAGCTTCATCCATTTTGCCCAGGTCCCTAGAGAGGTGTGAAAGGGCAGCCGGTACAGGAGAGCATTTGCTCGTACTGCCTTTGCTCTGAAAACAGTGCAACCTTTCTTGCTTCTCCCTCTTGTGCTGCTGTACTGATGCAACGCCGTGTGGCCAACACTCACGGTGTTACCTAAAGCTCCTCTTTGGGTCTTCAGTTAGTGAGGCATCCTCCATCTGGTCCTGGTGTCAAATAGGTCATAGTTCTACACGGATGGAAAATGAGACTCCCTTCAGTTCAGACAACCCAGGAACTGTACAAATATTCCAAAATTCAGCAGAGGCATTGAAAACATGTCACCACTGTCTCTTTCGACCTGTGGTATACAGGCTGTTGACACTGGTATTTGCTGAAGTGTCCTAGAGTCTGTTCACTTGGACTTTGCTCTGTTAGTGCCAGAGAAGAGGCACATTTCTTTGTTTGGGTCATTTCCTTTCAGCGGAAGGAGCCAGCACTAATGCCCACTGCTGGTTTGTTTGCTGGCTCTCCTGCCAGGGAGAGCATTTGTGTTTGGGGGCCTGACAGTAGCAAGAGCAACTGCAAGCTATTTCTCTCACACCTCGAGAGTTCTTTCAGAAAGAATGCTCATTCCTTCCTGCTCACACCTTGCCAAGGAAAAGAGACACCTGTGTGGACCTTCTAGGTCTTGCCGTAGCACAAACGTGCAACAAGAAGCCCACAGGCAACAGCATTACAGACCGTGGTTCTGACACTAGACTATTTGTAGAGTTTTTGTATTACAACAAAAGGTCTGGACAATGTGGCAATAGGAACTCTAATGGACTTCAGATGGAGAATTATCTAATGGAGCAGCTTTCCTCCAAAAATGCCATTCTGTCACAATCAAAATGCTTGTGAAAGTGTCATTTTACCAACTATTTTTCGGGGAAAAAAAATGCCAACAATTTTAAAAATAAAACATTTAGAGTTCTTTATATTCTATAATATATGCATTTTAAAAAGCTATCATGATCTAAATAGGCTTAAACTATTTATTTTTGTGGAATTTTCCTTTGTGGAGAATTTCAACATTTTGAGGTTTTGTTTTGAATTGGAATGAAAACAAATTTCAAAATCTCAAAATTGTCTGTGAAACACAATTTCCATTCTCTGGCCAGCTCAAGTTTCAGGCTAGAGCATGTATAATAGCTCCCCTGCAGGGAAGCTCTTTAGGAAAAATGTCTCTGAATGAATTTACTGGTGCAAACATATAGTTTTAAAGATTTGTCAATTTGTCGAAGCAGACATGTCCATGCTGAAAGCTCCTCCAAGTCATAAGAAGCCTCCACAAGTTCCTGAAAGACTTACTTCTGAAAGGCATTGCTAACTTCATACAATTGATGGTGGTCATTTCCTGGCATTGATATTAACCAGGCAGTAACACTTGTCACTTATTTGCAACAGACCACAGAACTGATACCATAACTATTTTCTTAGTCAACTTCAGTTGGACTATTTTAATAGTTTAAACTAGAGATTAACAGCTTTATATTACATTTTCAGTGTAAGTCCTGTTTGTGCAGACTAAAATATTCACTAGAACAGAATTTATATTCTACAATATTTAGATTAATTTAAATATTTACAGCCTTAGCAAATAGCTTTGCCTCAAAAACCCCGAACAACTTGCACTTTCATGTGTAAGGAACAGAAACCTACCATAGGGCAAATTAATTTTTAGGAACATTAATGGAGACTTACTGTAAGTTCTGTTTTCAGGTGAGTCACTTTGAGTTTACAGTGACATAAATGAGATCATAGGCCAATCTGTTCACAGCAGCTTCATACATCATAAAGGTCTGAAGCAGCCTAATACTGAAGCACATTAACATAAAGAGTTTGTGAGTTAATCACACACTCTTTAACACAAAAATGGAAAAACCCCCAAACAACAACAACAAAGCACCCCTGCATGCCATAGGACTTTTTGCTGCCTTTTTCCAGCTGTGCTTTACTGAAGAGAAGTTGGTGTGCACAGTACCTCTGCTCCTCCAGAAAGCAAAGGCTTTGTGTCAAGGTGAAAGCTGAACCAAACACACACTCCGCAGTCAAAGTTTGTTTATAACCCCCGACTCTGCTGGGTCAGTTAGGTGGCAGTTTCACTAAACAAACAAGTAAAACACAGGTCAATGTCCAAATACTGGAGTGCAGCTTATTTAAGCAGCTTCAACAGCTGGTAGAGGAGCAAAGCTGTAAGTGGAAACAAACTGCCTCTGCAGTAAATAGCAAGGAATGAAAGACAGTAGATTAAATCATGCCCAGGTACGACCAAGGGTTTTTTTGAAGATGCCTTTGACCAACTAGCTCAGCTTGATGCAGGAAGTTATCAAAAGCACATTTGGCAGTTGATGCATTTTTTGCAGAATCAGCAACACAAATCTTTCAATCCACTATCTTGAGTTGCTATATTGTAAGGTGTGTGTTAAATCATCATGAAAGGAATCACTCTCTGCAGGACTGGAGAGAGGAAACCAAACCAAAATTACATGGTAAATCTATCAAGGAATGACAGAGAGGAGCACAGCCAGCTGGATCAGTACTGTATGTGTCTCTTTCCCATTCCTCAGTTCAGCAAGATATTTTCTATGATATTACTGAGTTAGCTGTTGACCTTGCATATATAAACCATCTCCTTTGCTAGACTGCCCATCCATCTCACACCCCTTAACATAGTTATACAATCCCCATATCAATCCCTCCCTCCTTGCCTTGTATTGTCCAAGCAACATGTTAGCCTGCTTCCTGCTCGGAGGCTGACTTTGCAAAAGCACTGCCAAGGCACCTTGTCACACCACCCTGCAGCGCAGCTCAACAGCAACTCTTTCCCTCTTGGAGGGGGAGCTGTTACAGTAGGAAGTGAGAGGAAAGGGTCTAGCAGGGGCTTAGCTCCTTGCTGGGAAGGACCTATTTGTGGCTGTCCTGTGCTTGATAGTATTTCACTTGTTTGATATTAGCAAATTTATCAACTGGAGTCTTGGTCACTTTCCTCAGTGTAAAATTTCAATACAGAATCACAGAATATTCTGAGTTGGAAGGGACCCACAAAGATCAAGTCCAGCTCTTAAGTGAATGTCACTCTGTCTTGATTTGGTTCTGCTGTGCCTGTAGAGCAGACTGCCTTTAACAAGAGTAAACATAAACTAGGGTTGTCTGGCTTTGAACACTCCAAACTGGAACAAAAATAGAGGACATTTGCAAAATTAAAGCAACATAACTTATGCAGATAAGTACGTGAAGTGGGCAGAGAATCGGTCCCAGGAAGACTGCAATACAGGAATTCTTAGATTCCTAGACACAACCTGTCTAAATAAGTTTGTGGTCAATACTTGAAGCAAGCAATTGACCCTCCCATCAGCTCTTTCAATAGAGCAATGGTGGCAGAGCTCCATGTGGCTGGCACGGGAAGCTCCTTTGTGGCTTCTGCTGGCAGTCTGACACGTGAAGGTGTGCTGACATATTAACTGGGCACCACAGGATGGAAACCACTGCTTCTTTTGATTCTACCTGCGAAATGTTTTTTCTACTCAGCATGTAAGCATGTGGGTAAACAGGGACAACGGTTTAAAAATCATCAAGCATCATTAAAATGCTTAAAGGAGAAGAAGATATTGTTCAGCTGAGCAGAAGTGAGAAGGAGGCAACTGTCCAACTTGGAGAAACAAAGGATTTGTTTGGGGAGTCACAGAAATATTTGTCTGGAAGCCATGGGAGAAAATGATGAAAATGATGCTTTATAATAAAGATCAAGACAATCTTGTATCATTAAAATTACCAGGCTAGGAAGTATTTTCTTTGGGAAAGCTCTGACCTCCAAGCCTAACAGAGATTTTTCTAATAGCTAAAGAAGAAATACATGCATGGAGCAATTAAAATAGCATTAGATTCCCATGCAGAGCAGCAAGCATTACACTGGACTAAAAACTAGTGAGAGAAATCTAAATCGCTGTCCTAGCGTCAGCCACCTACGGTCTTTGATGTGCAACTGTGTCAGCAGGAAATAATGGGGAAAATGAAATGGTTCAGTATAAAACCAATAATGAAGTAAAAGAAACACAAAATCTGTGACATAAAATCAGTATGTCACTCATTTTTTGTTGTCCAGCTCCTTTTGCAACATAGAAAAAGCTGGTTTGCAGTGCTACAGCACAAGAAAAGCTTACTGCAGGCTTTCTTGCAACTTTTTAAGCAAACAATCACAAAGTCTACTTAACAATTCTATTTTATTAGTAGTAGTACTAGAAGCATCGGTAGCAATAATGGTTGTTGTGCTACAGTAGCCTTGAGAGCCATGAACTGTATCCCCTGGCCTGATGCAAAGTGCACTCAACAAGCATATAATAACAGATGGAAGAGTTTAAAACCTTGACATTACTTGTATGTAAAATTTTGGTTTGATTTAAAATCTGCTCTGTTCCAGTAAAGACTTATTTGTGTGTTTTTCTCTACCACTGTGAGGAATGTGACTACTCACAATATGGAAAGCACAGCACGTGCAGGGTGAAAATCAGAAACAAGTAAGCAAGAGGGGGAGGTGGAGAATATTAGCTCCCCTGAAGACTGTATTTGCCTTTGTGTCCATGAAATGTGAAGTTTTCTTTTCTGCTGAGCCTTTCCACACTCAGAAAACATGGGTGAAGACCCAGAGCATACTTAGACTACCTTAAAGCTTTGGATATTTAAATATGGCAACATAGTTTGCCTTCTCATTTGGCATCTGGTTTCTAAGCCTTGTAATGCATTTGGATCACATTTTCCCCAGGCTTTCCCCTGCAACTGGAAGAATTAGAAATTTATTGTTAAAAAAAAAGTGAGAAGGTCATGTGACTGTGTGCTTCCAGAAGCTGAGACTTAAAGAAAAAGCCTACACTAGAAAAAAAAGCCTACACAATAAAATCATGAGAATTGAAAACGCCAGACTTAAGAAGCTCATCCAAGATTTCTGCTGTGCATATGTAAAACCAGGGTGTTGTCAGGACTAGTTAGTTAATGTCATAAAGCACTCAAAAGAACAACGTTAGTTATTATTTAGGAGGAAACCAAAGTGTAAAGTGTTTTACATATAAATCTGCCCTTTAGAAGAGCAACATTAAAAATGCAAGACTGAGCTCTGGATTACTGAAGGGTAATAAAGAGGTTTTAAACACAGCCATAACTCATTCTGCATAAAAATGACTCAGCAGTGCCTTGACCAAGTTGGAAACAGGACCTCTGGAAGTGATTAGGAGTGGACTGTCTCCCAACATGCCTTCCTCCACGAATCTGTTTGGGATGGCAGATGTGCAGAGCAGCCCAATGAAAGGAGCTAACCCCCGAGCTGAGCAGGGAGACGCTGGCTCTGCACCTTCACAACCTTTGTCTGTGGAGCTGAGTGAAGAATGGTGGCAGTGGCTCTTCTGGAGTGACAGGTAATGTCTTGCAAAGAAGCAGATTCTGCTGTGCAATACATCGTGTGGCCATCCTTGAGTCTGTATTGCAGTGATTTTGGTGGTTTCAGACTATCTGTAGCGTGGCTATGCGGACTGAACACCCCACTAGCAGTCACAGCCCATCTGGTGCACTCGTTAAGTGCTTCTGGGCAGAGCAATCCAGTTTGCACTGCTAAGACCATGCTGCCATGGAAGCAGATTTGGGTGAATGGGGACAACAGCAAGATTTCCTTCAAAAGCTACTTCACAGCCGAACCGTCCCGCTGCCACCTGCAGCCCAGCATGGCTGGTGTAAGGAACATCATCTCCAAGGGCAGAATTGAGCCTTCTGCAAAAAATATTTTGTGCCAAGTGTTTTTCTTCTTTGTCCACTTGTGGGTTCATAAATATATTGCCAATGGGGGGGTGAGGACTTGGTGACAGCAAATGCAAGCCTGCTGACAAAAGGCTTGCTCTTCCTTTGCACCTTTTGCAGACTCTTCAAAAGAGCCCAGACACCCCCAGCTAAGAATCACCAGTTTCAGTCTTTTGGACCAGACCTGTTAGTAGCAGAGCTCTGCTCAGTTTGATGGCAGTAAAATAATTCACACATGTTGAAACACTCATTTCCTGGCTTTAGCTGCCTTAGAGCTGGACCTGCCTTACATGCTACATAACTGCTTGGAACCCGCTGGTCTGCTCCCCTTTCAGAGGCAATGCGAAGGCAGTGCTGTTACTTTGTTAGAGAGAGTTTAAAACAAACAAGCCACCACCAACTGCAGTTCATGTATATGGGTATAATTTTAAATTGCAAACAGGAGGCTACTTGGCTTTGCATAGTACGCATTGTCTGGCAGTAAATTGTCTCCTCTGATCTCCCTGAGCCTTGGATTGCTGCTGTGAGATTGTGTCACAACTAGTCATTAATTATTTCATCAAAAGCTTATTTTTCTCATTTCCTCATCAGTATTTCCACCTAGTTTCTTTTCAATTGGATCCATTTATTGGCAAGGCTTGTTTCTCCCCTAAGTGGGGACTGGGCTTTGCAGAGAAGAACACTGACCTTAGGAAAAATGTATTGTTAACATATGTAGTTCACGTGCATACATATGCATACACCGAGCAAGAAATTACTGTATGTGTGTATAAACATTGCTCTGGCCCTCTGACCCTCCTCTCATTCACTCTGGAAGCAAATTCCCCTTCTTGCTACCTACAAATTCCTCCTCTCTTCCTACCTGATAAATATGATAAATGATAAAATATTGTGAAAAAAAAAACCATTGTGTAAAGAAAAAATACTGTCATCCTCACCATGGGAATGAACAAGGAAAAGCAAAAGGGAAAAAGGAAAAAGGTGAGTGCAGTTCTCAGGAGATTCATGTCCTTGGGAGGTACTTATTTTTCAAAAGTGCCCCAGTGTTCTTGGAAAAATGGAGACTCCTCCTGGTAATGGCAGCCCTGATAGGCAAGACAGGATAGCACTACTCATCGAGATAATTACAATCACAACAGAGTTGGGACTACCAAGCCAAAGAAGTGGGGGAGGAGCAAGGCAGCCAAAACATCCAGTAGAGAGGCTCAGAAAGTTCTCCTTCTGTCACCAACTGCTTAGATGCAAGCAAAGAGAGGAGTGGGAAGAACTGCCAACACCTTCGTCCCCTCAGAGAACAAAAGCAGCCTCACAAGCACACTGTAGGCAACAGCCTGAAGAACAGAGGCTAGTGGGCTGCAGTGGGACAGAGGTAAGGGGAGTGCCCCAGAGAGGTTCTCCAGGCAGTCCCAGCAACACAACACCCTGGATGCTAAACCAAAACATGTTCTGTTAGACAGAAAGCTGATGCTGCCACCCTTCCATAGCCTGAAGCTGGAGCAGCCTGGCTGCAGGAGACAGCAATTTGCTGTACCTCCGTAAGAGCCGTCTTGGTGAAGAGCCCAGTTATTTTTGGGAAATACAGAGTCTTTTCTTCACAGTCTGTTCAGCATGTTGTGTGCAAAGCAATGCGGAATGTCAGCAAGATCCCTTTGTGTCTGACTCAGCAATGGCACCATGATAAGCCTGGTTTGTCCTGCAGCTTGTGCTAAAGAACGCAAGACTTACCACAAGGACTCCAACTCTTTCACAATACGAGAACACAAGAACAGAAGAGCAGCCACACTGGGCCAGGCCAAAGGTCCATCCAGCTCCTGTCTCCAACACTGGGCAAAAGCAAAATGCCTGGGGAAAAGTATGAACACAGGGTAAGCACATACAATATTTCCCCTGAGTGCTCCCCCTGCAACCATCTCCAGATTAGAAAATTTTGGAGCCAAGGATGTTTTGATGTACTTAGAGGCCTGGGTTGCATCCTTCAACAGTCCTTGTGCTTTCTCAAGACTTACTCTTTCTGATCTCTTATTTATTTGCCCTTCAGATGCTCTTCATTGTCTTCATGCTGGATGTATGTCCCTCTATATAATTCAGCTGTGTTTTCACAGAGTTTTGGTCATACATGCTCCTCCTTTCTTCCCTATCCTTCTAACTTTACAACTCATGAAGAAGATGCATAAGATCAAAGTCACCCACTGCGACTGTCCGTCACTTGAAAGGTGCTACAAACCCTCAAAACATTTTGGTTCCATGGTACATATTGCCCCATATTTCCTCACCCACACAGTTTCTTTCGGTTCACCCACACAGTTTCTTCACTTTTGCAGTTCTTTGTCTAGGGCTGGTGCCCCTTTTTGAGGTTTACCTGTGGTCCCCCCAAATCTCTGTAGATTATCAGAATTTCCCCCAAACTGTTTGGCTTATTTGTAGCAGAACTGTTGATTAGAAGTGGACCAAGTTTTTGGTGCTGTCACCTTGCTTGTCAAGCTTGGGCCACAGAGTGTGTGACACTCCTGGACTAGGTAGATGAAACATACATCAGATTTCTGCAGTGTGAAAATGACAAAAGCCTTAGGTCTTTCCAGAAATGCCCATGCAATCTTTTTTGGGTCCTGAGAAAGACCCATTAAACTGTCTGCAAGCCCTTATTGACAAAAACCGCATTATGAGGGGACATTACATGTCATGGCTCAGCCTTAGTAATGCAGAACTGACAGTGAGGAGACAAGTCCGGGAGATCTGCACCACGTGGCTCATTCCCAGAAGCAGCAAGTCATTTTCAGTGCTACTACAGTCAGGGGAAGAGTTTGTGTAAGAGATCACAGCTGTCCCTTTTGGGAAGGTGGTGTCCATACTTCATCCTGGACTTCCTCAATGATGAATCACCTCTCCAAGAAAGCTGCTCCCATGAGTGCAGTGGGTTCAAAGAACTGCTCTTGCATCCATGGTGATGGGTCAAGCCTCTGCTCTCTATGCTTTCTGTTGGGTTGTCATCAGTGTTGACATGCAGAGCCCACTGTTCCTCTGCGTGGAGAAAAAAACCCCAGGAGCTTCCTCAGTAGGGCTACAAGCTTTGAAATGACATTTTCTGTCTTTATTTCTTCTGGGGAAGATGAACTAATCTGGTCAATCAAAGAAAGGCTGTTATTCCTCTCACCACACCTTTCTCATAGAAGAGAAGTAGGTCAGGGGAAGTCATATGATTTTTCTTACTCTTTCCTCATCAGTAATCAGAGTGAAGGATTGAGGATCATGGGCCCTGGGCAATTTTTTCCCCATCCACATGCTTCACAGATATTCATGATATAGAGTTCATTTCTTGCCTGGCCTCTAATTTTGAAGGTTAAAGTCCATTGCTCACAGAAATGGTACACTGTGGGCAGAGTTCTCCACATTCCCCTGTGCTGACACCAAGGTGCAGAGACCATGTCCACATATCTGCAGGGAGCGTGTTTGAACGCCCATCAGCCTCGGGCTTCTCCCAGCCAGTAAGTGTGCATCATTCCAAGCAGTGTTCTTGTGAGCGCCTGAGTGGTGCCCTGCCAGGAGATATCTTAATTTAGAAAAGCAAATAGTGAGGCAAGCTTCGTCTTGCTGCACACACAAAGAAAGGAGAGGATGTACAAAAGTGTGTAGCTTAACTCTTGGATGTTCATCGCAAAGACTTGGCACAGGAGCCACTGCAGGATTTCTGGAGTGTCAAACCTCTGCCAAGTCAGCCATTGTTCACCTCTGCAAATGGCATTGGGAGAATCTGTACATATTTTAACCCTGCAGCACACTATGACATCTAAAGCCATCCAAGCAGATGACCAGCAGACTGGTTCAAAACTGGAATTAGCTTCTGCCCCAGAAGGAGCACACAAAGCACAGAGGAAAGCTGTTACCAACATAAAGAGAGCCTTATTTTGGCCTTGCCTGTTGTTGCCCATTTGTGTCTGGTGTGAAGTCATTGTCCTGCAACTAACAGCAGGCACGTGCATGCATGACACTAACAAAGCAGAAGGAGATGTTGTCATTCTCCACTGGAATTAAAAATCTTACCAGGAAGAGGAAAGCAGATTTTTAAGTATGGTGTTGCTACATTCCCATGACTCTACAGAGCAGGAAAATGGTTTAAGAATTCTTTCTTAACATCTTTATCAGTGTACATGCAAAATAAGATTCTTTTATAGCTAAGGTTTATCAGTGTAAAAATTCTGGGATAAAAAAAGGATACTTAAACCCCAGTAAAAGCAAATATATAAACCAGCCTTTGAATGGAAATGTTTTCTTCAGTTCAGGGAAAAGAAGTTATTACAGCATTACCTCCACCCACACTTTTATTCTACCTGTTCTTTTAACTGTATTTAAAATATTAAATATTTTTAATATTTGCTATATAGGGACTGAGTTCTTAGGGCCAGGACTTTTTTTCCCCAACATCTAACACACAAGGTTGTGCCCTGGCTAATAGCCAGGACATCTGTTCCCAAATAAATATTAATGCTACACCTCAGCATGTACCCTCTGATAGTTGTCAGGACTGTAATTCACAACACACATCTCACTGAGAGATTTTCCTGCACAGCACTCCAAAGCCCTAACAAGCTCTGAGCAGATGACAAAACAGTCTGGTAAGCTGGCAGAGATAGCATTTTTGCAGGAAACCCAGAGATTTATACAATGTGTTCTAAAACAGAAATACATTATGGAAACACTACACATCTGCATAATTGCACTTTACATAATGCTGTCTAATTTGTACAGCCCACTGTGCTGGAATATGTGCACTGATCCCCCAAGGTCCACTGGGCTCCATTTAAAACAGATTAGCACTAATCAGAGCATCTTCTCACACTTCCTATGCAAGAACAAACAGCAGAAGGAGTGAATTGCTCCCCCTCAGGCACATGCAGAGACTGTACAGCTCACTGTGTCCCACTCACAGCACACCTGAGACTTGGCACGATACAGGTTATCTCCTTATGGAGGTAACATCACTATACACAGCCCGTGGATTTAATTTTCAACAATCTGTCTGGTTTAATGGCAATTATCCCCTTTAAGAGCTTTATACTGAAACATGGACACCCCTGGATCAGACTAGCTCAGGCAAGCTGTCATTATAGGGCCAATGCCAGCAGCCTGTCTCAGAAGCCTCTTTGGTCAAGGACCCTTTTGCTCATCCTCCTGCTGTTCCATCAAATGTACTTCGGACACTTCTGAGCTCCAGCTGCCACCAAAGGACAAACGTAACAGCAGTGGCACATTTTGGTTCCAAATGACAACCACAGCAGGTGTATCAGCTGCAGGAGCTCATGGGTGCCTCACATGCACAGCACGAACCACCCCTGAGGCTGAGCTGTAGGCATCTCTGCAGCTTCTCTCAGTGTTGGCACCACTAAACTGAGCTCTGAGCTTTTCATGTTAAAGAGCAACTGGGTCTCTCCGTCCCTCCTGCCTGTGTGTCTCACGGACTCGAGCAGCAGCTGTACATGGGATACTGGGGAGTGTAAGGGAGATTTAAATTAGTAAAAGAGCTTGGCTAGGAAAGGCACGCAGAAAGCGGAAAGCTAAAGGGACATCATGGTGCCAGTGCTGTTTCTGAGATAACTCATTTGAAAGCAAAAGGGGAATAATATATTTAAACTGAGGCAGAATTACACAATGAGGAGGGGCTGGGATATTACCCAGTTGACAGAGTCAGCAGTAGAAGAGAGCCTTAGTCATGCATCAAGAGAGGAACTGGATACATTTTTGGAAGAGAAGTAAACTGGGGCATGAAGCCACTGGCCAAGGTTAAATGAGTTAGAAAAGAAACTAATTTATATTAGTATTTCTGGGCTGAAAAGGGTGGGTCTTGCTACTCTTTCAAGGTAGACTTTCCCCATTTCTTAGAGTTTCTACATTGCTTGAATACTTTGTTCATATTGATGAGATTAAATGTAATGACTTTGGAAGTGTGAAGGCATAATTGCTTTGAAACTAAATCAATGGGATAAATCCAGACTGCCTTTCCCAAAGCCAGTAGAGAAAGGCTGGACTTAAACCAGTTTGGCAAAAATTGGTATTCAGCTTTTGATAACAACATAACATAAAACATAACATAACATAACATAACATAACATAACATAACATAACCAGCACTTGAGAATATATTGTTTACATCAGAGAAGGGATATTCTTTCTTTCTCTACCATGAAATCAAAGTACATATGGGCTGAAACACAAGATGAAGTTTTATGGCTCCCATTGGTTCAGCATCTCTGAAAAGTCAGTGCTGTGCATATGCACAATCTCAGTGGGAAAATAAGGATGAAGCATCCTGGAGAGAAGAACAGCACTTCCCTGGCTCACATCAAGCATATCCATTCAAGCACGTGTATCACATCCACCACCACCACCACCACCTACTAAGTGGAAATTGAATTCCTTTAACCAAGGGGAGGGAGGAGGTGTGTGGGGGTGTCTTCCCTCTAGACTTGGGAATGAGAATGAAAAGTTACGTCAGATTTTCTCAGAAGCTAATCTGTGGCTTTCAGGCCAACATGGGTTGCCAATGGCTACTTGATTTCTCCATCAGCAGGTCACAGAGATCAGGTGGGGGCAGAGGGAGTGCATTTATCAGCCCAATGAGACGAGGCTGAGCTCTTCGTCCACTGTCTCCTTCTCCTGTGGCTGGCGTCTCCCTGTCCTGAGACTTGGGGTGTGGGGGTGGAAGTAACCCTTTGAAAAATATAACCAAGCTGTACTCAAAGGCAGCTGCTGGCCACCCCTGGCAGGCAGCTGTGGTGCTTCCTGGACAGTCAGGGGATTCTGTAAAGCCAGGAGATGAAATGACTGTGTAACATGCATCTTGTGTACTACTAAAGGCTGGACAGATGAGGCAGTGGTTGTGATAGCCATGCTAACAATACCACACTGATCTTCTCACCGCCACTGTGGGGCCAGCAGCTCAGGCACTGCCCTCTTGCCTCCTGAGTTATTGTCCTCATGCACAGAACTCTCCGGGTCTGCATGTCAGACTCTACAAGAGGCCTAAGAATAGAAGCCACAGAGGCAAAGGGAGGAGCCACAGCAGCCTGATGGGGAGATGGGTGCCATCTCACTGGAGTGGTCAACCTTGCTTCAGGTGGGTAGAGTGGACTCACCACACACACTGGCCTTGCTGAAAGTCTTCTCTGCTGGGTGGGCTGCTCTGCAAAAGCAGTTGAAATGGATGCAGGACCTATTTTGTCAGAAGACAGCATTAGACAAGAGGCACCTACTGATGCAAAATGTGATGTAGGGTGTAAAATCTGCGTCCTGGCTCTTGGAGTCAAAAAAGAGGAGAGAGGTGAGAGGAGGACAGGATCAATCTCGTATCAGCCTGGGATCCTGGTTATGCTGCAAACATATGGGACGGGAGGTCCAGCTACAGAGCCAGTTAGTTCTGGGGCAGTCTGAGGACATTTTGGCCCCCCAGACTTGCACAGCATAAC
Source organism: Machaerirhynchus nigripectus (assembly GCA_013397975.1). Classification (NCBI taxonomy): domain Eukaryota; kingdom Metazoa; phylum Chordata; class Aves; order Passeriformes; family Dicruridae; genus Machaerirhynchus; species Machaerirhynchus nigripectus. Next base: position 1,120,991 of record VZRQ01000392.1, read on the forward strand.
CTTTCCCAGCCTCTCCCCAGAGCCTGAGAGAGTTTGGCCTGATTTGTTCTGATGTCCTTGATTTTGGATCAAGCCCAGAAGGTATAAGAATTTCAACAGAAGATGGCTGGGACCAAAGCTACTCAAAGAACCCTAAAAACAAGCTGATAAAGGACTTTTATGACATAGTCCCCATTTTTTAAATGACGCAGGAGATAAGAGGAGCTAACAGATTACAGGACATAAACCCTCTACCTTCCTCTACCAGTTCATAATACTGATCATGCCCAACTGACTTTAGCCCAAGGACCTGAGATACTGCAGGGGTGAGGCCTACGTCAAAACATCATGAACTGAATATAGATCTCCTGGTTGTGGCCATGATTCCCGAATGGTAAACACAACTTCCCTCACAATGAAACACTGAGTAGGTAATAACAGCCTTAGATAAAACTTTTACAATAAACCACTTAAATTTTATATTGAAATGTAGACATCTGGGATTGTGATCAGAATGAGGAAAGCAAGAACTCGCAGTGTCTTGAAGGTACACCAGTGGGTCATGGTTGAAGAAACCTCAGAAGCAAGACTTGCTACTACCAGCCCAGGTTTAGACTCTGATGCTAACACAGAATTATAACTTCATTAGCAGAATTGCATGATTGTAGCATAAAAACAAGTTTTAAAAGTAATTAGAAATGAGTAGTGCATACTAGCAGCAAACTAATTAATTTGTCTCATCTTCCTAATCTTGATACGTGTGGATGCTTCAGTTGTGCAAGTTGTACATTGGCTGCACTCCCAACTGGGGGTTCTATAGCACTTGACTGAAGAAAATCTGCATTTCCTGACTTGCTCCTACTTGTCATGCATCTTGGAATAATGTACAATAAGGTACATTTCCCTCTCAATCTTTAAACAAAACCAACCACAAAAAGACAAAAAGCGGCTTATAGCCAGGACTTTTTTCAAAACATCTGCTCTTCAGCTCAGTCAGGCTCTGTGCCCTGTGAAACTAGATTTTAATGAAGAAGGAAAGGAAGAGGAAGCAAAATAACCTGTGGCTTTGCTTCTGAAGAACTGGATGGTTACATTAGGCTCACTTTAGCCTGGCTTAGAGCACAGGTGTTACCTAAAGAAAATGTGTTGCTTTTCTGAACTGCAGTCTTTAGTAATAGTAATGCATGGTGTGATAGGAAGGAGTTTGTTGCAAGTCAAGTAAATTCATGGAGTATAAAATTATCTTTCAGTTGCTACATTTTGAATTTATATATTATGTAGCATAAGTGTGTTACTGGCTATCACTGTTTCTACAAGTACAGCTGAGTCAAATTGGACCAACATGAATTTGAAAATGTCAAGAATTAGCACATTTAATATATTAACTGCCAAACATTTCAGAAATTACTCTGTTTCACTAAATCTTAGCAGTAAATCCTCTTATATAACCTAAAGAACAGATCTCTTTTTGTTTTTAAAATGTACTCAGTGTTGTCTGGTTGGCTACCAGCTGCTGCTATCTGCCTGCTGTGGTTGGTAACTGTAAATGTGGGGGGCCATTTTGAAACCAAAAGATTAAAGACAAGAAGAGGAAGTCCAACAACTTGAAGATGCTATCATCAATCCACAGCTGGCCAGGAACAGGAAGCAAGCAAGGATGGCATACATAATATACAACCTCTATGGCAGAAGGACAAACAAAAATTAAAGGCTGTAGAAATGGCAGAGATTATTTCTCTATGGGCATTGTTATTGCTTCGGGCCGGTCATTTGTGAATGAGGAGCAGGCACTTTGAGCATGGGCTCTCTCACAGTGCAGATGAGGGACTGTCCTACAGCACAAAGGCTTTTATAGCTGGGTTAGAAAGGGAGAAGGGCAACGCACGGAATAAAAAATAATGATCTGCAAGGGAACTTGAGGATCAGACATCGTTCTCATGAGTGTTAGAACTTTGTATTGACCACAATGCAAGGGTATTCAGGACCTGAATGCTTTCATTGCCAGTTTAGTTACAGCAGATGAAATAAGACAAGAAACAAGACACAGCTTCATATACACAGCTTAAAGGGAAACATAATGTTACCACCTACTCAGGAGCCTATGTACAATGGAAAAGGAGCCATTAGGAGAAAGGCCATTTCGGGCCAAACACGAAAGAGCCAGATGTGGTAAGGCACAGCAGTCACTGAGACCGGGCCTGGAAAGGCGGGCGTGCTGGATATGCTGAACCACAAGAGCAGAAGTTCCAGCAGCGCGGCTCTGCTCTCCCTCGCAGTGCTCGGTCCAAGGTGAGGCCTCTGCTCAGGACTCGCAGGAGCACATTTGCTGGTGTGCTGTATCCATTCGGGGTGGCAGATGTGTGTGCTTTGGCTGTGGCTTCCCTTGCACCTGGGCCGTGGCACAGTGGCTGGCTGTAGCATGCCACACCATCCCTGCTGCAGCTGCGTGAAGGAAGGGGACCCACAAAGAGTCTACAATATTTTTCAATTCCTTATTATCCCTGAAGGCCAGTGTAAATGAGAAGAACTCTCATGCCTGGAAGGAGCAAAGCATTAAGGCTAGTTCCAGGCACAGGACAGGGAAAGGAAAGCATTACATGCTGACTTGCAGCCAGAGGACTTCAGCCAGCTCCACGGACCTGACACACAGCTCATTAAACCCTTCACAGCGCAGTCTGAATTGGTTTTTAAATTTTGTTGATGACATGAAGTAAATTGTACCTGTAATGCATTTGCATAGGTAGCTTGCATCAGGTTGGATTAAGATATAAAAAGCTTCTTAAGCACAAAGTGCCCATTGTAAAAGCGCTGTCATTAATGACACTGCTCATTTAGAGCAGAGCTCAGGCACAGCCTACCTAGCGTCACTGTAGAGAAATCAAAGTGGGCACATTCAGCCTAAGTGCTAATACTCAATATCTGCACCAGTGAGGTAATTACAATAATCCTTTAATTACTGGCACCAGGAGAGTTTGAGGAAACCTGCCTGGCAAACAAGCTCACCCTATAAAAACTGAAGTTCACAGACCTGAGAAATGCTGAAAATATTCAAGTGGATGGTTATATCAGTACAAATAAAAGATAGTCAGAGAGTGAGACACATGAGAAAAAAAAAGCAGAATCCACATTTTATACATGGCTTTCTGGTCTTTGCTGTTTGTTTCCCTTAGTTCTTTCCAGCAGAAACACAGGATCCATTTAACAGACTTCACTGAGGTGCCCCAGTGCCCCAGCTCCTCATCCTTGGCACTTCACCTACTGCAAGAGCAAGAACATGGAAAAGTACAGGCAGGATGCACCAAAACACATGCTAGCTTGATTACAGTGCTGTAACCTAGCACAGTGCTAGCTCCTGCTGGTCTCTGCACAGCAAACACACAGCGAGCAGCAGTCCCTGTGCTGTCCCAAATGGCATTAGGTGCTAACAGGAAACACAGAAAGACTAGATAAAAACTGAAAGGAAATGAACAGCGCCAGATGCAATGAATTTTACCGAGAACTAGCCTGAGCCTGAGCAGCTTGCCCTGAGTGAGGGGCTGTGTGTAGCTCCGCTGCCTCAAAAGCAAAGAATGTGGACTGTTAGTCACCACTTGTTTCCTGTTCTCTCCTTCCTCTGCAAAGGAGCAACTTGTGCTGGCAGTGCCAGCTACCCTTGCTCGGGCATCCAGCATGGCACCCCTGCTCTGGGCTGCAAAGGAGAAGGGAGCCAGTGGCACCAGCAGACTCCGTGAGACTCCCATCACCCTTGCTTGGCTTGGGGAACTCAAGGGCACCCCAGGTGTCACATACAGCAAATGGTGACGCTGGCCTGGAGGTGCAAGTCACAGCACAGGCGAACTCTGAGGAACTGGCTTGGCCAGAGAGGAAGGGTCTCAGATGCATTCCCCAAGACAGAAATCTCCTTGGAAAGATATAAAAAATGGGATTATTCAACAATTTGGCACCTCGGGACACTGGAGTGCCCTGCTTGCATTGAATTTTCCCTCCTTGATTCATAAAAGAGGTGACTACAGACTTTAGCTCCAAGAGGACTTAGTTCTCTGTTTTCAACATCAGATCTCCAAAGGCGATCATAGGAAACATACCATGCTGAACTGCATGGAAGGTCTACGTAGGCTCTGCAAATAGTGCATTCCGGACTGTTAACTAATAGCAAATCACAAATATATCATAAAACACACTGTACTCAACCTACAAACCACGGTAAACGTACTTATGCAGATGTGTTAAAATAGAATAAAATAGGCCAAGCAAAGCACTGAACAAATTCTGCCACACCAACCTTCCCCTGTCAGGATGGTGCTTGTTCTCCATTTTCAGTCTTTAGCTGTAGCATGTGCAACTGGCTAATATCAACTCATACAAAAATTCACAGGCAGTTTTGCCTTTTTTTTAATTGCTAGAAGCATAGGTAAGACTGGATTGGGGTCCAGGTATGAGTTTAATTGATCAGCTGATAATTACACTACACTATTGCACTATGTGCAGCAATACCAGTGGATTAAGCTTTAGGGAAATATGAGCTTTATGAAGCAAAGTACATACCCCCACTATCATGGGGTACCATCAGTACAGATTTCCAACTTCAAATGACCAGACCAGGTCAAGGACACAGTTAGAGTATCCAGGGAGTCTGTTTCTCAGAGAGGAGGTATTGGGGGAGACAGAAATGAGCACAAACCTAGTGGAAACTTCTAGTATTAATTAAACCAAAACCTGACTCCAGCATCCTTTGTGACTTATGCTTTGAGAGCAGTTGCATGCAACACTTTGCTGCAAATTGTCTTGTTCTGTGATCATAAAAAAGAAACAAACACTTGGAAGAATTGTTCTTATATTCACTCCCCCAACACCAAATATCAGGCCAAGTTATAAGCTTCACTGACTTCAGTGAAGATACCCCCAGACTAAATCTAGCTTGCTGAACTTTGTGCCTCTTTAAATTTGGAGTAAATGTTATTAGTCGTGAAGACAATGGACTGAAGCAGACAGGGCAGGCACGTGCTGTGCAAGCTTCCCCACAAAAGTTCTGCTGATACAACACAATCCTGACCTGGCCAGGACTACTGGTTTCACAGTCTGCCTCTCTTAAAGAGAAACTGTTACCAGTGTGACACTAGATACAATTGTTCTGTGACAATGAGCACACCTTTCTTAGGAATAAGACCAAACATACTTCATGGGTGACCCAAAGCAGCCTTGAATTCTGCTGTGGGTCTAAAAGAAAATAAAAACTAATTAAATGTAAAAGCCTCCCCATCATTTACATCAGAAGCCTGATGTTCAGGTTTCACCAAAGACCCCTCCAAACGTAGGTAAATCTACCAAAAATAGAGCAAGCCACACCTGGCTAGCAGTTTCCTGGAATGCTCTAGTAAGCTGGTAAAGGAGATATGATAAAAGTGAAATATTTTCATGAAGGTCCATTAAAGGTGTGCATATCATGAAGCATGTGTGTACCTCGCAGCACAGAAAGACACCAGCAAAGTTATTGGAGCAGATTCTGCCACTTTTTGTACCCTTGCTGTAATCTTGTTCTCTGACTTGCCCTCAGGCTTAATAACGAAGCGATTCTATTTAATGGGCAAACTAGAGAGCTGTATATGTGCACTCTGCTTAATTGCTCATTGTGTGCTGTGGTTGATCATGCAATAACAATGAATCCATCATAATTAAATCTATGAATTATTAAATTGATTCTATTTATACTTACTGTCATCTTCCATAGGAGCTACAAAAATCTGTTGTCTTTAATGAAATTGCAGTAAAAATCTTGGGGCCCATTTGAAGTAATGTAAGGCAGAGTTTTACCTGTGGCAGTTACTCCTAGTGAAAGCTGGGTAATTATTTTGTGTATAAATAAAGGCTCAAATTCACATTGTAATATTCAGGTTTGTTTGGCTTTTAATGTCAAAAATTAAGGACTTAACTTGTTTACTGCCTAACTATAGATCAGTTTTTGTGGAGATGTTTATAATGAAACTCAGCAGCAAGGGAGAAATATAAAAACCAAGGAACTGGAACCGATCTCAGGAATAGAATTGGTATTGTCCTAATAATTATGCTGGCAGCTGCATTTGCATGAAACCATGCGTTTTCTGTAGTACTCAATTAAGGTTATTCAGCTGCCTTGATGTGTTTAGAAACAAAACCACTGGCATCCAAATAAGGCTAATAACAAAAATGCAATATGATGTTCCCCATTTCCAGCAAAGGGTAAGAGAACAGATGTTCCTTATACTGCCATGTTTCACCAGCACAGGGGGGAGCTGAGAAAGTTTGCAATTCATAGTGACAGTGCCATGAAACTAATGTAGTGCAGCATGTGCCTGATGGAAGCATGCCGCTCTGAACAATCTGTTTGGGCACCCAGGAAAGGATGCCGAGAACTAGGATCGACCTTTCAGGTTAAAGAAGAAAACCAAATGCTCTAGCCTCTCTTCACATATTGCACAGAGCCATCAGCTATTAGGTAGGACTGCTGATGGTATTCCAGGCTCCTTTTGCTGTCTGGACATAGCCTGTGCTATGCTCTGTCACCCTTGTCTCACATGAGGGAGCATTGCAGACAGTGCTACACAGGCAAGCTCTACTTCTGCAGCTGTCAGAAGAGAGATGCCAGAGGAGGGGACAGCCAGCAGTGTCCCACAGCTACCTCAGGCCTTGGAGTGATCTCTTGATCTCTCATAGGTAGCACACGTGCCGGTCTCTGCCAGGACGTGACACTGCAACAGCGCAGGATGGACAGACACAAGGTGATAGTGCTCTCAGGAAGCGGCTGCAGATTCTCCTCTGGGATCTTCCAGAGCCGGGGTGCTGCTGGTGCTTGGTACTTCGGCATGGCCAGGCCCCTCTGACCATGTGCCCCCTTGGTGCACTGGTGTGCCACAAAGCCTGCTGGCAAGGCTGGTGGCTGTCACAACGGAACACCAAATCTTCCTTGGGATGTGATGTTCTCTGGGTCTATGGCTGCAGGGAGGCCTGTGGAGACCCTCCCTGTGGTGCAGGGGCTGGGGGTCTGCTGCAGGATGGGGAAGCAGCCTTTGCTTCTCCGAACTGGTTATTCCTCTCCAGAGGCCTCCTGGTGGTGAATATTTGCCCCATCTGTCACACTCAAGGACACAAACAAAAGCTGCAGAGGAAAGCAGCCCTGATTTGGACCTTGTACACAAGGCTCCTGGCCCCAGCGCCGAGCACAGCCCGCGCCATGAGGCCCACGTGGGCCCTGCTGGCAGGACAGCTCGGCTCCCTGTGGCACGGGGCTTCGTCTGTAAGCAAGACAGGGTGACAACTAGTGGGATAAGTAACTGTATTCCCTAGGAAATACCTAAGTCCTTTAGGAGCCATCCTCCATCCCCCCTTGGGCAGTACACCCAGTGACAGCTGAGCAGGGGGAGCCTTTCCCACTGGAAATCCCCAGAATGTGTTGAACAAACCACTGAGCAAACACATTCCCCCTGGGAGATCTCCCCTCCTGAGCTCGAGTCATCCTTACAGCCCGGAGCAAAATACTGTATGACATGTTAGCACATTTTGGGTAGCAGGGCCAGGAACCACAGACTGCACCCACTGTCTTCAAAGTCTCTCCAGTGCCCAGTTAAATAATTCGGGCTTGGCCACTGGGGCAGGCTGGGTGCCTGGATGGCAAGGCTGCTGGAAAACTCACAGCATCGAGCAAAGGGTAGGTCTACAGTGATGCAGATGAGATCAGGGCCACCAGCAGAGAAGAGACACACAGAATCCAGTGGCCACCAAACCAAAGTCAAATGGACCCAATACTGATTTTGCTTTCTGTGCAAATTCCTTGGGAAGGCTGTGAGTGCCCACACTGCCCAAGCAGGCGGGTTGTGTTCCAGCCTGCTCCTGACTGACCACTGACTCGGAGGGGTGCTGACCACCTCCTCAACAGCAGTAGGACCTCAGGACTTTCCAGCATCAGCCTCATGGGCAGATCTGGAGTATTTTCACTGACCTTCCTCCAAATGTGTCTTGACTTGCCTCACAATGCCAAAGTAAATAAATAAATAGACTAACAAGCAGAAATGCCTTTACCGGACATTATTCTGGGGTGATTGGTTGTGAAACTTTACTCAAAACCCCAAAACCACAAAAACTGCCAGTTTTCCAAGCCCTGTGTTTTTCATAGCTGTCATAGCATTCTGAATAGTTTGCATTTCAAACGTAGAATAAATATACATTTAAGCCAGTTGGATTATTGACACAGAAATAAAAAAGAAAAAAAAGAAAAGGCACTTAACTCCTTGTTCTGTTTCTTTTTCCCATGAAGTAAGAATTAACACCACTGAATTATGCCTTGGACATTCACATTTACAGATGTAAATGCTGAAAACAGGCAGAGTGCCTCCAATGCATTCATGCAAAATTCACTGAATAGGTGTACTTTAAATTAAAAATAAATCAAAACTCAGCACTTATGTCTTTATGTCATTTACCCAGAGAAAGTCTATCATAGTGACCCAGGCACTTGCACTGTTTTCTTCACTGCATTATACACCATGTTCTTTAAGGTTAGCACATCACCATAGTTCAGCTGAGCTCACTATAACACGGGCTCTAGTTACTCCTTTTTTACAAATGGAGTAGCAGGTAATTTGGCCAGAACTGTGCTTAAATCAGTGGCAGTGATAAGGAGTCTCAGCTGTCAACTACTTACTCTTGTACTGCTCCTGAATTGTCTTTAGTGGCCGTGGATTGTCCAAGGCCAGAGGTCTGCGGAAGCACCTGGGTGGGGTGTAACAGTACGAAGCGTGAAGCACTGGTGCCATGCCACGCCCCAGCACACCACTCCTCTGAGCTCGTCCAGGGTGCACACCCAACCCTGCCCAGGGTCAATCACAGCCACAATGCCTGAGGGCAAAATATATCTGAGCTGCTGATCCCCTATTGGAAAATAAGGCACAGAAGACAATTTCTCCATTATTCCTTCAGAAAAGCTTTTGTAGTTCATATGGTCATAGTGCCATAAACTCAACACACTGCCAAACAAAAGGGAACTCAAGGACAGGAGGACAGACATCTGGGAAAGAAAAACCAGTCAGTTATATTTGGAGATCCTGCTCTAATGAGTAACCTTATACAGTTATTCAAATACAAATGTCTGGGTGTCTAAAGTGTCATCTATGAATAATTCTCTGCAACAAATTATGTTAACATTGTTACTTCAAGAACACAAATAATTTAAATGTTACAAAATGTAGGCATGGAAATTATGTTGTCTAGAACCTGTATGCACAGCTTCCCCTTTCTTGCAATAGCTGGATGAATTACTGAAGTTGCAAGAAAATGAGGACCCATGCCAAGTAAAGTATTAGAGATTTCAAGAGCCTTCACTGAAGTCTCCACTCTTCGAGAGCTTTCCTTCTTAGTATTCTTCATGCACATGAGTGTGATATAAAGAGATATTCATAAAGGAACAGGAACAGTATTGTATGTCTAATTTTTATAGTAAATGTAACTTTGAGATTATTTAAATTAAATCGTTTCGCTGGTGGAAAAAAAAAATCAGTTTGAGTTTCAGCACTTACCTCTTCCTCAGCATTTGTGCTGTTCTCTGGTTATAGGCAATTTAAATTGATTTTTTTTTTCAGCTTCAGGTTTGTTTCTGATCTGCTTTATTCACTTGCCTAAATAACTCCTAGGAGATGGAGAATCAATGGCATTTGGGCAGTTGCTTAAAATCAGGAATTGACTTTAGAGCTATCAGGATAAGGAAGTGCTTTCCTGAAGTGGCCCCTTGGTCCAAGTTTCATTTCTATTGGGGAAAAAAAAAAAGCTTTCTTTAAAGCAATAATAATTGAACTGTGAAAAGAAAGTAAATGCAAACAACTACAGTTAAGCTTCAGTTGCTGCTGCTTAAACAGCAACAACAAGAAAAAAATCCCTCTCAGCTCCAGCTATACTCTGGGCCTAGGAGTGTCCAAGTGTTCACACAAACACTCATCCTTTCCTGGGACAAAAAGAGTGGATGCAAAGAGTCAGACACAACCCTGGTACACTGGCACTTCTGTGGAGAACAGGAACCAGAGATCCCAGGCAGACTGACTGGAGCTAACTGCATTCTCTACATTTGCCTAACTAGGCCTGACACAGTCTACTAAATCAGGTGAAACTACAACAGGCAGAGGAGCCAGGGCTGCTTTTCACTGAAGAGCCAAATGCCTTCAGGACTACCTGAGTTTAATACAGAGCATGCAACCAAAAGTCTTTTATTTATTTCTTTGTTCTTCTGTGCTGAGGGAGGGATGCCATTTTTCTCTGCATGCTGCTGCAACACAGTCACCTATTAAAGTTATGTTTGTGCTCATTTCTGGAATTTGTAATGGACAGTAATTGTGCCTCTAATAGTAAAATTGCTCTCAGCTAGGCTTTAGCTTTGCTGTGATGCATTCTCTACTGTCACCCAAATCCTGGGATAATAATGAGGTTGAGCTTTTATCACAGACAATAAAAACAGAATATGAAGTATTGCTGAGAAACAAAGCAGAACACTTCTCATCTGATTATCGAAATGTAGCATATACAGCTTGTCCTAGTTACAGGGATAGGAGGCAGAGTTTACCATTATGTGAGGGAGACCAACACTGTGCATTCTACACTCCTCTGTGTCACCTTTAGTGGAGTGCCTTTCTAAGGCAGCAGAGGGAAGAGGAAGGATGGCCAGTCTTCTCTGGCCCACCGATGGGCTGCCCAGATGGCACCGCTGCCACCGCGGGTCCCCTGCTCGTCATTTCTTCCAGCCCCATGGAGTCCCAGCCTTGACAAGACAGCTCCTGTGCGGGAGGTTGCCACAGGAACCAGAGCACCGGGACAATGCCAGTCCAGCCGAGCCACAGCTGAGCCGCGGGCAGCCAAAGCCTGCTGGGGCCCAGCCGCGTGTTGGTGCCGGGACAGGGAGAGAGAGACAGAGACTCAAAGAGAAGGAGAATCCTCCACTGCCGCTCGCCACAGCACCTTGGCAGAAGAGCTCCTGGGTCGAACTAGCTCCCCAGGCTTGCTTTGGCCCTGTTTTCCATTGCTGCCAGCCTGCGAGGAGGAGGAGGTTGGGCTGCAAAAGCCTCTCTGGCGTGCTGCCTTTGTTCTCCCCAGCTCCACGTGGCAGACAGCCTGGGGACAGCGACCAGTTGGGTTTTGCCCTCGGGGGGGACCAGGCTATATCTTGCCTTTGTCAGTTAAACAATTTTCTTTTTGTACAATCATTTATTACTATTGTTGTGTTTCTTGCGAGCCTCTTGAGTAAATTGTGATTCTGACTTCAGTCTCCCTTAGTATTTATTTCTCCATTATAGAAAAGGGCTTGAGCAGCCTTAATTTCCCTGTTGAGTTTTTAAACTCCAGACACAGGTTAAAGAAAACACAAAGCACTTGGTGACTAATTTCAGCATTAATTAAACTCAGTATTAAGATACATCTATATAGTGGTGGAAAATAAAGTTAGGTCTGGCATCTCTCTTATTTAACTGAGAAATTACAGCAGTTCAACAGCTTTGGAAAACATCATATTCCTTGAGATCTGCATTGCACAAGGAAGTGTCATAATGCTTTAAGTAAATCAACTGCTCCAGAACCAGCCCTGAGGAGCAGTCTGGTAACCCAGTCACCAAATATGTAGAAGGCATTCAGAGGCATTGTTCCTAAATATGTTTCAGTCCTTATTTCTAGAGATGAGATTATTTACTTCTGCATCTTTACAGCAACTTTACGGACACTAATCTCCATTTTAGCTGCAAAGCTTTTGGACTCAGATTTGGGATGACTGAAAAATGGAAGTCAGGCTAAGTCTAGACTGCAAATTTGAGTTCTCACATCTTTTCTGATATGGGATAATGGTATTTAATGGATCTCCTTCATGTAATAAAAGTGTGCTGAGCTAGAAATTAATGATATTTTTTGAAACCTTCAGACATTTTTGTCAAAGGCTGGGTGCAACCATCAACACATGGTACTACAGCCCACAAATAGTAGGACATAATTTCTGAGTGCTAATACATGCAAGCAGAAAGGGCCGCTCAAGAGGTGAAATGTTGCCTATCTCAGTGGTATACTAACTTTAGCAACCATGCTTCCAGAAAAAAAAAATTATAAAAAATGAGATTTCACATTGTTTCTACAGGTGTTTGGCTTAGGAATTGCAAGAAGAATCCATACTCACCTAGAGTTCATAGCACTCCTTGTATTTTCACTTTAATGTGCCAATGTTCTTCTTTCCCCAGGTCATTTTAAGAATTAATATGCCATGCATAATTCTCTTCTAAGAATATTTCAATGGGAAACAATGGTGAAATGGCTTTGAAATAATGATGAATTGGGCATGTGGCACACGAATGTGTGCTTTGCCTGCGAGTGCCTTGTGGACACTCTGTGTGTCTCTGAAGCAAATCTTACTCATATTCCATTATTATTTTTTCAGCAAGGAATATCTCCTCTGCTAAGCATGGTCCTCCTCAGCCTGGGTCCCTGTTCTGCATTTTATGGCAGTTCTGTTTCCCAGTTCTGTTCCCATCCATATTGACCCCACATTCTAAAATAGGAAGGAGCCTGATACGGGTGTGCTGCTGTTATTTGGTGGCTATGTCAGAGTTTCCTATCATGGCATGTCTCAACAGCAGAAAATGCACATTGCAACAGCACAGAGCTGTGGCTTACGGCCAATCAACTGTTAGGATTACGCTATCACATTGAACTACCTTTGCATTTCTGGGTGAGAAAGCCTTTCAGAGGCTCTAACTGTGTTTCATAACTTTTTCTGGTTTTACATCTCAGATGCATCTTACTCATTTGCCTCTTCCCCTGCACAAGTCCTCCTTGGAATTCTCTGGGAGATGCTGATGTGGGCAGCAGACAAATGGGCCCTTCATTGTTCCTTGAAAGCATGTTAAGAGGACACTGGTCAGGACACTGCTGGGGCCTGGGTGTCCAACTTCTTTACAACAGGGAATCAGTTCAAAACCCTGTGAGAGTGCCTGCCCAACGTCCCAGATTTCTTTACAGGCATTGTACAGCCAGAACATACAAACCATCGTTGGTTGTGTGAAGAGCAGAATCCTTTCAAAAGCTAATGGTTGAGTGCAAAGGTCCTGCTTTTGGCTTCTCAGGAATCATAAAATACGATAATCTATGTCTAGTACTAAATAATACATTTTAAGAGTGTGTGTGAAACTGTTTATAAGCAATTGAATCCTAACAGAATAATCTTCAAGTACATTAATACTCTTATCAGCAGAAAGCCAGTAGTAACATACTTACAAAATGGAAAAAGCTGAGAAAAAGAATCAGCCTTGCTAAAGTAGGAAGAAATTGAAAAGCAATAGGCCATGTCATTTTTATCTAGATATATTAAAAATCCCTCATCTACTTTATTCAGTCTTGCTATAACCAAGGAGAATTTTGGTAACAGGATCTAAAAGACGTAATGGAAATGCCACGTAATGGATAGCACATTACTACGTTAATACTGATTGTGAACATATCTGTCTTTTATAGCTGAAAATCTGGGAGGCAAACTCACTTCTTCCTGAACTCAGCACAGTACTCATCCTCACCAGCCACATATCAACGAGGCACTGAGCAGGTATTCAAAAGTCTTCATTTGCAGTGCATGCTGTAGTCTATAATGATAGTAATCCTGTAAGGCAGCGATCCATGGCTGCCAAAAATTGATTTAAAAACTGGAAATATTAAGTTTTTTCCCTTCCCAAATGATGCCCAAGGCAAAATGTGTTTCTGTGCCAGATACTTTCAGCTCTCTGTGAATTAGATTCCCAGACAGGGGTAACCACACACATTTCTAAACTGGCATTAAAGGAGGAGCCTCTGGTTTTCAGTTTTTCAACCTGTCAAATATCTTCCAAATTTAGAGACTACACACTGTGGACCACTGCTGAGCAGCAAGGGAGAAGTCTGTCAAGTAACCCTTCAGGTCTCTCTTCATTTGGGTCACTTGTAGCTCTGGCTAGCACAGCTTGACAGACTAACACAGAATTAGGGCAAGGACTGAACCACGCCTGGGTGCTCTCTGCTACAATGCTGGTGAAAACAGCCTTTGAGCTGATCTCCATTTCCAAAAGGCAACCAAATCCAACATCTCAATGCAAGGACAGTTGTCACAGTCATCTTCAAACAGTTCCACACTACTCTGAAATGCAATTCACTGCTTAACAGCAGGGAAATTCAGTGCCCTGTAAATGCTTCCTCTCTGCATCATACTCCAATTAAATGTCATAAATATGTAGGAGTTACTAAGGCATGTAGAAAGGAATGCCCTCAGCAACACTGGGAGTTTCCTGCAAGCCAGGGACAAGGTAGAAAATGAAAGAAGTTCAAGTCTTATGAAAGAAAGCAGAAGGAGATACAGTCTCTTTAAACGTGGGGGCCAAAGGTAAGGTTAGGAAGTGGGGGCACACACCAGGCTTGGGCAGCTGGCTCTGAGCAGTGGTCTGATCCTGCTTTGAGCCGCTGCTGCTGAGGACAGCCAGCGCAGAACCGTGATGTGCTTCAGTGCACTCCATGCCAGAGTCCTGCAGACACGTCTGGCCTTTTGGACTAGCAAACAGAGCTCTGCTGCTCCGCTGGGACTTTATCACTCACTCCATTAGGATCTGGAAGGGATCCATCCTACAGCTTTGGACTCCAGTTGCTTATTTGTTATTTATTATTGTTTTTATTATGGTAGCCTTAAACGGCCCAAACGTACAAAGGTACCACAGGGTTCAGCCTTGACGAGAAGCAGATGAGGAGGCAGACCCTGCCTACAGTAATAAAATGTAGAAAGCTGATGTAGCAATGCAAAAAGGCTTTTGTGTGGTTTTCTTCTAACTACCCCGTCTCTTGCTTCCTAGGGATGTAGGAGACAGAGTCCTACTACTACTTTGCACTATTACTATTAGGAGGACATACTTTCAAGGCAGCAGAAACTGCAAGCAGCTTCTGCCTCCTTTTTGGCCAGAGCCAGGTTCTGATAGTACTGTTGCATTCAGAGGCATCTTGTACCACTAATAGGTCCTGTGATGTTCACAGGGCTGCTGCTCATGCAAATATAAAATGAAAGATATGAAGATCTGGCACTAAGCATCATTTATCCACAACTGCCTTGTTTGTGCCAGGTTTTAAACATCATGCTTCAGCCGGGAGGAAGATTTTTACCAGAGCTCTGTTCACAACAATTCAAATTCTTGGTTCAACTTATGCTGGGGAACGTGTAAAAAGTTCTTCCCCCATATGCAGAAGTGGCTGAAGAGATCTTGCTCAACCATAGCACAGAGTGCTGTACCCCACTGCACAACAGAAGCTGAACTCAAGAAGTTTCAGCAAACAAAATTACACAGTTCAGGAAATTAGAAGCCTGCTAAAAGCAAGGATTGTAATGGAAAATATTTTGCAACCCTAACTCTAGCTGTTTCTAGAGAGATAAGCAGAGGATAGCTAAATTGAAATCCAGCTAAAACATCTGGACTAATTCTTCTACAAAATATGCCATAGAATTTTTATTAAAAATACAGGCAGCGTCCTTGACAGCCCAATGCATTATAAAAGCAACGTGAGACTATTGACTCAAGCCACCTACAGAACTAGAAATACCACTTCCTTCAGCGTTTTCATTACTCCAAGAGGTTTCCCATTCAAATTCAGATCAGAGCCAGCTCTGTTAGCTCTGCTGGTTAGCTCTGATGAAATTATATCAGAGGAGATCTGACTTAATGCTGAATTTAATAACCCTCTTTAATTTTTTTCTGGGTTTTTTTTGGTTTGTTTTTTTTTTTTTTTTTTTTTGATGGAGGCAGAGACTGCCCTAAGTAGCATACTTTTAAGAACTACAAGTATTAATAACATAAAAACAGAAGTGACAGATACATTTATAACTGCACAGCTCGTCTGTGATATTGGCATGGCAGAAAATGTTTCAAACCTACCACACTGTCAGTAAGAATGACTATTGGTAACCTGGGATTAGTTAGTTCCCCTAAAATCAGAAATTGCTGAAATTACTCAAATCACCAGAGCTATGAACACGTATCTATACACATACCACTTGTCCTATGTGCTGTTTGGGAATATATTAACTAATGGCAAATTAGTTGGTCAGTTAGGTGATACACAGTTATGGACTATACCTGTCTATTATTACATCAGAGACAGTTTTTCATCTAAATCTGATTAAAAGACCATTTTTGTTTCCCATGTTTACAGAATAAGGCAGATGTGAATCTGAACAATGTTATCTTTTCTAACAGATACAGGACACATGGTAGTGCAGTATTAAGAAAGGTTTGGGCCAAGATTTTCAAAAATAGGAACCTAATTTTAAGATTCCACCATCCATATTTAGTGTTAGAAAAAAACAAACTTTTTTTTCACAGAGCTCCAGCAGCTCCTATTGAAATCAGTGGGTGTCAGAGCTTTTGGAAGTTGAACCACTAATTCAAGAATCCCAAGGGAGAGTTAAGAGCCAAATTTTCATCTCCTCATGTTTGAAAATCTGGGGATAAGATTCTGTGTGTACCAAAATTTCCATCCACTTCAATGAAGCCAGGATTTTTTCTCTCATCTGGAACCGGTTTATGAGAAAACCAGGTTACCCTGAGAGGCACAACCGAAAGCGGGTGATGTGTGCCTTTCCAGCACACAAAAGCATAAGGTCATCCCAGAGATGCCAGGAATTTTATAAAATAACTATTCTGCTATTTTAGGTTTTTTCTGACATTTTTGACAGGCTGGTTAGAATATTTATGTTTTTAATTTTCCTATATTCTGAACATTTTTACAGGCATGAAAGTAAAAGATCAGTTTCACCTGTGGGAGGACATGCTCCAAATCAATACTACACATATGTGATGCAATGGGAAAGGGCAGAGACTTCTCATAGCTTATCAGCTTCCAAGACAGTTATATTACAGGCATGTTCAGGGATTGGAAATGCAGCTCAAGTGGTCTTGGAGCATAATTGATTTTTCTCCAAATACTATTATTGAATGTCCCTCTAAACAGCTTTCTAGAAAGCATTTCTACATCTATCACAGGCAGCAAGAGGGGCTTCTTGACAGCAGAGAAGTGAGATATGCAAGACCCAAAGCTGGTCTCTGCCCTTTGCTCATCCCCTCCTCTTTGTGCCCATGGGGCACCTCGGAGATACAGGTCTGCTTCCAGAGCTGCTGCTGGCAGCTGAGACTGCACTGCAGTCAGGACATATTTATACTCGTTATATCCTTATGGACGTGAAACTCTGGAAGACAGGCAGATTCACTCCCTACCTATGTCATCACAACCCGAGCTACGCCCAGTCAGGCCAGCAGCAAGCCCTTTGGCTCCATCTGTGGTGAATCATGCCAGCGTGGAACCTGATTCTTCAGGAGAGATAACATTGTAGCTCAAATATTTAATAAACAAGGCTGGGCTTGAGCTTCCTCTGGGTAAAACCACACAAGGGTCCCTTTCAGCTTCAGGAGGTGAGAACCAAAATGATACTCTGCCTCCAAACAAAAGCTCACTTTTATCAGTTTCCAGGATTTTCCTAATGCCAATGTTGTGGTTCTCATTTTTCCACAAAAACATTGCTAGTAATGGAGCCATCCCTTGAAAACTTCCAGGATTTATAGCAACTGGCAGCATGTTCAATCTGTAATTGTTTTTTGGAACAATCATAATCTTATTAGTTGCCAGTCTCCCTTACCAAGATAAATTTAAAGGAAATCAATCTGCTGACACTTCCCTGATAATTCTGGCAATTCTAACCTTTAAATTTAACAGTTGCACTGAGTGTATACCTTGAGGGTGTGAATCCCTAAGGCTTTCAGTTAAGAATTAAACAGTTAACTACTAGCAGTGAACAAAGACCATTCACTGGCAAAAGTCCTGACTTTGTCCAATCAGGATTACAGGAAGATATTGAAGCAACTTTGTCAACAAGTTCAAGCAAAGATTTAATGCAATTATCTGGATGGGTAACAAACATCAGAACGTCATTAACAGAGAGAATCATTTTATACTGATTCAAACAAGAAATATGTTGTATCCCCTGACCTTCTTCCCTGGGTCCTGTGGTGATAGAAGGAGGTTTGAAATCATAAATTATCTGCACTTTGGGACTGGTAAAGGTTTTGAGTTATCTGGCTATGTTTAAAAAGTACCCCTGCTTAGTGTTAGCTGGATTTATTTCTTTCGTGGAAATTCAACTGGTCTGGCTGAATATCAAATGCTGAATAACCATTTCTGTTCTTGGAATTCTAATCTTTGGGAGAATGAAAATCTTGCAATCAAAAATTCAGTTTACCCAATAACATTAGATTAGTAATTATACTGCCAGCAGTGGCTAATGGTGACAAAGTATTATTTTGGCTGCACAGTCATACACATCCAAATGAAGACCTGATATAAGCTCTGCAACCATTTGTTTACAGAATTCGGCCCACTGAACACACACACAAGTATATGAATTGAAAACATAAATACAGAGGTTAGATGTGACCAGAACACTCGAAGGTATTTGTGTGGCACGTCTGTGTGCTGTGCAATGTGTGCACAGCACAGCACGGATGCTTGTGTGCCGTCACACCGGCCGTGGTCAGAGGGGTGAACAGGCATGGGGCTCTGCAGCCAGCCTGGAGAGACAAGTCATGTCTTGGAGGGCCAAACCCTACAGACCACTCAAGAGATTTACAGTGAGTCAAAATGAGGGTTAACCTCTCCCAGGTGTCTAAATCCATGGCACTAAGTGGCTGCATCTAACCTGGTGTGCGGAGATTTGACAGAATACTTTCCTGCAGTTACTGCTTGTTGCTATCTGGCCACTTTGTAACCTCTTTTCAGCTGTGCAGTTCTACAGTGAATACACAACATCTGGTTTCTGTTATGTCTGAAACACGCCTCATCAGTGTTTGAATGAGAGGATATGCTGGTGAACAGCTCTGGAGGGCTGATGCAGCAGTGGACAACACTGCCTTTCCACTGATAGCTCTGGCATTCTCGAAGCAGCCAATGCGGTCACAATGGTATGCGGCTGGCATTTGCTGGTTGGAATTTATTGATACAACTCGTTAAAGAGGAGTCTATTTGAGAGTGCCCCCTCCTTACACTGGAATGTTTCACAAGCAGGAAATATCACATCCTCAGCCAGCCTGGATCCCCACTACTGCTGGAGAACAGGGGATGGTGCAGCTGGCAGAGCTGATGGCACTTTGCAAAATGGCTGAAGCTTGGTGGTAAGGAGGAGAAAACTGCCTGATTTTGTATTGTATTCTCTTTTCCCGGCATAGTTTGGGACTTTTTTTTCCCCTTTCCTAGCTAGTTGTAGGAGGCACACACTTGTGTGTGTCCTTCCCTTGCACTCTGAAGGGGAGACACTACCAGAGCTGTTGAAACTAAAAGAGAGCTGAAGAAAAACAGGTATAAAATATCCATTAATATATTTGGGTTAGAAATCAAAGGAAACTTCTGGTCATGAGAGCATGAGAGACAGAACTAGATTCTAATAAGAAAAGAGAAAAGAAAAAATTCATCTCATTTGTGGGTAGGATTAGAACACACAGCTGACTGCAGAAGCTGGAAACTAGACTTGAAAAGTTTTCCCACCAACATTTTTCTGTCTCCTCCAGGAGATGGAAAAAAGAGGCATTTTCCAGACATGGCTCAAAAGGATGACTCTAGTTCTCTGGCTGCCTGATTACAACTGCAGCTCTGAATCCCAGATCTGTGACTTTAGGGTGACGATCTGGAGCCTGAACTGGGCATTTATACACATTCTTCACAGCCGAGGGATAAGAAGCCCTTATTAAGGCATCGGGATGTGAAAATATGGGCCCCTGCATTGGTATGATACAACTTTGTGTATCATCTATTGCTCATGGTGGTGCTACTTAATGTCCCCTTCCCAGAGCTGCTCAGTCCAACTTACAATCCAACTCATAAAGGCATATCCTTTAGCCCAAGTTCATATTATGAATTGTAATACTGAAAATTATTTTTATCATCCTTCAGAATAAAATCATTACTTTCTATTTATAGATTTTTTTCTTCCTCTCTTCCCCCCAGTAAAAAATATATTTTCTACAAAGACAGACATTTTCCCCCAACACTTTAACTGAACAGCAGATTTCTACTCAAAAACCAGAGGCAGGCAATTTTTGAAGAACTGTTCTTAACTGACAGAAGAAATCCAGTGTAGTTTTCTTACCTTGCTAAAGAACATGAACTAATATTTTCTTTTATGATCCTTTCTTTACACAATTCAGCATTACAACCTGGATGTTGAACACTCCTGAAATCTTAATTGAATCCCTTCAGTGGAGATTAAATCACTGAAACACTGTTCATGGTATAAATAATGCTGGAGAAAATCAATCCTGAACTAAACACCAGTAACTATCATTAAGATTGAGGTAGAGCTTTTACAAAGTGTCACACTTCAGGATTTAGTAGTTAAAAATACTGTTTATATCTCAAGACAAAATACAGAGCAGGAATTAATCTCTATCCATATTCTTATCCATTTAAAGTGAGTGATGACAGGTCCTATATAAACATCAACATGTGTGATAAACCGAGTTGATTTTAATTCACTGATCTGACCGAAGAAGTTATTGTGCTGGAAGGTATTTTGACAATCAGGCAAATACAGTCAATTGCCTGGCTGGAGTGAGTCTTGCTCACCCTTTGGTGATTACAGTCGACTCCTGACTGGCCACACGTGCTATTCAGCGATGAGCACAAGCAGCTGTTTGAGTCACGCCACTCAGCCAAGGTCCAGGTGTCTGCTGCCCTAAGATGCTGTAAACTATGGCTTGTTACTCAGAGGAGTTTTTGTATCAGGGGATTGCTCTGCCATGGCAGCTAAATCCCATTTATCAATGAAAACATTCACCAAGTTCCTCCTGTGTCAGGTATTTTTCCCTCCATTACATGTCCCGTGCTAATTATAGAACTATCTGAAAGGCTTTCAAAGTGAAAATGACTGTAAAACACCGTTCAGTTTTGCAATTACATGTCCTCTTTCTATCCTGTGAGGCTACAGATTTCATTCTAACATGCTAGGTTTTTGATAACTTCATACTGTTTCCTAATCTCTGACTAACTTCCAACTTACGAGTTAGCTGCTGTAAAATAGGTAACAAAATATTATGATGAACAACTTTTCAACAAAAACAGTGAGGGAGAAAGGCAGAGAAAGAGGATATATAAAAACAACTCAGTTTTACTGTGATTCATAGAAATACCAGGCTACATTATGGACTAGTTTTAACTATGAGAACACTCTTCATAATTTTTGATGACTTCTAACATTTTTCAATGTCTTAATGTTTCAAAACTTCCATGTTAATATTTTGGGAATTAAATGTTCTTGCTTTCATTTGAAAACATTTTACCAAGGGGGAAAAGAATGTTTAAAAATATAAAGAGTCAATATCTAAATAACACTTAAATGCTTTTTTCTTTAATAAGTTGCAAAACATAACCACTTTTAGGCTGTCTCAGATTTGGGATGCTTGCTTTCAGCATTTTGATATTTTCAGAAAGGGAATACTGATATCTGGGCAGGAAGTTGGCATCCGAAGTTTAGGAACCAGTGATGCACACAAGCCAACTATGGGGTGGTCTTCATGCTTATTTCATTACTAAAATCTGTCTTTCAGACTCTTTCCAGTACCAGTATCCAATAAAGACCATTTTCTTCTGTTTTTCCTCCTTGGAACTGTTGAGCATCCCAGGACACAAACAGCACTGCTACCTTCCCCTGGTGCTGCAGGACCACTGATGGAGGAGCGCTGAGGCAGCTCCCTGTGCTAGGCTCTCTGCATGTCTGCTGCTCTCCAAGGGAATTGGATCAGCTGCATGTAGTAGAAACTCTTCCAGGCAAATCAGACAGCCCAACTGTGCCCGTGTTGATTACCCCATTGTTCCTCACAGCGGCAGCCAGTCTGATGCCCCAGGAAATGCCAGAGATGTGGTTCAGTCCTGTAAGCTCTTCAGAGCATGAAAAGTAAATCTGACCTGTCCCAAAAGAATCTGAACTGGTGCAAAGAAGCTGGTGCACATGCATATATTTCTGTCCTAAGATTATTTGGGTCCATCCTCTGCTGTGTGAGATGGGATACAGACCCAGTGCAAGGACAGCTGAACTCTGAAGGATGCAGTTGAAATGGTACGTGAATTCAGTGAATAATTTCTGGCAATTAGGGATGGTGGTGGCAAATTAAGTGAAAGGGAGGGCAAAAAACCTTATCATAAGCCCTGTGCTAAAAAGGAACAAATGTTCTCAGTAGACTAATAACCGCATTGCCTTGCACTGCAGCATCCTCGTTAATTCTGTCAGCCTCTTCCTGGTAAAATGGGACCCAGCACCCAATAGTTACTTGTGCCTATGTTTTGCAGTATTGACTAAACTAGCTTTGACAAACACTCATTAATCCCATAACTGCCTTCCGTGACAGATCAGAGCGTGCCCTGATTTGACTTACATTTGCTGCTGGAGATCACACACTGAGCCAGACACAAGTGGAATCCAGGAATCCTGCTTCTGTCTCCTGCATTACCCACCCAGAACTCCAGCTGGCAACTGATTTCATCAATCATTTCAGTGTTTAGGGGGTGCCAGTCACCAGACTGCAGGGTCCAGGAGGAAGAGTTACCTCAGTGCTTATGAACGCGGGAAGAACTGGATTCCCTGCGCATGGCTGTGGTGCACACACATAGACTCTTTCAAGAAACTTCTCATCAGATGACAACCTCAGTCCTAAACAAAGGAGAAAGGCAGCTCTCTGCTGCACTGAGCATGGCTTGTTTCCTTAGAAAACCCTGTAGAGATATTTCAATAAAAATCCGTTAAGACATTTTCGTTAAATCTGCATTTTTCCAGACCTGCCAAATACTGCCCAGGTAGGAACCACCACAGAAAAACTGCACAGGGTGCAATTAAAGACTGTAATTCTATTCAGAGACACTGGGGATTTAAAGCTGTGCAGGTAATCTTAATTATGATATGTGCTATCTGCTTTGTGTTTGACCTTGTAACCGAAATAATTCTCTCTTAATATAATTTTGGGAGGGCGTGGTATGCACTTCTGAAAGACTGTATAGCCTTCTTCATCTGCCACAGACTTTCGGTAAGTAACTGGCAAATATTCAGCTAAATGAGGTCTCTCCAGCAGTCTGGACAAGGAACATGTGTACGCTCAGGCCTGAGAATGTTCTTGGTGTTAGTCAATGCAGTAACCTTTGGCCGGAGATGACACAACCTCTGCCAGCGGCTTGCTGGCATTCGTGTCTGCCTGCATGCGATGGAAGGCCTGCAGTCTGGCTGGCTGGCTTTCTTTCATGCTGTGTTTATAAACTGCCTACCATAGAATCTCAAA
Organism: Machaerirhynchus nigripectus; assembly: GCA_013397975.1. Classification (NCBI taxonomy): domain Eukaryota; kingdom Metazoa; phylum Chordata; class Aves; order Passeriformes; family Dicruridae; genus Machaerirhynchus; species Machaerirhynchus nigripectus. The sequence continues at coordinate 1,144,327 of VZRQ01000392.1, forward strand.
GCTCCCTCCGTGATAATGGAAATATGCTGAAATTAAGATAACACAGTGCCTGAAAATGCAAAATTACCAAGTTCAATTGTGATTATGTCTGTGTCAAAACTTTAAGATTTGGTCGTACATGTTGGTTATTAACAAGGGTCTCAACTTCTAGGTTGTTCTAAAGTTTTATGTTGATTTTCTAAACCCCAAGATTAAGCTATTTTGCATAATCAAACAGTTGATGATCTCTTGCAAGCAGAGATTTCATCAGCTGTCTACCTGCTGTGTTTGCAAAGTCTGAGGGATAAATTCAATCTTGCAAAGTATACAAACTGCTTTCTGTCACCTTAAAATAGACAGTGGTTCTGCCAGAGAGATGTGAAAAACAGACTACCAGTTGGACATTGTGGGATTATTACCAATCCATCATTTTTTAGAATTGATTAATCAGGAACGGAAGGTTAGGGGTAGTTTTATAACAAATGGTAGTTTTCTTCCTTTCTCATAAGGGTATGCTATAGGAAGCAATAGACCACAGAAAATGGCTGCCCCCTTTGATTTTACTGCAGATCTGGCCACAGGAAATGTTGCACATTTGGATCAAGCAGGATAAACAGCAAGGACTTCCTCTTTTGTGAAATCATCTTTAAGCAGCACCTCTCCCCAGGAAAATAGGTTTTCCACTTTACATAATGTTGCAGCAGCAGTGGTTTGTTCCTAAGTTTTTTCTGGGTAGGTTATGAACTTTACAGCTCTGACCACAGATCAGTTATTTATCATAACAGGAAAGATGAGACCAAAGATATTTCCTAACCTTCTCTTTGCAGATCAGAGCGAAGCAAGGCAACAAACATGAATGCTTCATAATCAACTGACAAAGATTATATAGAAATATTAATTCCTCTCTTCTAATCATATTTGGTTGAATTCATCTGTAATTGTAAACAGCAAGGAGCAAATCAATATACAGTTTCACTTAAATCTCTTCTCCAATGCAGTATGATCAGTCTTGCAAAAGTAGATATGCTGGTACAAAAAGAATGATTTTGTTTAGAGACAAACTCAGGAAGGCAGTAGAGAAATATCCCATTTCTGGAGAATACTCCTCCATTTGATATCTGTAACAGGTGTTCCCACGTATCCTGGCAGTATATAAAAAACATGAAAAATGTCTTTGAAGTACTATTGGAGACAAAAAGCTTTTCCTCATCTAATACATTTGCCCCTCAAGAACTGCCCCTCATCATCAGTGAGCCTGAAAACACTGAAATCTAGTGGCAGATCTAGCATATCTTGTATGCTGCAGCAGAAAATTAGGAACTGTAGGAAAGCATGTTCCTACTTTACAGTGCCATATGACAAGTTGCACATAGCTGGGATTGCTCAAGTTACTGTACCACAACCCTAAAGTGCAGAGTGTATTTCATACAGGACCAGATTGCAGAACTTAACCACAGGCCTGCAATGTGCCGGTGCAGAGCTGCGCTTTTGGAGGGGGAGGTGGGACAGATACCAACCTCTCCAAGGCTAATTCAGAGCAGTCACCAACAAGCATGCTTAGAATTAAAAGACTTAAGAAATGAGGGATTAGTCGCAAGTACCTAAACTTTCTACACCAGGCACCTTGGAAGAGAACGTTGAGTCCCTTTTCAAACACTACTCATTGTCACACATCAATTGCTCCAGTTCAACCTGGAGTAAGCACCTCCACACTTGTCAGTGCAAGTGTCTGTGCCTTTTATGTTTGTCCCATGTCTAGGCAGCATTTTGCTACCAGTCCTGGAGATTTCAGGGTCGCGCTCTCAACTTGCTTTTCCAGCTAGCACTGTGTTTGCACCGTGTTCAGGTACGCTCAGCCTGTTTTAACAGGTTGCTTCTGGCATGTTCCTCAAGTATGCTGGTCACCACAAAATTAATAAAAAAAGGAAAATCAACTGCAGTCCTTTGAAACTCCGGAGACTGCCTTGGGAAGATCATCTTAGGTGACAGAAATGCATTCAGACAAGCACGCAGAGGAGGTGAACATCATTGGTCACACTACAGAAGACACATCTGATCAAAAGACTGAAGTCCTGAGGCTCTAGCACTGGCTTCAGTAAACTTTGGATCAGATTCCATATGAATTGGTTTTGTTTTGTTTTGACATCAGTTGGACACTTCCTAGTTCACATGAGCCTGAACACACAGGACTCAGCACGTTGGAACTGCAAACCATACAATGAAATCCTGCAAGCCTGAATTTGCTGAGGCTTGGCTCAAAAAGAAACGTGGGTGATCTACAGTTTATGGGGTGTAAACCACAGGCTGCTGGCTGTAAAGAACACACTGCCACTTCTCCATGCCTGTGCGTTAGACACCACAGAGATACTGAAACACTATCTTGACTTTAACTCAAAACAATGCCCAACTCAACAAAAGGTTTCCAACTCTTTCCTTGCTGGAAACAACATCAAGAGAATATATGCAATTAGCACTTAAAAAAAGCTTTGAGTAGCTCCCAGCCACCTCACCAGTGTATCTCAAGTAAAATTAACACTTCCCGATTCAGAAGTACGGTCTTTATGAACCTGCCACTAAACTTTGTGCTTTGTTTCTGCAGCCAAAGCTAGCCTTAAAGGCTGTGGCCATCTTGCTGTGCTGAGAAAATCCTTTGTAAGTGAGATAGATAAATAGATAGATAGATAAATAGATAGATAGATAAATAGATAGACAGATAGATGATCAGCAAATAAATTTAAATGCCTTTGTTACCGAAATTACTGAATTTTCTCTGAATGCAAGCAATGCAAGTCTGGCTGTTATGCAAATATACAAAACTTAGTCAGTTTCATTCTTTAACAGAAATTCTACTTTGTCTGGTGTCCTGGACAGGGTTAATTTTTGTGTTAATTTTTGCAGTAGCTGGGAGGGGGCATGTCCAGGACTCAGATGTTATTCTACACCACCTCACATCATTGCAAGGGGTGGAAGAGGGAATCTCTTCCAGAAAGAAGGGATTCCTTGCAGTCAAGCAAGCATGGCAGACGGAGCAGGAGGGTAACGCTCATCCCAAGCCAGAGAGAGTGAGTTGGATAATGCTGGTCCCAAGGCAGAGGCAGCAGCTGCGGGGAGGTGGCTGCGTTTGGGTATTGTGTGTTGTCGGGGTTTCTGTAGCAAGCAATAATGTTTCTTTTCTTGTACCTTCTGTCAATAATGTTGTTTCTGTTACTGTTTGTTTTCTTATCTCATTGCTGTTTCCAGTAAATTGTTCTTATCTCAACCTGTGATCTTTACTTTTTGTGCCTCCAAGTCTCTTCTCCATCCCACCACAGGGGAAAGGGGGAAAGGGGAGGAGCAAGAAAGCGGCAGTGTGGTTTGAAGTCTCAGTGGGAGCACTAAATTGGGGAGTGCCATTCCTAAGCAATGACATCTGGTAAAGAAAATTTGATTGATGCCGTTTTTGAAACAAGACCCTTCTGTTTAGGCAGAAATGGCATTTATAATAAATACAGTACTGGTGGAAGAAAGACAAATCTATTGTCTGAGAAGAACAAGCCATTTAAATTCCACAGAGATGGAAAAATTGAAGGGAAAGATGGCTGAGGGGCTTTGTGAGTGGCACAATGCCTCGAGTGCTGCAATGAGAGCAGAAAATAATAGTGATCTGCTTTAGAGATTGTGTCTGTTTCAAACACGCATCATTTCAAACAATGATGACAACTCTTCCAGTCTCATTTTAGTACTGTTGCTGTTATGGAAACTTTCTCTGTCCTCATCAGCTCGATTATGTGTCTTTACAACACTAATGAATCACAGCTGACACTTCCGGGACTCAGCCTCTTTTGAAGGCATTTGCTTCCTTCATAAGCTCTTTGCTCAAGTTTAAAATCTTATTTTCAGAGGCTGGGTGAACAGTATAAAGAGATTTTGAGTATTCATTGAGAAACATGTGAAAACAGCAACGACTGTTTATGTATTGGTACTTCTACCACTGACAACTTTCTAAACAATGCCTTTAATTTTTGAGAGGCAGTCAGATGTAGACAAAATGATAATAAATACAAATAAACAAAATAAATTCAGATTCCCTTGTCTGATATCTTGAGTGCCTGTTATCTCCTTTGCTGGGACTAAGCTTTTACATAGCCTGATGAAAATGTGCTACAGGTACTCAGAGCTCAGGGCAGGAAATATTTCTTCTAGTGGTTTGGGGTACTCTTAGGCACTTGATCATTTAACCAATTTTGGAAAAAACACTCACACTTCCAAGGATTAGATCCACCAAAGACCATTATAATGTGGACTTTTAATACCTCGGCCATCCCGGAGAACCTGTAACCCTGAATACAGCTTGCTGTAAAAGTCTCCAAGAAAGAACAAGTGTAGAAAAATCATCAATGTAAAATAGCCTTTAGTAATGCCAAGAAGAGAGATACATCTTTGCCCATAACTACATGCATGTTTTCCTCTGGACTGCAAAGATACAGTACCCACTACCCACATCCTTGCCTGCAGGCTGATACTCCAGCAGCACAAGCCCTTTCTCCCAAACCCGGCAGGGGCAGCATCTGTTTTCCCCTTCAGGAGCTCAGTGGTCACAGCACCTGTCTGAGATGTGGGAGGCTGGAGTCTCTTCCTTCCGCTGCCTGAGGGGAGTTGTCCTTGTGGGGACATCATCCCATCACCCACTCCTCAGGTAACTGAGGGAGCCTGGGAGGGCCTGCTGCGAGCTCAAGTGCAAAGCTGACTGTCTTGAGTGTGGGGTGCTGCACAGGCTCCAGAAGAGATGCGGCCAAAGCCAGCATAGCCAGCCCTCTCCTCCCCTCTCCTCCCCTCTCCTCCAGGGTGGCCTTTCAGCTGCAGGCTTCATAACAAACAGCAGCGTGCCTGTGCAAGGTAACACAGAAATACTGGGGAACTCACTACAGCTCTCACCTCTGCTAGCTAAAATAAAGATACTTAAAGCTCCCAACACATCCTCCTGGCCAAAACAGCAGTGAGATGGTGGTGCCAAGGACGGATCATGCACTACAATGGGACGGGACGGGATGGGACGGGACGGGACGGGACGGGACGGGACGGGACGGGATGGGATGGGATGGGATGGGATGGGATGGCAAAGCAAGGCAAGCAGTATGCATAGCAGAGGGACAGTTCTGAGCAGTTCAAGCACATGTAGTTTGACTGTAGTCCACTAATACACAACTTATTTCTGACTGCTAATGAGAGCGAAAATTCTCTTTTAGTATTTTTATAATTATTAGCCCTCCAGGAATTTTTATTGGAAATCACTGACAAGCTCCTGTCATAAGTAGAGATAACTTGGTGTTCAATGGCAGAGTTTGGCTGACAGTTTTATTACACTCCTGAGCCAAACAATCAGCTGCATTTAAAGCCAGATGACTCTCTTGTACATCCATATATGCTTTACAATACAGCTGTAAACAAGAGTGAAAACTTCAACAAGGAATTAGATTTGCAGGTTTCAGCTTTTAGAGGTTGGGCAAATTAATTTGATTATTTAGTGCTCATCTGTCACTGATGCATCTTCCATTAAACATTCCCAAGGACTTATCCAAGGTGAGGCACACAATGGGAGACTCAAAGTCCCACTGTCACCCTAATTTTCATTTCACTCAGTTTGAAACCTACTTCTAGCAAATCACCAAACATTGACTTATGGTTTACATGAGCTCTAATGGCATGAAAATACACTTATTCATTAGCCTAAACATACAATGCAATGACAGAAAGGGCACAAACAACGACATGAATTTCATTCCAGTAGAACTACATGCCGTGAGCATTTTTCTTGGTAGCATTCAACCAGCAGATGAAGTTGTCCCCATAATTCAGTCTAAAGAACTACTTCCATCTCAGCATTTTGGAGTGCATTTCCCATTTCAATTAATTTCTTATTATTTGAACTCTAATGAGCTGTGGGGTACAACCCAGTGGTGTCTTCAAGGCACGCTGACTGTCCAGCTTTGTTACTTCATGCAAAGTCCCTTTTCTTCTCTTAAGGTTATTAACTAGGATGGGCATGTAAAGGGAAGAAGTAATATATAAGAGGATTGAAAGTAAAAATCAGACATGCTCTTTAAAATCTATCCTCATGCAATTCAAACTACCAATGATGGCATGCACACAGCAGCAGCAGACATCCTGTCTTGCACTTTTACTTCGTAGTAATCAACACACAAACCTGGGCCAGGTCAATAAAAGCAGTGAAAACTTCAGTTTAAAAGTGTAATTTGTGCGTTAGCTAAGGTGCCATCTGATTAGGCTATTTAAAAGCTGCCTAGTCCCAGAAGACTGCCTCAAAAGATACTGCAGGCAGAGTTATAAAAAATCCACAATAAAATTACATTTCATTTCCAAATCAGTTTCAACTGCGACTTCTTTGCCTAAAGTCAGAGCCAGTGCACAGATCAGACTCAGAAACAGTAAAGAGAACAAAGTCATTCAACAAAGGCACTAATAACAACCCACAGCACACAGGGAAGAGATGTCATGTAGTGCTTATACACTTACAAAGTAATTTTTTAGCTTTAATAGTGAATCAGTTTAACAAGCATGTTCAAACAACAAGAAAACCCCACAAATAGTGTAGAACACTACTGGTGAACTGCTTCCCTAATCAAGGTGACTACAAGTTACCTACTTTCTCATATAATCACTGCCACAAGTCTTTGAGAAGCAGCTCCAGAATTAAGTATCCACATTTAAAAAAAATAAAGTCAGTTTTTCTGGAAATGGATTGTCCATGTACCCTGAATGATTTGTGGCTTTTTGGATGCAACTTTAGGAGACCATTGTCGAAATGCCCCCTATCCAGGAGAAAAAAAAGAAAACAAGGGCACTGGGAAGAATATGGCAAAGAGAGGGGAAAACTTGGTAAACTTTGAAACTCTCTACAAGTGTAAGTACTCCTTGCTATGAAAGCTATGCAGCAGGACAGATGTTGACTGCACACTGGTTTAGAGACAAAGCAAATTTTTTAAAATAAAAGAGCTAGATGCTTGCATCACCTCTCAGGTAGCAATGTAACAGTGCTGATTCGGTGCTCCTCATACTGCGAATTCAGCCAGTCTTGTGAGCTGGTTCCCTGTCAACTGTGGCTTCCATGATCACACAGCATTATTTTTAGTGCAGCAGGCGGAATGAAGACAGGCATGTAGCCAGAAGAAGAGATCTGATGAAATGGTTTAAGTTTCAAAATAAAGCAGTACATGCTGTTTTAAAAGCTGAAAGGGAGAACAGGAAAATTTAAGAATGGTGGGAAAAAGGAAAGAAAGAAAATTACTGCCCTTCTGTTGGTGTTCTTGGAAATACTTCACTTTTTCTATAACTAATGTGCAATCTAAGGCGTGGACTAAAGGAAAAGTTATTCTCACTCCATCAGTGAGATTGCATCATTGTCTTGAAAACAGACCAGAATTCCTTCCCAGGAAATATGCACTGGGATTTGTTAATTCCCTCCCAAACTCAGATTATGATGAAGTTTTTACATGGGTTAAACTAGCAAGAACATAATTTCTCATATTTGAGAGCACAGGAGAGCTGTAAAGTGGGGATTTGTATGGAAAATTCAGCTGTGGTGGAATATGTGAAGTGCATATCCACTATCCCTGCAGAGATTGAACACAAACGAAGATTGGCAGGCAGTGAAGACAAAGTAGAGCAAATCCACACTTTTTGTCATCCTGAGAACTTCAGCATCACATGGAACTGCCTATGGAAACAGCTGTATGGGAAGTTTGGCTTCAACAAAGTAATGCCTGTATGAAAGAAGTGACACTCAGATCCTTGGAGCTGTGGCAGGTGGCAGATGCACTTCCAGACTCACTCTACCTCTTCTCCTCCTGGGCCAGAGCCAGTCCCAGTGCCTGTCCTCCTGGCCTTGGGCCAGCTGTGCACGCACTTTGCCACAGCCCTTCCTCGTGGGAGCCACAAGGATCTGCAGAAGGATGTACAACACTGTTACTGGTGGGCTGAAAAATCCTCCCATGTTTTTGTAGCATTGTGGGTACAGAGAGCATTTAAGACAGGAGCTGAGATACTTGTCTACTGCTCCACAGTGTCATATCCAGGGGTTTTATTTCTTCCTCTTTAGCTGACTTGGGCCAGGGTCAGCCAAAGTGCAGCCTGCAGCTGCTCCTTTCTTTGATTATTGATAAGGATTAGGATTTATATTTTATATACACCTCTGTAGGTGTGCAAGACATTTAACACAAATATGCAAGGACAGGGCTCTGAGGAGTTTATACAGTCCAAACAAGTTGCAGCACAGCTAGGGAAGACACACGATTAAAAGCTCATTGATGTAAGCTCCACGTGTGGACCAGGTGGAACAAATGTAGGGTGCTTTGCAGGGCCTTTTTCGGAAGGCAAAGGGTCATTTTTATGGGTAACACTTCAGCCTTTTGTTATAGCGATCATCTGTTTCAGAGCCTAGTTCATAGGACTCCAAGCTTGTATCCAAGTTTGGTGGGGTGACTGGCTTCAAAAATAGCTTGTGAAAGGTTTACTTCTGATTACTGCTCAGGAAATGAACACTGTTGGGTTAAGGGCAGAAGATGGCCCTTTGCTTTTGCTTCAGAACAAAGACTGTTTATCCAGCTTTGCCTACAGGACTTAGTAACTATCTGCAAGCATGTGGGACTACTTTCCCAAGCTTTCTCATCCCTTTATTCTGCCAGTGGCAGTCCCAAAGGTTGGGCAAAGGGAACAACAACAGGATTTGCCTCAAAACACCGAGAAATAATGCCCTTGTACTTAAAACAGGAAAAAGAAAAAAACAAACAAAAAAAAGGAAACAAAAAACTGCAGTATGCTTTCTTCTGTTGTTACCTCTCTGCTGCTGGCACCTCATGTAGGGTTACAGCTACATCCCAGTGCCTTTCTGTGGCTCACAGCAGGTATCCACAGTCATTGCCACTTCTCACTATTTTTCTTTCCTTCACTCTCAGTGATTAAAGGCTAGATCCCGAGGCAGCCTCAAACTGTTCATCCTCACACCATTCTCCATGCACCTTAACATGGAAAAACCTTCTGTAAACTTTAAAATATGTTTTTGCTGAGCTGGTTTTCTAACATTCACTTATCTATTTTATTGCCTGTGACTTACCACGACACAGCATCTGAACCAAAACCTGCATAAAGCAATCATTCTCCTCATGCTTTAACAACAGGAATGAGTTTTAAATGGCAATGTTTTGTCTACTTCTTAAGTAAGCCAATTACAGTATTCTCTGAATAGGTATGTATTGAAATGGGTAAGATCAGCACGTTACACAGCTATTCAAACACATGCTCTGACAGACGTCCTGGGGAGGGACATCTGAAGGAGCACAGTTCTGGTTTCAGCTGCACTACACAGGTAGTACTGTGCACTACACATGGCAAGTAACTGAGGCTCAGACTTATGACTCTCCCTCAGCTTTGCGGCTCAGGGTAAGAGATACAGAGCCCTGTTTTCAGAGGTGGTAGGCAATGCCATTCAGGAACAAAGCTCTGGAAAACAAGCTTAACACTTCCCGCCTGTCCTCACAGACAGTAGGAAGGAGTTGTCACTTTATAAAGCTCTACCCTGAACTGTCCCCAGTATGTACCAGTACATATTCCAGTATGCTAAAGGAGGATAATAAATTTAAGCCTCTGTGTTTCAAAGAGTACTTTATGAGACTTGGGGATGATGATGGTGGTTAGGATTCTTTTTTTTCTCTTTCTTTCTCTCATGGAATTTTGTCCCATTTGTTGCTACAAGACAATAGCGACTGGTACTTAAAAGAAACAAAACACATAGACAAGGAGGAGAGGCAGGAGTGCAGTTGGCTGCATTCTTGTAGGTGAGGGGCTTTCTCTTGCAAGGGCAGAGATACTGAGAGATTCTGGCCAGGGTGTGAGGGGCTGGGCTCAGCTCCTCTCGCTCCCTGTCACTCTCGGGATCCAAGGAGAACGGTTGAACTGTTGCTGCTGTGGGAGGGTTCGCTGCTGCTGTGGAGCCCAGCCCGTTGCTGCTTCTCCTACTGCGGGTGAGCCTTTGCTCGTAAGAGCAGCTGTTGCACTGGGACCTTATTAACACCCGACCTCACTGGGAAGGACCCCCACCATCTACTCAGGTGCCTCAGGGGAAAACCCGGGACCCTGAGCCCCAAGCCCCTCCAAGGGAGCCTCTCTCTCCCAGCTGTGTTTGGAGCCAGGCTGCTGCTGCCCATCCCCACTGTTTTTCCTTCGGCCACTGCTCTGAGTTTTTTTGCTACACTTTAACCCAGCACCACCTGCCTGCCAGGACACCCTGCAGCTCCTGCCACAGCTGCGGAGTTTCTGTTACATTTTGCTTACCGCTTGCCCCTGCCGTTCCAGCCTGCCGCTCTGAGGTTCCTGCCACAGCCCATTTCATTATCGGGAGGGGCACCGGGACTTGCTGCCCGCCGTGAATTTGTAAAGAAAGCCCCTTTTCCATCCCTGCTGCCAGCTGACCCACCAGTAACCCCGCGCAGAGAGGCGGCCGGGCCCGCACACAGCGCCCCCTGCCGGAGCGGGGGGATCACCGCACCCCCGCCCGGCCGGGAGCCCCCAGCGCCCCTGGCGGCCGTGCCCGGAACTGCGCCGGGGGAAAGGGCTCGATGGCCCACAGGGGCTGGCCAGTACTGGGCTCCTGGGGTTGTTTGCTGCTGCTTTTTTGCCTTGTTTATATATATATATAAAAATAACTGTTATTCCTTTTCACATATCTTTGCCTGAAAGCCCCTTAATTTCAAAGTTATAATAATCTGGGGGCAAGGGGGTCATATTCTCCATTCCAAGGGAGGTTCCTGCCTTCCTGAGCAGACACCTGTCTTTCAAATCAAGACAGGTGAGTACAGGGTCAAAGCAAAATTCATGCTGAAGATGAAAAACACATGAAAAGATCCATAATGACCACTTCCACTGATCAGTGGAGCATGACTCCAGTTGACTGCAAGACCTGAATGGTGGACACTAACACCAGCCCTCATAGAGGTAATCGTCAGTACTCTGAGAGAGACGTGCAAAAGCCAGAGGTTAACAATAAGCAGAAGAATCAACACAGGGATATTGAGAACTAACCTGGCATATCTGAAACCCACTGAACAAGCAATGCTTACCACCAAAGACCTCTAACATTACTGAAGAAAATTACTATGAACCAGTTATCCAAGGGACCCCAGATTAGACAATATAGCACAGCAGTATTTTAAGCCAACATGAAGCAATAGCTAACCAAGAGGATAGCTATATCTAAAGAATACATCTGGCAAGATGGGACTTATGTACTCACTGCAAAATACACAGTGCTGTCCGTGATGGTTTAGCAAAACACTTACTGATTCCTGCAGCCTTTAACTCAGCAATACGTACTGTAAAGGATGCAAAACCAGATACCTTGAGTAGAAGTGAGTCTATGAAACAGCCTTTCAGATAGGGAAAAAGGGTACTGATTAGTAAATTGGCATAAACAAGCAAACCTTTTATTCCATTAACTTTACAGGTTGGCTTAAAGCCCCCAAAATTTTGCAAATAATGATTGCTCCTAGGGGACTGTCTCTGTCTGGTTAGTTTATTTGTTTGCATGTACATTTGGTAACTAAGGTCAAAAGTTTTATAGCAGCAACTGTCTCTGAACTATTACTTGGCTTTGATTTTTTAGCTATGGCACTGAGACTTTTATGCAATATTGCTAATAATAGAAACGCGCTTTGTTTTAGTTTTGACTAATTATCGATTTACTTGATGCAGTATTTCATGTATATGGGTAAAAGGTAATCTCAAGATTAAATTCTGCCTTTAATTACATAGATATCACTGGTGATGCAGAGGATTCAGTGATATCAGAATTAATTACAATTACGGTTTAGCCATGAGATTAGGCAAAATACTTAATGTCAAATCATAGTGACAAAAACATACGCTAAAACTTTAGAAATTACTGTCTGGGCCTGAGTTGAGTAAATACTACAGTAGCACAGCTGAGCTCACACAAATACAGCTGATTCCAAGCAGCAAAAATCAAATCACTAAATTTGATCAGTGCAAGCACTGTGCAACCCAGCATCCACCCCTGTACTTACAAATTCAACATCAGTCTTATTCCACCCAGTTTCAAGACCTTTATAGGGCATTTGACACAACTTGCATAAAAGAATTCTCTTCATGCAAAGTTTAAGGAAACATCCAATAATTAAATTTTAGCCTCCTTTGATTTTCTAAAGCAAGTGTTTGTAAGTCAATACTTGATTATTAATTATTATTATTGAATATTATTGAATATGATTGAATATCAATTACTTGATGTTATCATTTGCGTTAGTTATAGTATGCATACACAGAGCACACACTGTCTGTGAAATCTGGGATCAGAGCTGATGCCATCTATTTAAGTGACCCGTCCTTCACAAATACTAAATGGAAGCAGCAAAAGTGACAGTTTGATCTTCTGTGGTAGATGTTCACAAATAACTAAGAAATAACATCTGCAGAAAGTGGGAGTTTCACGAACAGAAACATAGCTAAACTCATGCAAGGGATTTGCAGCTAGTATTGCAGACTTACTGATGTGTAGCTTTATTCAAAATTTCCACCGATAAGCTGAGAGGGAGAAAAATACTCTTTAACACTAAAGAAAACTGACATTTTCACCTTTAATATAAACTGCAAAAAGAGGCAACACCACAAGCATCTACAACAAAGGACCTCTCTGGGCATGATGCCATCATCAACATGGCTTTCCATTATCACTGAACATTTGCAAGAATGATGATGTTCAGCTTCCATCTTGAACTCCCATTCATCAGAGCACATAAATTTGTCCTTTTTCATTTTTTTCAAACTGCATTTTGGCAGAGGAGTACTGGTGGGTGGGGAGCTTTTGGAAAGATTATTTTTAAAATTTGGTCTTTTCAAACTGTTCTAAATACAGCAGTGGGGAACGGGGAATATGCCCTGAGGAGCAATGCTGTTGTATGTCTCTCAGGGGAGGGGTATTGACAATTAGATATTGTCGGTTTCTTATTCAGTGCAAGAGGAAAACAAGCATTCGTGTTTCAGGCTAATTCATGGAAGGCCTCTGGCCCAGCAACAATGATGAGTTCAGGGTGATGCTGTGGGGCCAGGAGGCTGGGAAGCTGTCCATCAAGGCTTCCCAAGGGTGGTCTGTAGTCCTCTTGCAACACACAGGGCTTTTGTATGCGGCCTGAGCAGGATCTGGGGATTGTGGCTGTCCTCCACAGAACCAGCTGATTGTCAGGCTGTAGTAACTGTGGGGTCTCCTCCAGCAGCTCCGGATGGGGTGAATGTCTGGGCACTGGGGATCTGTCAGCCATTGGAAGCCTGGACCAGTCTGCCCCTCCACAGCAGTCAGGTATTTTAGCAAGTCTAACAGCTATGTATTTCAGGCCCCTGGCTATTCCTCCAACCCTTCCTATGACTTCCTATGATAGCAAGAGTCCTCTGCAAGAGCTGGCCCAAGAGCGCAATATTTCCAGACTGAAGATGAACTTCAAGCAGAAGCAGTACACAACCCAACTCACAGTGTTAGAGTTGAACACAGAGGGGGATAACAAACTCCCACTCCAACCAGGGGCCAAAGTGATAGACAGACTGACTCCAGGAGATGAGCTCCAGAGGGAATATCAGCAGTTAAATCTGAAAGAGGAAAATAGTGATAACGAGTGATAATGAAGAATAGTGTTGAGGCAGCCTAAACACCAATTTACAACGCTAATCCCCTGTTAGAACTTTTCTGAAACCCTACCTGTCCTCACACAGCACACCACACCAGCACATTACCTGTCTTCACCACAGAATCCCAGAAACCCCAAACACAATCTGCCAGAAGGAGAGTGGTCTAGAAACAATGACCTTCCCTTTACTTTTGGATGTCAACCCACTTACAAATAATGTTCTTTTTTCTCCTTTTATGCCTGCCTGCACCAAAAGTTCCCAGAAGGAGTCTATAGATAATGTCAAAAGGAGTGAAAGTGCTTGCCAGGGGGCTGACACAGAACAGGAGGTGCTGCTGTGAAAAGCTCAATGCACTTAGTTATGTGCTGTGAGATCTCAGTGTTGCCTGGACATTGCAGGGTGGTACAACGGTCTTAATTATTTTTGCCTGATGGAAATGTTCAAGGCCAACTGGAAAGAATAGCCTTTGGATTAGGCCTTTATCCCTTAGCTTCCACACCTGCCTGCTTGCAAAACCCCAATTCTCATTCAGCCCAAGCCTAGAAAGATGTCAGAGATCTAGAGTTAACAGCAAAATGGGCTTGAAATTCAGGACAGAAATTTTGAAAAACTTTATTTCCAATTATTTTAGAGAATAATGCATAAATGGATATTTCTGTAAATTTGTGCTGATTTGCATTGGCTTATGGGTAACTCCTAATGCGTGCTATATTCTACAAGGTACCTTCACTCATCCATCTAAAAAAAAACGATTCAAAAGGTGCACAAATTGAAACGTTGGAAGATGATCCTTTCAGCCCTGAGAAAAAGTGATCATCTTCACACCTGCTAGTGTGTTACTGGATTCAGCAGATCTGCTCATTTGCATTTGCAAGACTGATTTATTTGGGTACCCTTCCATAGCACATTAAATTTATCATCTACGCAGCAAATATGATACAATCACCTAACAAGAATATATAAAAGACTAGGATATGACATGAAGCTATATCTGTATCTCCTCCTGTGCTTCTTAGAAACTAATACAATTACAAAGCTATTTTGAGGACACACTATTGATAACTCCCTTATATAAAGAGAAGTTACTGGCAGGCTCTTATCGCCTTCATCAGAAGAGTGTTCCTGGAAACAGGACAGTCCGTGGCCAGAGATAACACATCATGGAATCTTCTGCACCTGCTGGGCTGCACCGTCTGCCCTCGTGGTCATGTGTAAGTTATGGTGATGGGAGAAAGTCATTTCTGTCCCTATCAGATCAACACGCTCATTCCACAAAGCAGCAGTGGTAGCTGCGTGGTTTCCATCTGCTCAAACAGCCTGAAACCCTTTAAGGGCCTGCTTTGAAGCTACATGCTTTTCAGTCAAATCATTTAAACCCTGCCAAGAAAAGGTAACCTGTCTGTTTCTGGATGCCTATTTCTAACATGCAAAACAAACAGTACCTACAGTTTATAGCTGTTGTTCTGAGGACAAATGTTTTAGGTTGGGACCAGGAGCTATTTAGTGACAATCACTCATAATTCAAATTACGGACAACCTTCTACTGTATTATGTTCTTACTGGGAACCAGCAGCATGATTTACCTACAATACCCAAAGAGGAGCTGTTTAAGTCATGGGAGAAATGTATTGTTTATGCTCATCTCTCCTTCCCTATTTCTAGCACACAGATGGCATAAGTCTTTCTCAGCAGCTGCCTCGTCACCAAATTTTAGCTGAAGAAACCAGGTTTTTTTACTATATCATTGTCCAGGACGGCAACTGCCACATAAAGTGTGCCATAATAGAGATGAAGACATTGCTCACCATCAGTTGCCTTTGACCACCCTACTTCACTTGAACTGCAATGAACTCAGTACCCCTTGCCTTCAAGAACTTGCAGATCAAGCCCAATGATATGAGACCTACTGTAAGATCAGCTTTCAAACAAAAGTTAGGTGGTAAACCGGAGACACGAACCAAGTAGATGTAGTTTTGTATTGTAGTGTTTGTATTGCTGCTGCCTAGTCACTATCAGCACCCAACACGGTGCTCAGAACAGAGCTGATTTAAAAATCCATTTTATAAAGGTAGGGAAATTGTGCGATGATTTCTTACGTCTGGGCAAAAATAAATCAATCCCTGAATTACACATCTGTTCAGCTCCAAGGGCTGCCACCCTGCTGCTTTAATTACGTGGAAAGTTAGGGCACTGCTTCTGTTCTACCATTTTCTGCATTCTTCTTTATTTTTAACAGCTACAACAGAAAAAACGTGGCATCGCATGACTGTCTAAAGCAAAGAGTACATCATGGTTTTGGGCTCGGACACTTGAACACGTAACTTCCCAGCAACAAGTACTGTTCCCTCTGTAGGGCACTTCTGGTAACTCATCTGTTCTAGTGAGAAGTAAGGAAAACTGTCACCTAGGGAGCAACAGAGCTAGTTCTTAGGGCCCTTGCAGCTGAGAAAAAGCTGTCTGATTAACACCAGTGCTAGGCCTTGGATAACTGGGATACGGTCTGACCTGCCAGTGGCTACTGGCCAAGTCATCTCACTCTTCTGCATTTCGATTTCCCGGTCTGTGAAAATGAGTGTGCTGCGGTTTATTTTTAAGCATTTCAGCAACTGACATACTGTACCTCAAATTCCTTAAATGGTAACATCATTTTCACTACTATGAAAAGTTGACTAAAACAGCATTTCAAAATCCCTCTCTATGTATTGTACTTATTGTTCGCAAGTCTGACTGTGGTTTGACTTTTGGCATCTGAAATTTGGTCTACTGTGGTTGTTCGACTGGAGTCAAGAATTGCTAATGAACGTAGATCTTCTGTAGATTTGAAGGGGTTGCATAATCAATAGAAACAATCAGTGTAGCTTTAAACACTGGTCTATAACTTACTTGTGCAGGTCCTGTTTATAGCGGCTACTCCTTTGAGAATATTGTTAAGAACCTGTAAAAGTTAACAAGCACCTTTCTCAGGTGCACCATTCATTTAGACCTCTTAAGAGCAAAATCTGAATCTGGATTGATGAAGAATGTGCATATAAAATGCCAAAAACAAAATAAAACACTTTTAAGAAAAGCTGTACTCTCCATCCTTGTGAAAGACAACATATAGCCATGCTCAGACCTTGGGTTATTTATTCATTATTGCCAGTTTAGTCAGAAGCTGGGAGGTTTGGTTTTGTTACCAAAAATGAGCAGGCAAATTATTTTGGTGACAAAATTATCTCCTGCATGATTTGTCCTGCCAATAGCTTGGGTTTTCTTAACAATATTGGATCTAAATTACATTAAAGTTAGAAACTCATCAAATAAACCTGGTATCTCTCTTCTCAGTGTTGCTGTGTTTCCTCAGTCTGCTGCTGCACCCAGCCAGTGAGTGAGCTGCAAAACAGTGGCAAACAGGCTCCAGAGCAGCTGAGGCCACCAGTCCCAGACTGCGAGGAGAGATGACAGGCAGGGGAGGAAGAGATTATTACAACACATGCAGAGAGGAAAATGGCCAGGACTCAATTTAGGTCACTCCAGCAAAGGTAGCCCAGAAATACCAGACGCTGAGAACCGTCACAACACTACCATGCTCATACTTTAACAGGCATGTTCAATAGTCACAGTACTGAGACAGCCTCCGTAGGCATGGACACTCCCTGTGCATGGGAAGAACAATTTGTATCATTCTGAGAGCTGATAAAGACATCATAAAACCACTTGGCCATGATAATAAGGAATCTTTATACTGCTGAAGCAAAGCAATCTAATTCTTCAGCAGTACTGACATCACTGATTATTCATGCGGTCTCCCAAAGAAAGGCCAGATGGTTTATTCACATGGTTTGGATCCCCAATTTTCAGCTTCAAACATTCGGCCCTCTAATAAATGAACCAGAGGATCCATGCTATTAGCAGTACGGTAATGCTATGAGGAGATAAGCAGTAGAACAACCTCATCTTCCACAACTGAATGGTGCTGGGAAGTCCAGTGGATTGCAAAGATGTTATGTACTTTCCCTCAAAGGACCCATTATGCTAATTCAGCTAAATTCACTGGAACTTAAGTCAAACATCAGTCATTTTTCATCACCACCCATCCTCCTCTCCCACCTGGGACCTTTGACCTGTATCCTAAAGGCAGGTTGCTCTTCAATATCAGCAGTCTAGGATAAACACCTGTTATGTGGCTCTCACTAAAACAGCGCACAACTTGTCCTGTGGAAAAACATTCCACATATGGGGGCCTATTACTCTAGCTCTAAAATCACATTAAGTGAGGGGGCTTCAGTCACTGAAGACATCTTTCCTAACCATTATTTCCAACTGTTATGTAACTGAGTAGTTTTCTTGCTGCACCAGCTGTGGTGCCAGCTTATCTTTCAGCACTATTTCCTACTCTACTCTTCATCACTGCATTTAGAGTCATGATTTTTCTCTACTATAATTGATGTAATCCTACCATTGTCTAAGATGCTGATTTCAAATATAATATCAGAACCATAGCAACCAAATTTGTAGTGAAATACGAAAAGTAAGGAATTGAAAAGTTCCTTGAAAGTGTTATGTGAAAAAGTGGATCCTGCTCTTAATTATTTCAAATATTTGCATACTTCTGTTACTGAAATCAGTGAGAAGTAAATCAGTGAAATCAGTGAAATCAGAACCAAATCTTCCAGTAAAATCTGGTCAACTTAAGAACTCATATGATTTCTGAAGTGATCATGGATTGCCTCTGAGCTACATGCGCTCACGGGAGTTCTCGTGTCCAACGGTGGACAAGAAGAAAAGGGGAACTGAAAACGGCTGACTGTAAGGATGGCTGTGTACTGCACTTCCTTATTCATACCAAAATAAAATAGAAAACATCATCAGCCATTTTAAAATTTAAATGGCGCAACTCCTGGGACTGAGGGCACCAATAGATGTGCATACAAGTGCATGCACTTCGTTCCTGCCCAGCCTGCACACTAACCAGACAGCACACATGCGTGTTAAAGGACTGCTGCATTCATTCCAGCCTTCACCCTGCATGCACGGCCTCCCCCAGCAGGCACAGGCAAGTGGGTGTGCTGTACACAGCCAGTCTGGGGCTTCCCATCATCCTGTTTACATGCAGTTACTATCTCGGCCATATTTCCACTTGCAAGCCTAGTTCAAATGGAAGCTAATACAAAACATAGCTATACAGTGAAAAATCCAGGCCAGTATTTTCAGGTGATTTGGCATGGCTCAGTGCTGGTGCTCAGCTTTTAACACCTGACCTAAGCCTGGTTTTTGGGCACAAGTGAGCTTGCTCATTGCAAGGTCTGGCAGGGACAGTAAACAGGAGTCACCCCAGTCTTTCTCCACTTCCAAGGACCTGGGAGCTCAGTGGTTCTTAGCAATGGCTTGCTCAGAGCCATCTTACAGGTCTAAAATTCTAGATCCAAAAATAAAAGAACATAAGAACAGCACTGATTAGGCAATACATAAATGAAACTATTTGAAAGACAGACAATGAGTGACTGAGAGAAACAGTGAACTTAGAAATTATAAAGTTTTCACAGAGGAAATCCTGCAGAAACTGCAGTGGAGGGAGAATGCACTGGTATCCCCTGCCTTCAAGAGGTAGAACATTTGCTTTAGGGGAGCAGGAATTTGAAGGGTGATGTGCGCTGGTCCCAGCTTTGACAAGGAGATCATTGTGGTCCCTAAAGCAAAAGTTACAGAGGACTGAATTCTGTGCAAACCCTGAATCTTTGTGCATTTTTTCCCGTAGGGTAAAATCTACTGACTTCATTGGCACTGCTACATGATGAATGAGAGTAGATCTGAACACAGAAAAGAAAAATACTGTGTTCAGAATTTTAGTACCTGCGTTTTCAATACAGATTTATGTTCTCACTCTTTGAATGCCAATGAATATAATAAGGAGGAGCTTGAAAGAGCGTGAGTTTGCTTTTTCATTCCACATAGCCGAAGTTTCCTTCCTGCAGAATTGGAGCAATTAATATCACCAGCCAAAGCCTCTGTGGGAGGTAAGGGTCAACATGAAATATCCAATTTCCTGAAAAACAATGTTTTCCCTTCCTAAAATTCTGTAAGAAAAGTTCTGGGAAAACATCTAGGCCACGTCACAAATCCTGCAGGGGAAGAATGGCCCAAAGATAAGTTTGCCTTCTTCCCAAGACATACCCTGGAGCAGGACTTCTTACACATGCACCCCAGAGAACTGAGCTATCAGACAGTACCACCATGAACAGAGCTAGCAACACAGGTGTTACTTTTACTACATCTCTCAGTCCTGTCCTGCAGCTGAAGGTTTTTTCTTGCCATTTTACATTTATAGGAGAGAGCAACAGGCAGCTAAAAACAACACATGCACTGAGGCATAGAATAGAAGAAAATATAAAACAGTAGTAATAGAAGTTTCAAGCCATGGGAAAATCAGAATTGAATTATTTGTGTCTTCCCGAGAAGGAAAAAGGTACTTAAAATCCACCTGTTAAGGACACTTAAGGCCACATGGGCTTTCTCTTCCTGACCTTACTTAACCTCAACTTTTTCATTTTCTTGCTCAACTCTGAAATAGTCTATTGTAATAAGGGGCAAAACAAACTCATCTTCAGAGCTAAAGTCATGCAGAGGAAAATTATAGCTTCATTCCTTTGGAAAAACACTAGCAGATTGTTATCTTGACACTGATTATGAACAGCACCATGAACACTAAGGATAGGACTCCTCTACAACTTTACTGTAAGCCACACAGTCACAATCTACGCAGTCCTACATCCAAAGGAGTCTTAAAAGGCAAATAAGCATGGCTAGAGCAAGGTCAGGACTGAAGCACAGAACCATGTTATAGCTGGAAACAAAATGCATCAACCATTCACCAAGACACACTGGTCTAATTAAAATGAGTTCAAAGCTGATTTAGTGAGTGCATTTAAAGCTACTTAAAATTCACCCAACATAATGTACTGTGGCAACCAACTAGATCCAGATTCACTGATATGGGCTATTTTGCATGATGGATATCTGGGCTGGGAAAGAGAAAAGAGAAGGGTGTTAGATCCATGCAGCAAATCGGACTTTTGAGTTTGACTTGAATGAGGGTCTCATGCACTCAAAGAGGTTTGTCTCCCCTCTAAGCCTGCTTCCTGTGACTCACCTGCTACAACATCTCTGTGCACAACTCAGGGTGGGCAACGGGGGACTCTGATTTGGGAGCACAAGATCTTGTCTCATATAGCCAGGTGCAGATACAATATACTCCTTTGGAGGAGGTGGGGAAAGGAAATTTACACAGTACTCTGAGTTAGCCTCACATTATAAACCTTCATTTAACTTTCTTAAGCTGCCTGGAAGGAGCATTGAGGGCTGCACTGCATTTGGACAGTGCCAAAAGCAGCACATGGGAAGTGGCAGAGTATGAGGGGATGATGGAGGCTGCTGGCAGGGGGCCTGGAAATGCTGATACAAGTTGCAGGACATGGAAAGGGGTGTCCTACCTGTGCTTGCCTATGTCCTGAAAGCGAAGGATGAGGGAGATGGGCTCTGCATGGTGGGTACTGTGGGTCCTGAGCCCTCAGTGGAGGATATACGGGCATGAACAACTTAGCTGCGGAGTGGTCTGAGCAGCATCAGACCAGAGGGCAAGAAAATATTTGAGAGAGGTGAAATCTTGGACCTGTATTCAAGAGGGTGGTGTACTCGTGGGTGTTGGAAGGAAAGCAGCCTGAGTTTAGTTTCCCACCAGCCTCTGGCTCTGTGGTTTAATCTGGTGCTTAAAGACAGAGCAGTGTCTCTCCCTGACACAGCTGGACAACCTCGGCTCAAGCTGAGCAGTGCTGCGCAATGCACAGCAGCCACGAGCTTAAGGCAACTGTGTGTGAGGAAAACAGTGAGATCCCAACTTTTCTCTGTTTGTCCTCTCTATCCCCTTTGCCCCCAGAAACTGAGCCACTTTTGGCACATTAGATTTATCAAAATAGCAGCCAGCAGCATTGTCCCCAGTCTTGTCTGCTGCCACAGGGAATTTGCTTCTAAAAGCAGTCCAAAGCCCTTTGGGGGTTGCTCAGAGCATGCACAGTCTCTGCAGCATCATCAAACCTGCTACAGAGCAGGTGGGTCAAGCTCCTGCTCTGCTCCCCTCACACCACTGTCAGACTTGGCTATCCCCGTTAGAAAAGCAGCAATGCTATGCAGAACTAAACTTGCTCGTCAAAAGAGATTAAAATTATCCCTCCACACAGTACAGAAGGAAAGCAGTAATAAGCCCTGCATTGTGAAGAAATGAGCTGAAGTCAATGTAAACATCGTAAAAGCAGCCATAGCTGGCTTGTACCGCCCTCCTCTAGGAGCTCTGGCCTCCTCTGAAAGGCATCTGTAAAAGGCAACTAGCAGAGCTGAGTGAATCACCTCTCTCTGGCTCCCATTGTAAGGGCTTTGGGAACCTATCCCTTTTATTCCACACCTCCTTGCAAATCTCCTCTTAAGGATTAAGGTCTTTCCCAACCATTGGAAAATCCAGTTCCAGATGCCTGACCTACATGCACAGGCCCAGTCAACAGGGAGTGGAGGGGGACATCTCATTTATTTCTCAATTGATTGAAAGACCAAATGAAACTTGAATCAGACAAATCCCTTTGTTTCCTCACACTCCACTCCCTTTGCTTTGGGGAGCTCCAGCACATTGGGAGGGGAGATGACGTTTGGCAACAGCAAAGAGGAGTGTGCAGGAGAAGAAATAGGGAAGTCCACCCCCCAAAAATTGCTGTAAAATCTGACTCTCAAAGATAGGCTGGTGAAACTGGGAGGAAGTAGAAAATCGTCATGCCAGGAAGGCTCCATTTGCTAGTCAAGGAGCAAAAAAGCTGGTGACTGCTGGCAGATGTCTCCTGGTGTGTTATCTCTTCCTCTTGAGCTGCCCAATGGGAGGATGATTTAGTCAGCTCATAGCCTCTCCCCTTCCATATGCTGCCCTCCTTGGAAGAACTCACTTGTTTTCAGCCTGGGTATTTTACCCTGTCCCAGAGTTGGTGCAAGCGGTTCCTGCAGCCCCCTGAAAGGCCACAGCAAGGGCACAGAGGGGTGTAGCCCAACACAAGCCATGTTCTGACAGGCCACGGTGGCCACTGGCACCTGGTCGTGATTAGAGCAGCCCCCAAGATGCTGTAATCTCTTCTCTAATATTACTGTAATCAGTGCTGGGGCCAGCTTGTAACCTGTCCTCAGATCAGGGAGCTACAATTGATTGGCTGCAGCTCCCTCTAGGATCCAGGCATGACCCAGATCACAGCTTTGCAGTTTAACTTGAGGCTAACACGTATCTGAGTCTATATTGCTATAATTAGTTTTTTGCCAGTGCAAATCAGGACTGTTAGTGGTGCATGTTAAATAGAAAAGATATGAGGACAAAAGTATGTGAATTTCTCTGTTTTGACTGCTGTTCAGGCAAATTTTTGTTGCCTGTTTACTTTTCTATGGTATGAAGGCCCTGCCTCAGTGAGGAACATATAGAACTGGGGCCATACTTAAATCAAACCCAAGCAATGCAGAAAAAGTACAGTATGCATTTCTTCCATAAAGGTAACAGTAAATAATCTACTAAGTTAATGGTTCACTGACGCAACTCAGCTTGAGAGGCGGAAAAAACCAGGGAGGTTTTATCTATGACCCTTGGCTTAGGTCTGAGATAACAGCTTTAACCGAAGAGCAAAGGTTAACTGTAACAGAAAATGTCTGCATTACTACAGCTTACAAGTCACATTCTGATTGGGGTTTTTTTGGTCAAAATGAAGACAACTTCTTTAGTTATGGCAACACAGCCGTAAAAATTTGATTGCAGAGAACTATTTGTCAGCGTTTCTCCAGAGTACCATGGAAGAGGAAGGGAGGAGTAGGTAGAAACAGAAGCTTTGAGAAAGGGGGGAAACTTCACATTTGCTTGAAAACTAAGAAGAGAAGCAATAGTCAGGAGA
Source organism: Machaerirhynchus nigripectus (assembly GCA_013397975.1). Classification (NCBI taxonomy): domain Eukaryota; kingdom Metazoa; phylum Chordata; class Aves; order Passeriformes; family Dicruridae; genus Machaerirhynchus; species Machaerirhynchus nigripectus. The sequence continues at coordinate 1,167,933 of VZRQ01000392.1, forward strand.
GTTCTCATTGATGGGAGTAGCATCCTTTTAGACAGAGCTCAACAGGGTAAAATTCATGTTTCAAAAGGTGTGCCAAGGCACAGCTTCCTCTATGGGCTTGGTATCATCCTACCAGGCAGAGCATAAGCGAAGAATCAAGATGCAAAAACGTTAGTCAAATAGTAGGAACTCTTCAAACAAATGTTGCTCTAGGGTAGCACAAAAATGTAAAGGAGAGCAGAACTGGCCTCAGCCCATTGGCCAGCCTTCCAAAATGCAGCTGGGGGAAAATACATACATTTCCCAGCTGGAAATCTAACAAACACAACATAAGTCTGGAGGGAACTGCCATTGCTTTGTTTGACTGACAACTACTGATACCTTGGGGCATGCTGAGGGGATGGAAACTGCCTCCTGGCAGCTACAAACAGCGAGTCCCTGCTCTTAACTGGTATTAGAATGCACCAGAGATGAACTAGTCAGCTTGCACAGAAATAGCATGAAAATAAAATGACAGTGAGGGCAGCATGAGAGACCAACAAGCACCAAAAAATAAAAAAACAAATTTAAAGCAGTCAGTCTCCACTGAGAGGAATTTTCATGTGGTTTTTCTGGCATTGTCTTCTGGAAAACACTAGAGGTTTACTACCCTTTCAGCTTCTGGAGTTCTCACAAAACCTCTAAACCAGGTCTTTATTTATAATGGGAATTTTGAAACTATTTTTTGCATTCTTTTAGACTCATTCAATTCTTGACCCCAATTATATTGAATAATGTGGTTACGACTAACATAAATATAGTTCTATTATAAATCAGGACATGTTTTCCCAGAGACAGCCCTTTTTCTTCCCCTTGTTCATGTTCTGCAGCTGTCCAAATACATCCCCACACTCCCTGGAACCTGCAGCACAGTCTCTGCCACAGCTGGTGAGGGCAGAGGTAATGGGCTGCAGGCATCTCTCCCTCTGTGCCCAGCCAGCAAGTCAGTGTGTGCTCCAGTTTACACCGTGATGCTTAAAAGGCTGAAAGAAGATCATGTTCCTGTGAGGGGTGCTCGATCTCCCTACCAGGGATGAGGGTTGTCTGTGTCACTTCGATATTCAGCCGCTGGCTGGCTGAGTCCTTGAGGCACAATTCAGTCTTGGCTTAACTGGAGCAAACATCTTACTGCATCTCTGTGCAGAGAATAAATGATTCCAGAAATGCAACTATAACTGAGTATTCAAGGCTTTCCACAGAGGGAAAATTATTAAGACGACAGAAATTGTCATCAGATATCAGTGATACCACATTCGACTAGCATAGGAAATAAAATCTTTACTGATATGATCTGCTGGTGAATAGTGATCTTAACTGTCATGCTGCTCTGGTACATCAGGTGTCAACACTGGGACAGCTAGGGGAATTAGGAGCTCAACAAAGCACTTTCATAATTCTGTACTTCCCACCAAACAAAAGACTTGTCAGAAAGATTTTGCAATGAATTATACAAATAGCAAGGGCAGCAAACTGATGGAGAAAAATAAGACTCAGCCACCTTTACAGAACTAATTGCTCACCATGTTTCTTGTAATTCTTTTCTCATCTTCACCTCCTACTACTAGTTTATAAAAAAAAAAACCCTCTTGAGTTGTCCAAGAACAAGAGGATCAGATCAACTTGTAACATTTTCAGACTACACTGGAATCCAAAAGAACCAAAGTCCTCCCAAGCAAACCCATTCTTAGGGGGTTCTCACCCAGTTCCCAGTTCACTGGATGTCACTAAAAATAAGCATTGGTAAGCTTAATGAAACAGCAGGACCAAACATCCACCTGCACTTACCAGGCCAGTTCAGGATCCACTCCTTCAAAAGTGTATTCATGTTCAAACTCCTGCTCAAGTCAGCAACACAGCACAATGTCCCGAGAAGAGAATCTTTGACATTTTGTATAAGAGTTTTAAAAATACAAATGACTTTTCAAATTATACTGAAACACCATCAAGCCTCTAAACTGTCATTTGCAAACATCAATGGGGTCAAAAAGAAGACAGCTTAGCCTTCTGCCTCCAATGAGATCTAGAACTCAAATTTCACTATTTGTACCAGTTTCTCAGACGTCCACACAGTTTTGCCACCATCTGAGATATACAATAGCACAGTAAGATGGTGGTGAATCTATTCAATTAGGAGTCACATCAGGACTGAATTTAATGGTTTTATTCTGTTAATTTTATTACGATCAAGAAATTGGGTGTTTGATTCAACAAAACTTACTCTAACAATATGTTTGACAGAACTCACTGCCTGGAGACAAAAAAGACCCCAATCTTTAAAGTCCCAGCTGCTTTTGGTCTGAATTCCCCATGCTAGTGTGCCTAATCTGGGCACAGGTAAGCACCAAATCTGTGCAGCAGACTCGTAGGAACTGCCTCCATCTTCCTTACACTATTCAAGCAAGTAAGGAACCTGTGCTTCCTGCAGCGTGGTCTGCTCACAGAACATGTCAGGCCATTTTCTTCTTCTAAGACCATTGGCTTCAGCCCCCCCTTCACCAACAGCTCAGAGGCAAAAATTCACCCAGGAGGACAGTGTGGAAGGGAAACAGGTTTAATTCCCTTCTGTAACTGAGGGACATACCTCCTACCACACTGATACTGGAGGAAGGGCTTTCTCAGCTTTTTTGGGAGCTGCTGTTCAACTTTGCATTGAATCATTAAAGAGTGACTGAGCCAGAAAGGGGACGGTACAGGGAAAGAGACTATTTCTCAGCCTGAAGTTAAAAAAGCTAAAAAAGTGAGGTGACCTACAGAATATATCAACTCCTGTCTCAGTTGCGTCCACAACTTTAGGACTTAAGCTAAGGTTCAATAATTATGAAGTGGATTGCCAAAAAATGTCCACTTACACTGATCTATGACTGTAGTAATTATGGCTCCTTTCTGCATATTCCCCGTTCATTGATGCTGAATATAGAGATTATTTAATCAGTGATTCATTAACACAGAAGAGGAGGTATTCCATGAATAGTACCACTGAGAATAACTGGACTTTCAGTTATACTGCCTGACTCTATACTTCTTCTCATCAAAATGTTAACTGGGAGTAAAATACTAGAGGATTATTTTTATCCACTTGGGGTTTATTTCAAAATACCTCCATGTTTTCAGAACATTGAGTTTAGAAAGGTCACCCATTAGTGTGCAGTACATTGGCATGAAGTGAAAGTTTGCAGCTACACATGATCCCGGAAGCTCTGCAATACATGCTGAAGTGCTGTATCATAGTTTTGCAATGTGATTCACATTCTAAACAAGAACTGACATAAACTAAGAAGTGGTTCTCCTACAATATGTCAAAGAACTAGGAGAATTTATATGAAGTTCACAGACAGCTGCTTCCCAGCCTTTGGTTATTACCCTGGGCTTTAGCAACAGGGGTAAGAGGGTGGAGCAAGAAAACCATCTTTGGACACTTTGCAGTAAGCCACACTGGTGATGATCTTATCATTAGTGTGAAATCCACCTCCTGGTACCTTGGGAAGCCTGCATGCATTCACACTGCAAGGATCTAGTTTCACACATTGTACTTAAGGGTTACCTGCACTAACACTGAGCCAACACTGACCCTGAGATTAGTTCAGTTGGTGAGGGCATGGTGCTAATAATGCCAAGAGTTGTGGGTTTGATCCCTGCATGGTTCATTAACTTAAGAGTTGGACTCGATGATCCTTGTGGGTCCCTTCCAACTCAGAAAGTTCTGTGATTCAGTGAAAAAAACCTACAACAACATCATAGAGCTTCAAGGTGCACTAAGTGAGGGCTGCTGCTGCAAGGGGTAGGTCTAATCATGTTATCTCCTACCTTGTGCAAGCACTAATCCCTGTGTGACTGCACAGGGAGCTAGGTCTGGGAACCCATCCACATAAAAATCAACCCCATATATCACCTACCCTGTGCGCTCCACAGCGCTCCGTCAGCACAGGTGCTGAACACAGCTGGGGCAGTACAGCCAGTTAGACACCTTTCTCAGGAGGAACCCACACCTGGATTAGCACAAGGCAGTCATGATGCTGCAGGCTAAGAAACTCTGCTGTCACGCTAACCTCATGAAACAGCAGTCAGTGGGAATGACAGGACAGGTGCTGAGTGGATATCCACATGGCACGTATCTGATGTACAAGGGTTCAAATGGAAAATTAGGTTGCTCTTATATGCCATTGTGAAATTCTCCTGAATGTTTCATAAACAAACATTTGCATCTTGAACACCTTTTAACATTTCTTCAGACGCCCATGCTGAGCGAAGTGGATACATATGTTTTTTTTGTAAAGTTTCCAAACACAGTTGCCTCAACTCTTATTTCAGTGTCACTGGGAGTCTAAGCTAGGTGAAAGACCTCAAGATAGGGCCCTTTGGGTAAAAGAATATTGCAAATTATTCATCCAAAAGATCTAGTATAATGTAATTTAATGCAATTTAATGTTTTGCAATGGCAGGCATTTCACATGTATCAATGCTCCCATACTGATCGTGCAAGCCCATCTCTCACGCACAAACTCACCCAAACAGGAGCCTGCAAAGGGCCTCAGTTCCCCCCAGTACCTGTCATGTCAGCATCACCGGAACCACCAGAATTTTTGGCTGGCAGGGGTGACTTCAGCTCTGTGCAGGACTGCGTTTCAGGCAGTTCCTGTAGTGCCCTTTGCTAGAAATAGGTGGGACCCTGTACAGTTCACATGTCAAGGGCCACAGATTGTCTCGTTCCCAACCCTTATATTTAGCTCTTCATTTTTTTACCTGCTTCTGTGAGGAGGGACCAGAGAAGCAGTTGTATGATTCTAGGTCATTGCTATCCACATATATATTGTGATTTAGGTTACCAGAGCAATATGCATCTGGTAAAATTAGCTCAAGTAATGGCAAGCTGCTGCATAAATCCATGGTGGAAAATAATGAGGAGATTGCTCAGGGCTTGGCAGTTGGAACACAAACCTCAGATCAACTACAGAGTGTAAATGTACTTCAGTGGGCTTAAAGAAACTCACTCAGGAAAATTTACCCCCAAGATTCTCTCTTGCAAGATATGCCTTGCAAGAGCAGATTAAACATGCAAGCAGAAACAGTACACTGGGCTTTTTTCCTACTTCTCTGGGATAATTCTAATGATACAGCACCAGATCCTCTTTTGTGGATGCAGCAGAGTGATTCTGCATCCCTTGTTTAAAGCTGGCAGTTAGCTATGGCCTTACACCCACCCAACAGCAAGATTTGCTCTGCTGTCTTTTTGTTGAAATGTGACTACCCTTCCTTCATACCCTTCCTTCTCCTGCGCTGATGCCGACCACAAGGAAAACCACAATGATAAAGCTATTTTCTCTTATTAGTCCATTTTTTTAAACACTACTGAATGCATGAGCATAGCTCCTTGATATGTGCTAAGGAATGGAAATCTCCAATCCTAGTGGAAGTCCTATTGAATAAACTTATGTTTCTTTAACTTGAAATAGGAATGTTGCCTAGGTAAAGTTTTATCTAGAAAAATCTTTGCAAAATAAAAGGGAATTTAGGGGCAAAAATAATGCAGAATCAGCTCCTACTTGTTCCTTTACTTACACTGTTCTTATTTTTTCCTACTTCACTAGGGCATTTTTTTGTTTGTTTGTTTTCATTCTCCTTTTATTTACTTCACTGAGTGATTGACACTCAGATAAAATATTAAAATACACCAAATGTATCTAGAAAGTAGGCCTGACTCATTAGGCTGAGTCAATCTAACATATTTTACAAATTATGCTCATATAGTCTAATTTTAAACCATTTTAATGTAATTTAAAAATGTTTCCTATTTTGACAGAAACAAAGGCAGCTAGCAATGACAGAAAGGAGAAAACTATTTTGAGAAATACACTGTAAATGGCAAGGAACTAAATAGCTACTATAATGAAATAAAATGGATTTTAAATAACTCAGCTAAGCTGCTTATGTTTTTTAAAATAAAAATAATTAACCATCTTACAAAACCAACACCACCTGAAATACAATGTACTTACAGATCTGCTTGAGTAGAAAAGCTTTCTACTGCTCTGGCTTGTGGAAGCAGCATAAACAAAACCAATTCTTTCCTCTAAAACCACATACTAAACAAATGTGTTTTCTTCAGACATTGCTCTGCAAAAGTTAGTAGCTGTCCTAAAGAGAGATTTAAAAAAAAAAAAAAAAAAAGAGAGAGAGAAAAGTAAGAATACAGCAATCCTTTACCTCTCACTGTCAGAGGCAGTATTTTGGACTGATTATCAGATGAGCTGTCCTTACTAAATGAAAAAATATAGATCTTTTCAGAGAGGCCTCTGATGGAAGCAATAAGAAGCAATCCCCATAAAATGGCTGGGGGGGGTTGTCCTGAAAAGGGTGCATTAAGAACAAGTAGTATCTCTCTGTTTGGCCTTTCTGCAGAAAAGTACAGTAACTGGGACAAAACCAAAAAGGCTGAAAAGCAAGATATGTTCAACTGAAAATGAGAAACTTAATCTGGAAATCTGAGTAAACATGTCTCAAATGTAGGCCAATGTCCTGGATAGGCTACATCTCCCATCATGTACCTATGTCTCTCCTCTCTGCGTGAATGAAACTTTGGTCACACGGAACCCTTGCTGCAGGGTATCAGCCATGAAATGGCCAGCTGAGGACACTCCTCTTGCCACAGATGTGCCCACAAGAGCCTCTTCCTCCGTTCCTGCTGTTAAAACACTCAGTCTTGATCTGGGGCTTTAGAAGTCTTTCGGGTTTAGGAGGCACAAAAACCACTTGCTTTTCAAATGGGTATAGAAGATAGCTGTGGAAAAAGAAAAAGCTTTTGTGAAAGAAGAGAAAGGATATTAGTGCATCACTGCAGTTATAGCCAGACGAAATGCCTGTGAAAGACAGCTGACACATACAAGGCAAACAAACTTTAAGCACCTGAACACCTTGTGGCCCACAGCAGCAGGACTTGTGTGCTGTGTGCTGTGACTGGAGACTGAAGTAGGACAAGACAGAATCCTACAGGTGGCCGCCCTCTGGGGCGCCCTCAGCAGCCGCAGTACTGTGCAGTGGCCACGCTTGCTGCTGCCACCTTGGGGGTCAGGTGCAGTCAGTCACTGATTTGCAGAGCCACATGCTGCATCCTGCACATGGGCTACTGGACCAAGGATGCTGCAGGGAATGAGAGACAGGTCTAGTGCAGGATGGACACTCACAGCACCTGGTACACCACATGAGAGGCCTCTCTGGTCTGAATTAAGAATTAACCAGTAACAGACAGTCAGTGTAGAAAACTGAGATGAGAGATATTTCAGGTAAAATCAGCAGCAAAACTGGCAGCAACTTGAAGAGTATGATCCCTAGTGATGCAGTGCTAGAACACCATCTTGCTAAACCCACAGTCAGTAACAACAGTTATTTTGAGTAGCTGCTCATCAGGATCAACGAGGACCCCAGTCCAACAAGGAGATCTGCAATGACTTGACTGCCACTGAAGCCAGTAAAAGAAACAATCTCTTTGCAAGATCAGGGCTAGAGAGTTCAAGTGCACAGAGCAGTCAGCTCTCCCTGTTCCCACAAAGAAGTGTGATCAAGAAAGTGACCTAGCTGCATCCCCTTGTAAAACCTCACCGGTGGAGGTTTCAACCATCAGTCTGCTGGACATTTGCAGGAAAGTCACAACTTCATTCTCACCGTAAGTCTTGTGTCTCTATTAATATCTTAGCATCTCATCAGGAAGGTATACTGGATTGCACTCTGCTCATGAGGGAGGGGCTGAAGAGCCCCACATATGCTCAGGGGTGCCATGATCACACAGTGCTAAGGAGGCGGTGTGGAACCGCAACCACAGGGGGTATCTCTCACCAGAGACTCCTCAGGCTGGCTGCTGCTGACACGTGTCTGTCTCTCCTTTGCTTTTCTCGAGGCTGTTAGCTCCAGCCACCCAGGGCTTAGTGTCAGTGCTCTCAGCAAGGAAGGACAGCACAGCTCTCCAGCCACGCTCACATCCTACACGAATGTTTTGCACAGCACCTGCCCAGCCCCCAGCACAGTGTGGTTTCAGGTGCTACCTCCAATAGTGTAAATGATAAACAGTTTCTGGCACAAGCATAGACTCAATTTTAGCAGCACAAAACCAAACTAGTACCAGGAGATGGGCTGAGTTGTTAAAATTTGTGGTAATTCCAACATGTAACTCAAAAATTACTGTGATGTGCACAATAAAAATTCAGGAAAAAACAAATTGAAGGGTTAAAGAGAGCATTACAATTGACGAGATATTAGTATTGTGTGGTGTGGGTTTTTTCCTTCGTGATTCTGCCAAAACCAACCTATAATCACAGCATTCAATTTTTCAAGCGTATGTGCCTGAGGCAAGGCAAATTTTTGCACCTACACACATGGGTTTTTTCCAGGCGTGTATGTGGCTGTTTTGAGTCTTATTATCCTTCATTAAAAGTGATAGATCTTTAAGATAAATAGGCATGAATTACCATTCCCCAGCTGAGTCTGATCTATTATGTAAGTAGTCACTCAGTTTCTATAGTTCAGCTTTATAAACATAAGTTATATGTTCTTTCTCAGTGTCTCTCATCACATTATAATTTCTCTTTACCTGGAATCCCTTACAGTTTTTCAGAAACCAAAACAGTTTCTCTTACTAAATACTAGCCAAGTAATGAAAATACATGCATTAAACGGTGGAGTGTTAGTTCAACAAAATTAACCTAATTCCAAACCAGAAAGCTTTTCCTTAGAAAATACTCCAGGTGTAATTACATGCTCATGCAAGTTTGTTTTTCAGTAAAGGCAATGTAGAATTTTCCTTCATTGAGAAAAAAATCCGTGGTCACTTGTAAGAAAGCTTGGCTGAAGTGATGACAGGTCAGCTGAATATACCAAAATGCGTGGGTACGTCAGGATGAACAACAACTATTTTTTTTAAAGGAAAAACCATATTGTCAAACATTAAGCACAATCAGATTTTCACAGAAGTGGTAGTATTTATTCAATGAGCTCACTTTTACTTTCTGTGTACAGCCAACCCCTCAATCAGCTCCTTCCTTTATTTGTTGGCTGGACTGAAAGCTTCAAGCAAAGCTACTTAAATGGCTCTTTAAGTGTGTCCCAGCACACTGCAGACAGTCTAAATCCCTATGAATGAAACCCATGCAGTGAAAGATGGCAAGCAGGAAGACACAAGTAATAGCATCTTAAGATTATTTGCAGTGTAGAGAAACTGCCCTAGTTCTTCTATATTTATCCACATGTGAAGTGCTCTGGCATTTGGTTGCTGTCCATGTGCAGCAGACAAGCAGCTAACTGCTGCACAGCCATCCACAGAGCCCAAGGGACACTCAGTTACATCTCTGCCTCCAAATGTTCATGTCCAAAGCCATGGCATCAGACCCCTGGTTGAGTTTGCCACGCAGGGAATTAGGGCTGGCTTGAAAAGAGATATTCCATTTCAAGCAAAATAAATTCATTGTTTGAAATTTGTCTTCAACACAATACCAAATAAAACCAAAACCTCTCAAATATGCTGGGAGACCAAGCCCTGCATCCTCAACTCAATAGTCAGTAGGTTCAAGACCCTACTTTGAACCAGGAAAACACTGACTTGAATATGGATCTCCCACATCTCAGATGAGTGTCCTAACCACTAAGCTTGGGTGGAGCTCTTCCTCTTGCTTTACCCAACCCTGGATCTGATGACACTTTTACAGGAACAGATATATTTGTATGAAGAGGAAAAAAAAAAAGCCCAAAATTCAGGAACAACTCTGATGTGGAAAAATCACTTCTGGATATTTAGAATCTGCCAAAATCAGGGTTTATTCACTCATTTTGAAAATGGGTAAAAGCATGATGCTTATCCTCTTTGGAGGACCCCATTAGCAAATACAAGACAGGCCTATTCTGCAGTAGGGGAGAAGTATTTGTCAAGTGAAAGAGGGAAAAACATCCATTGCAAATTCCAAAGTGCTCTGCAGGACTTACTGAGTAGCAGCCAGTGGAGGAGGACGAAGAGATGATGCCAAAGGTTTCAACAGAATATAGATCATCTCAGCACTGCTCCAGTTACGGAAGAGACATTGCAGGACCAAGAACATATGTATGGAGGCTGTCTTGATCATCCCTGAGTCATGGAGAGCAGGACAAAGGGTAAACTGCATCTCTTCCTTTCAGGTCAGCCCTCGGAGGGTAGTGCCAACCGGGCAAAGAAGGATGGGCTGAGAGCTTTTCAGATGCCAAGCATTTCAGCTGGTGAATTAACCCAGAACCTTCATGCCCCAGACAACAGCTAGATCCTATTATTTTAAATAATAATAGTATAATATTATATATTAATAATATTTACAATATATAATTAATATATATTAATAATAATAATAATAATTTATCCTATTATTATTCCAGGGTAGAGGCTGAGGCTGCTGAGTGTGGCCCCACTCTTATTTTTTGTACCATGAAAGCTCAATGAGAAGATTGCTGTGAAAACAGCATCAGTTCCAACAAAGCTGCTTGCTTTTCTCTTCAGCAAGTGTGAAACATGACTGAGTTATACCACTAGTGGGGGGAAGGAATTACTAAACCATCTGAAAAACTGCCACTAGGAACTATCCCAGCCTTCCCTCAGTGAGGTTCCCACTGAAAGGCCTTGTTTAGGGCTCACTGACACAGACTACTCTATGGCCTTATTCTGTTCATTATTTCCTTTTCCTGATGGGTCTCTTAGCTGTTCCACAGATTTTTTTTCTCTATTTCTCTCCATTAAATTTGAACATTACATTTAATTTTTTAAGTGCTCCTGAACTCTGAAGCCAAAACTGTTACAGAATTAATAATTACCACCTCCAAATCTCTACCTGAGTGCTAGCAACTAGCTCAGAACCAATGAAACTGATGTAGGTTTCCTATGCACATCACTGCACACCGAGGTCACAGAGGCTCTGCTTGTATACTGGAGTACAGACTGTACCACATGAAGATCCAGCATCAGATATTTTAAGTATTTCAAGGTCTCTGTGTGATCTAGTTGGGTTTGTTAATCTCAAACATCTATTCAAGTCTTCTCTCAGCTCCTAGGGTTCCTCCCAGAGGGCTGTTCAATCCTTACATTAGATTGTCCTATGTACTTTATAAAAGTCTGGGGAGCCTAGATTAATATTCAAGCTGTGGGAACAAGCAACAGGTCTCTTCTTGGCTCTTTAAGTGAAGCATTCATCTATTTCACAAAAGATGTTTAAGTGCTAACACATCTGCATTTCACAGTGGTGTTGAGAGACCTCAGCACAATACATATTTGACACACATTTGTATATCTAATATTGAGGTAAGACCATTTCCAAATAGCTACTTTTTCTTACTGTAGTATTAAATCTTTCCCATTCAATCACTTCACAGAAGAAAAGTATGCTTAATTTTTAAAAATTTGTTGCAAATTATAACACTGAGAATAAACACTACAGGGGTTTTACAGCATGTAACCTTCAATTTTGCCTACCTCTAACCAAAACATTTAAATGTGAGGGTATAACTAGATACACTGTGCAAAACCTTCTCTCTCAGCTATATTCCCAATACACAGCATTGTCATTTACCCTACATTTAACACAGGTGATGGAAAAGGATTCTAGTCAGTTCTATACCCTAAGCCACAGAAGATGTCCTGCCACAATAATCTCTTTATCAAACCACCAGATTATTTTCTTGCTTAATATGATAGTCACAATAAAACACTGGGGGCTTTGAGTTTCTTTCCAAAGTTCACAAGGTGTGTTGGCTTGTACATACATGCTTTAATGAGAAGAGCTAAAACACACTGAAAAAATATGCAGCAGCATTGAAAGTGATCCAGGATGAGCAATATGATATTCAGTTTTACTAATTAGTGTAGAACATAGTTACTAAATTACCAATATCATTAACACATTGCATTCAGCTTTGCATAACAGACGGTAAACTAACCACATTGTAATTCCTGAGAACAGATAAGCACATTTGGTAGATAAGGTTCCCAAAGAAAATTCCCTTACTCAGAACAGGATCCAACTCTTCTGTTTTCCTTCCATGTAATTTTTTCAAGCAGATGAGCTGCCGGACATAAATTTTTAATGTCTTGCAGCTTCCCCCCCCAAATTAGAGAATCTCACATGAATCTGTGCAAAGCTGAGTGAATTTGCTAGATAAATTCACTTGGTCAGTAATCATCTTTGTAAATGTAAAACTCCACATCACACAGTTAATAGAGGATAAAGCCTGACAGACTCCGTTTTGTTATTCACCTTTGTATCACATTATTTATTTCAACTTTTGTATCACATTATTTATTTCAACTACATTTGACAAGAAAGAGTATATAACCAAAACAGAGAGAAGGCTATAAATAAAAGAATGCATTATATATTTTAGAAATTCAGGAATATCAAGAATTCTTTGGCTAACACCAAAACAAAGCCTCTGCTTGGGTTAGCCTCCTCCGTGGTGGCTGCATTGTCAAATTTCACAGAATCACAGAATGGTTAGGGTTGGAAGGGACCTCTGGAGATTGTCTTGTCCAACCCCCAAATTTGGGGGAGTAATAACTCTTAATCTGTAAGTGGCCAAGAATCTCCCACAAGCTGCCATGCTGCATCACACTCTTGAGCATCGATGTGAGCCCCTCCCCTCCAAAACCATACAAATACCCTTTGGATTTCACAGTTACCCGTGTCCTGTCTTATAGAATGTTGGGCTGGGAGGCTTTAGGACTCCTTTCCAGACAGCTGGTCCGGCTGCAGGAACTTGCCTGTCTCCCAAGAACACCATGGCAAAGGCATTGCAGGACTAATGGTCCTTGAGCAATTTAGCCTCTCTGTAAGGCACACAAGTTCTGGTACACAATTTCCAGTGCACATTACAAGCAAATCTGGTCTAACACAGGCACACACTTCAGCAAAATTTGGTTTAAACCACTCTGATACCGAAATCAAGAAACTCTTAGAGGAATACCAAAGTTATGAGTCCAACTAAGATCCATGTTAGCAGTGCAGCTGTGATGTACTCTGACTACAAAGTGCCTTGTGGGAAGCACCCCCCCCTCCTTGAGTTCGGCAAATATGCTCTACCTAGAAGACCTTTCACACCAGCATATACGACCTGAGGCCAATTTGGGAGTCACCCACTTTCCCAGTTGTAATCAGATGCCAGAAAGCACTTGTCTGAAAGCATTTTTGGTCCCTTTCTACCTCCTTTCTCTCTCTTTCATCCCACACCCTTTGCTCAAGACAGCACTTTGTGATTTGCCTGCAGCAAGGTATATTCCCGACCTATCTAAGACATGGAGACTCTTTAGTAAGGTGCCCTTTTCCAAATCCTCTGGCCCATAATTAGCTGGTGTTTAAATATAGTCAGTTGGAGCGGAGGATGTCGTCTGTAAACAATGTGAAGGGAGTGAAAGAGAGAGACAGTCAAGCCGAACAATTTGACACCCTGCCAGCCCAGCAGGCATCTGAAAGTAGTTTTCAATTTCACATCAACTTTTTTTTTCCCAAGAAAAAAAGAGAACTTGTACTCTATTTAAAAGCTGTTACAATTCTATATGCTGCCTGAAAGGAGCATACTTCACCTAAACTCCTCACATTTTATAAAATGTGTATTGACGCAAATTAGGAGGTTCCATTTCCACCCATCAACTCTTTCTGTCAAAGGGCTTTATATATTTTAGCCTACAGGAAGAGATTCAAACCTGCCCTTTAAGGTGGTGAAATATGCTGGTAAGTTAGTGTGCGAGTTTCAGCACTTAACATCATGCCACACTCTCCTTGATTTTTATCCTGGACCACATGCTTTCATTTCTGTAAATGATGCCTGTAAAGGTTTGAATCATTTGCCAAATTCAAGAACTATCCAAGGGTGGGTTTTATTTATACTAATAAGTTGCAAATATACATGTTGCTAAAAAGTGATCATACATCAATTTTATTTCCACCTCTGAAAGTTTTCAAGCCTGTGCCAAGCTAAGTAAAACTACTGGGTTCCCAAAGATATTTCTGTAAGGCAACTACACATGTACTTTCAAAATTTAGAATTTACAAACATCTGGCAAAACTTCTCTAATTATGTCTTCCCTTTTCATCAATTCTTGCAGCCAAGTTGATTAAATATCCTAAAACACATTCTCATATTTTAAATAAAACAATTAGTGTTTAAACAAAAAAGCCTCCAAATATTGTGTCTGTAACATTACTCCAACCTCCTAATGTGTTGTAACCACAGGAGATGTCTTCATAGATCAACATGCATAAGAATTTTCTGCTGGTTGCCCTTGCTAACCAGACATTACCTGAACTTGAGAAGCCACTTCACCACAGTCATGAATCCGAGATGATAAATCTTGCTAATGAGGCAGGTGTATAAGCATGGGCTGAATAATGTGCTACTGTGTTTGTACTCATACGCAGTCAGCTCAGTGCACAAGCAGAGAAGCGTGTGAGCTCTTTTCTCTGGTAGGCATATCCATTGCATTCTACAAAAACAGCACCTGTAACCTGCAGGCAACTAAGCAGTGACATAGAAGAAATACCTGTCAAAACAGACTGAACATTTAGCACCCACAAATACTCCTATTGAAATAAAAAGGCTATGAGAAGGCAAGATTGGCTTATCTTCAAGAGTACAGTTGATCCAGGTAACACACACCATGTGCAATGCTATTTCACAGTCCCCACAGGGTTCACTTGCAGCCTTTTCTTACACATGGACTTTGAAAGAGCTCCAGGTACTCCACTCAGCTTAGCAGCTTAGAAATTTTATGATCTCATTGTGGCACACTGAAAGCAGCTGGGGCTTCCAACAGGTTCTACTAATCTTTCCTATTCTGCCTTTTTTAGTTTTTTTTTCCCCAAGAACTCCCAAATACTTTTTCACAACTGATTCTCCCCTGTGCCAGGCAACCATATCTCCCACCTTTAAAATAAATACATTTCACATAGTCTATAGATTATCCTCTTTGCATAGACTATCTCAAGTCTTCTTCTACACCAAAAATGCAATTTCTCAGGAACCATGAAGTAAGGTAAATTGCTTGGTGTTCACATGTATAACACGCTAAATTAAGATGCCAGAGAATCTAGATTCTGTATGCTTCATCCCTTGAGGTTTTGGCTACAGAGTAAGTCACCAATGCAGTCCTACCACCAGACAAATATGGTCTACAAGTACTTGATGACCTCCAGAATGAGTCTACAAATGCCAGCCTAGAATAGGTCAGATATTTTCCCTAAGAACAGAACAGTAATTGGGAAAAGCACATGTGCTTTGAAAAGCATGCTCACATGAGGAAAGGTGAGTAGCAGCAGTGCAATGCTGCCCTTGGTTAATGCCAGTATGAAGAATGCCATCCTTCTGGCCACCAGGTCACAGCAATTAGATGAACTGTGGCTGTTGGTGTGAAAACAAATTGTGCACTAAGCTGCTGTCAGAAGACAGGGTAAGATCAGACATTCTTCATTAAATGTAACAGACTGCCCAGCGAGGTTGTGGAATCTCCATCCTTGGAGATATTCAAAAGATGTACCTGGGAAACCTCTTCTAGGTGACCCTGCTTGAGTAGAGTGTTTGTACAAGATGACCTTCACAGCTTCCTTCCTACTGCAACCACTCTGTGATTCTGGAATGCCATGGCTCCCTTCCAGAGACATGAAGATAATATCCACTGCTGAACACTGACCCTACTTCAAAGCAAAAACTAACAAATTATAAGGACAGAGGGAGAAGCTGCAGGCCAGTTTTTTCACATTTTAGAAGTGGCACTTTGGAAGTCAGCATGCCACTCCCTCATCAGTTCCCTTTAGCCAGCAGTCAGTGCTGATCCCTACTGAGTCAAGTTGCCTATTTGGCATTTTCTTGAGATGCCACTAACATAGGTGAACCTCTGCCAAACAAGACTCAGTGGAGAACAGAGTCTCTTATGACACACCAATCTTCCTTCTCCCCTGGCAGGATAGCATGAGCAGCAGAACAGATACACAGATTAATCTGTGCAGCCAAAGACCTACCTTGCACCAGGGAATGAGGCTGGTAGTTCCCAGACAGATTATTCTAAACTGCAATATTTGAATCTCACAAGGAAGTAAGACTAAGATCTGTTGGGCATTTTTTTGTTTGCTTGTTTGCTTCTGTTTTGGTTTGTTTTTATATATAGACAAAACTGACAGGTTTGAGGAAAGGTTTTGGGGAGAAACGGAATGGAAAGCCTGACCTTCCTAGATGTAGCCTCAGGTGTAACTCTCTGGGCAGTGTTTTGTACCATTTCCCCCTCCATTCTTCTGCTTGTCATAGAGATAAAGACCTGAAGAACATCCTGTGCATCACTCCCCAAATCATGGCTACAACAGCATCAATATAGCGACCCATCCTCAGCCCTGCTCTGTCCACCTCAGATATCCAGTGTTTTGCAGGACATCAGTCATGCTGATGCCAGAATACAGCTCATGCAAATATGAAACCCTGTCCTTCTATTGACTCAAGTTATTTACTAAAAGTAAAGAATCATTGGCCTGAGACTACACAGAGTTATTTCTATGGATGAGGTCTACAATGTGTTAATATTTTGTCTCTGTGACTAGAGCTGGTCCCCACAGAAATGCTCTCCTAGTTACAAGGTACAATTACACTGGTGTAGTTAAACCTCTGTAGTTATATTAGAATTATTTCTTCCTCCCTGTAATCACTCTTATTCCAGAATAAGCATGGGCTTTTATGTTTTATTTTAACTACTTTCAACTACTGCATGGGATAAATAAACAGACAAGTAAACAAATAAAAAGTCATTTTTGTATCAGAGTAACTGTGCCCAGACACAAGGCAAAAGCCACGTTGCTCCCTTAGTTTCTTTTAACAATTAATTCAATCCGACCATGGTTCACTTGCAGACAAGCCCCTTGCTTCTCCTGCATCACAGCTTTTCCCCAGCTGCTGGAGAAAAATCCACATGGAAGTCAAGGCCCTGCTGTGCACATACCGTGGGGCCCTGTGCTCGCTTTGAAGGTCCCCTAGGCAGCCCTCCTCACATCAAAAAACATTTTACTTCAGAAGCTGCCCTGTCAGAGTGGGAGCATTTCCTATGAAGAGCAAACATCTGCCAGCTCTCCAGACAGAGCTACTGTGGGACTCTGCCTGTCCAGACCCAGCTTGGAGCCAATGTCCAAAGCCTGCTCACTGACCGCCATCCAGGCAGCCATCGAGAGGCAGCGCTGCGCTGCAGCCACAGCACAGCCACCTACAGCTTCCAACAGGTGTTCGGCTTCAGGCCACTGATTGAGGTGCCTTGGCCTCTCACGGTAACAGGTGTGCAATGCAGAGGCAATTGCACGGATACAACAGCTTATGGACCAAATCTCCAAGTGTATTTCAACATTATTGTGACTGTCCACATCAAGGAAAGCTACAGCTCCCTCTCAGTCAAGTACTACATGGACAGCTCTGACTCAGCTTCACCCAGCTGTCTCCAAAGTAATTTTATAAACCCTTTTCCAAAGGCATTCTTCCGGCCACCGCTGTGGAAGGTGTCGGGGTCACAGCCACTGTAGGAAAGCAGGAGCAGCTGCAATCAAACCTAAGATGAAATGACTGAGCCACAACTTCCCCCCAAATACCACAGCAAAGACGGATGTCCAAAAGGTGGCTCAGATGCCTTACCATAACCTGGGAGGGGCTGGGAAGGGCAGGAGTGGTGCGCTCAACTCCCTGGAGGGAAGGTGAGCCTGGAATCACTCATCAAGAGGTTCCAAAGCAATTAAGAAGAGACGCTCACAAGCTACATTGTATTTTCCTTTCTAAAAAAATTTTCTCAAAGGAAATTGCTGGGCCCCAGTATCAATGAACTCCTACCTCTTTTCTGGAATCTCATGCAGAAGATTATACCGAAAACTAACTAAATAAATTTTAAAAATCCCCCCCACCGATCTTCCGTGAACTTTTTCCACTGGCAAGAGCCCATTCCACAATTCTTGTTGACAAAAAACTCCAAAATTATCAGATCTGAGTAAAACTTCTCAAGCAAAAAACATTTTTCCAGTACAAAACATTGTTTTACTGAAACCAAACTTTTTCCTTAATTCTATACTTTGTTAACATTTAGCTACATCAACTCTCAAAGCAAATTTTTCTGCATTAATTTTAAAATTTCACTCCAAATAAAATTTCTTACACAGAAATTTCCTGACTTTTTTTTTCTTTTTTAAACAGGAAGAACACCAAGGAACCCTCAACTTTCTAATCATTGTCAAAAGTATCAGCTACTCGTTAGAACTTGTTATAGGAAAAACACAAGGAAAAAGTCAACACTGTGACTGTTTTGGGTTTATGTTACAGGTTAATATGCTATTAAAATGTTTAGGTTTTATTATGCACTTTAAAAATGTTAGTGCTTAATGTGCTCAGATTAGGGCTTAACAAGCCCTTTAAAATGTTACAATGTTAAACCACCAAATCACATTGTCTCTAAGGAGTAAGAGGCTTAAAAAATCTTCTGTTCTTCATAACCTAGCCCTTACATTAATAAAACTAAAATCCAGTCATAATAAGTTTATATCATATATCAGAATGTTTTGACATCCTTAATGACTGGGAGTTAAAAAGTTGGCTTAACTCTGTGTGCTAGTGTGTGCTTGTTTGAGTGTAGGAGTGAGGGTTAGTGGTTTTCTGAAAGCCTTAAATAACAGAGATAATAGAGATGAACATTGTGCGTTTTTGCCATAACTGGTATCTGTAATCCTATTGCCTAATTTAAAGGGCCAGTTATGTGACTGCAAACAGTGAAGAAAATATCCATTTAGCCTCAGAGCTGTGCGGTGGTGGGCGGAATACTGAGGCAATGACACTCACAAACCTGGGCCAGGCTCTTCTACCTTGCTCAAACTAGTCCCTGTGACATGCAATGGACTGGTGGTCATGCATTTCCAGTATTTGACAGTTCTGACAGTCATGCTCTAATAATAAACAATTTTTGTTACTATTCATCACTGGGAAAAAAGCTCCACAGCAAAAGATGTCTATCGCAAACTTCAACATAAAATAACAAACAATTAACTGGCTAATAATGTTGGCTTCACAAAACAGATGCAGCAACAGATGATAAAGTATTTGCAAATTGTGACATTCCAACAGGAGGAGGAATTGTTCTGGTTTGTACCACAAAGGACACCTGCACTGGCAGTCAGCAAACGTCCCCTATCTATAGTTGTACACGAAAAGTCACAGCAGTAAACATGAGAGGCTGGTTTCTATATTCTGCTCTTCTAATTTAAATAGATGTTACGCTGAAATTTGCACGATCACTCAGGCAAAATGTATTCACTTCAGTATATGCCCAGCTTTCTTGAAACCATAAATATGGGAGACACCCAACTGCAGCTACACAAACCCACTTGACTTATTTGGCTAATTACAGAGTGTGAACAGTGAATTCTAAAGCAATGACTGTGGCAGATAGTCCTCAAGGTTGAAATACACTTGCACACCCTGTTCATTAATTCCAAATAAATAATTCAAAAAAATGCTCAATCTTCATGGACAATACAAAAAGTGGTCTACTTGGCTCAATAAACTGTTCGCTGCAGTTATGTCCACTAAGTTTTAAATGGCCAATCTTCATGGCTACACTTTTCAAGAGGACTATTACAGCATTACTGAGTATTTTCCAGTGACGTGGGATGTGTTATCAAACTGATTACTGTCACAAGGTGGATCATTTCAAGATACGGACAGCCCTGACATCTTTTTATTTTCTCACCACAGATAGCTCAAGCTTACTGTATCAACGTAATTTATGCATACATCTGTGCCAATATACTGTACTGCTATATTCAAGTCCCCAGTTGAGAAAATGGCTTACTTTCACCTATTTATTTAAGTGTTTACTTATTCCTCATTAACTGGATCAAAATTTGTTGCTAGATAACATGACATGGAGAATTTCTCTTGTCTTTGGTTTTAGTTGTTTACTAACATCAGCCTATTGTAAAACAAACATGAAAAATGTTCAAAGGCTTAAAAAGTTCTTTCCCTTTCACTGGAACTGTCATATTCTGTTCAATTTAAATATGTGGTAAAATGATTTTTTTAAAAATTTTCCGTATTAATTTCCCCATGTTCCTTTGTATTAAAATAACTGATACAGAAAAATGACTCCATCTGCTCTGCACTCAGTTGCTTATGCCTTCAGAGATGCTGGGCTCTGTGCAGAGAGCCAACAGAGTGTTTCAGAGCTACTCTTCTCGGTTCAAATTTTCTTCAACCTCAAGCACCCAAAATCACAGTCATAAAACTCATCAAGTAATCCAGACACACACAAAAAAAAACCCCAGTGCTTTAGTTTTCTTTCCATTTTCTTTCTACTGTCTGAACTTTTGTATTAAATACATAGTGGATTTTCAAAGTTTTCTGTTTAACAATTACAGCTTAAAACTTGTGTGTGCGAGACAGGAATCAGGGGAAGGAAAAGGAGAGCAGTAAGGGAGAAAGAGAAGAGAGAGAAAGACAACCATTGGGACTGCTGACTCAGCAGGTATTCCTTGCCCAGGAGGGAACTGTGCTACCAAGGCCAGAGATAAGTGCCTGGGCCAGCACCCGGCAGAGTGCCCCCACGCACCCAAACAGCAAGGTCAGCCTCCTGCGTTCCCATTTTTTGGGGCCATGTGGCTGTGGGAGGTTAATGAGTGCAGGCACATGCCTGGAGCCAATGACTCCCCAGCACAGCCCACAGGCAGATGTTCTCCACAATTGCCTGTGCATTTCCCCTCTGTGGACCCATAAAACACGCAGGCCTGTCTCCCTTCTTTCTTTTGTGCTCCTCTCTAACTCATTAACTTATTTCAACAAATAGGAATTGATTTTGTCCTGGGTCAGCCTAGTCTGAGTCAGCTGCAGTTACAGTCAACCACGACAGCAGCTTCGCAGGCAGGAGTTTGTGAGCGGCACAGGGCAGGGGGGCCCAGTGGCATGGACATGCTCCTTTAGCTGGGCTCCATAAGCTGCTTCTGAGCTTCCTTCGCTGGAAGGAACGGCTGTGATTGCTCCTTGCTTCATGCCCAATTCACCCCGTGCCTGGGACACGACCGAGGCTGGCAGCAGGCTACGAGCACGGGAGCTAGCACACATGCCCACTGGCAGTGCTGAGGAGCGTTAGCTGCCCCCCTTTCCCACAGTGCCACAGACAGCAACATATGCTGCAGTGGAGAAACCAAGGGATTGGGGTCCTCTTAGTATTCCTTAATAGGCAAAAGGCAGAAGAGTGGGTGAAGAGAGCAAACAATGTGCAACAGTGTTTAAATTATAGTAAAATACATTAACAATAAATACTCCCCTGTCAAGAATATGTCATGCAATTGTATTTACTGCACTGAACGGAGCTAACCAATGTTTTGAGAGGGTGGTTTTGCACTCCCAAGATGACTCTACTTCAGGGACAGCATATGTGGATAATCATTCAGACATGGGATATCAGCTGTGAAAAAAACTACTCCAGTGCAGTGTGCCAGACACGATGGCTAGAAAGTTAGCTCCCTCTCCTGGATTAGACCAGAAAATTAAAGTACATGGCACTGATCTAAACCAGTACTCAGGCATTCCTCAGCATTGTTATTCTTTTTTCTCTAGTCCTGGAACCTCAGTCAAGGGAAATCTAGGTTTCCTGAAGTACTGGGGTTTGCAGAGAGATACAGCACATCACCTAAGCAACAGTGACAAGAATCTCACTGCAAACTTACTGCAACCCAGTTAAACTGCCATACAAATATAGGCAAGAACGCAGAATACACATCTGGACACATCTGGAGAGCCCAAGCAATGTGACTTACTGTCATAAAGGGCCACAGTCCACAAAAATGTCACTGCCAACCTCAGCCCTGTCATGGCTTTGACACTCTGTCCCTCAGCCTTCCTGCAAGCAGAAGGACCGTTGCTGTGAGCAGCAATTTGGCCAATTCGGACAGAGTGAACGTAAGGACAGCAGGACTTACTGCATGAGCTGGGAATTTGAGAACTAAGGCTGGGGTGAAGACAGAGAGCAGATCACAAAAAGAAATTTTATGGGGGTTTTGAATATTTTTATAAGTGTCTTGCAAATAGGCTGAAATATTGCACAGTCTACACAGTTTCCAGACCACATGGGAACTCAAAGTCCTTTTACTTAGAGAATTACATCTTCAGTTTTCAGATCACAGAAGTTTGGAAAGCTAAGATGCAACTAGGAAAAGAATGAAAACATAGGTGTTCAATAGCTTGCTCACCACTTGAGATTTGATCAGATTCAGATAAAATCAATGGCAAAGAAGCTCCCTTTAAATGTAGGGTTTACAATACCTATATGAAACTGCACAAACAGAAGTTTAAATAAAGTTGTTTTCCTGTCTAACTGCAGACTTTATTAACTGCTGAATACAATCCTTTACTATTATATAGGATCTTTCATCCAAGAAACTGAAATTTCTTCAAACATTACCCTTCTGAGATCATCAAGCATTACTTATAAATAAGAAAACAAGGCAGAAAAACAAAAAGTAAAATGAAATGCACACCTGCCAAGTGATTTGTCCAAACAAATCCATTATGATTAAAGCCCAGACTGCTCAATTGCTCTATCTCTGCTTTTACTACAAAAAGAGTCATTCTAAAAGGGAGGCTTCTAGAAAAACAGTGACAAGAGAGAGATGTATCTATGGGCAATTCCACCTCCTCGAAGTTGGAATCACCTCCCAAAAGAGGCTTTGGGAATTCAACCTCCTCGAAGTTGGAGTCACCTCCCGAAAGAGGCTTGCTCTTTCTGCTGAGGGTCAGCTGCCTTCCAGCTCAGACACTCCAGCTGGGTAGTTGGAGGCTTTTAAGAGCAATATTGTCAAGGAGTTTTAGAGCAAGCATGGGAATCTATGCCATAATAGGAGAGGTTATTCACTACTGTATCTCACTAGCTGGGTAAGAGAAACAATCTTGTTATCCAAACTCAAAAGGTTTGGACTTGATACCACTATTGTAAGTGCATGTTCATAGATACACACAGAGCTGTCTCCAGGGATATTGGTCCGGTTTAAACAGTGAGTGAGCTTGGGTTACTCTGGTTCTATTGCTTAGAGAGGATGAACTCCCTAGAAAATTGTGAACCTCTCTGTTGCTGAGCTGGAGCCTCCTGAGCATCTCTCTCACAAAGCTACTATTCAGTTGCAAATTTTGGGGCCTGTTTGAATAAACTCCAGTACTCTGAGGTTTCAATGGCAGCTTCTCCTACAATAAGCACACAACACACAAAACCATATCATTTTATTAACTATATATTTTAGCAATTGTTTTCAGGCTACCATATTGAAAGACCCTCACAAAACATTTTACCCTAATACCAGACAAATTAACAGCTAGATTAGGGCTAGTTGGCCAGTACTAGAATTAGATGAGATTACAAAAACTTGCTCTCTTTGAAATAGCACAACATCACACGCAGAACAGGCATTTTACCCAGGAAAAGGTGCAGAACTTTCTAACTCCTGAAAAGATCAACAACTCTTGATTTTCACTCCTGGGGTCTAGATGAAGTTTGTGTGTGGCCAGAGACCAAGTGACTCACAAGAACACTCCCCAACTTTGAACTCAAATTGTACAGTACTCGTTAGGTTCAATAAACACTGGGGAGGAAAAGGGACAGTAAGGCTCGTGCCAGCTCCATTCATTTGGAAGGAATTCAGTCAGGAAAGGAAGAAGCTTGCCCACATGATGAAGCACAGAGATACATAAAGACAGCACATACTGGAAACCTTCAAAGGGTCCAGCAAATAACCTTTTGCATTTAAAACCTTGATTAACATCTGTAACATGTATGTGTCTTCCCAGAGAGACACATATTTCCAGGCAAAAGAAGGACTCAAGTTGTCCTAGACTGTTTTCCCAGCTCTCTGCACAGCTGGGATCTGTAAAGGAATCTCAGGAGTAGCAGAGCTTGGAGTATTGAACCTCTCTGAGGACTCAAGCCAATGACATCATTTCTATGTCAGGATGAGCCTAAGTTGTAGAAGATATTCTGGCTCCTCCAAATTCTACAGAATGCCTGAAAAAATGAAATATTCCCAAATCTTCATTTTGCAAAAGCTGTATCTTAAATTTGGCCCTATTTATGCCACAAGATTTTACAATCTGGCAACATTTAAACACAAATAGTGTGTGCTGAGTGAACAGTAGAACTTGATCTTTTATTCTGAGTATTTGGTATAATAATATACAAGCTTGTATAATATTGCAGGGTTATAATATTACACATCTTGTAGATTTATCCTAATTCCTACTTATATGGACAAAAAAAACCCTTTTCTGAATGAAATGTTGCAAGTTACTGAAGACTTTTATTCTCTGCTGCATAACCTGATTCATGTTTACCCTCCAACACCTACAAAAAAAAGAAGCAGCTTTACAAACTCTCAGTTTCCTGCAGTGACTGTTGAACTCTTTTTAGGTAGCTTAAAATAAATGCAAAGTGTTTCTTCTACTCCCGCACTCACGAAATGTGTATTTTTATGCTTGGTTTTTGAAATTACTCTAAAATAAATTTTTTTAAAACTTTGGGAAAAAAAAGGGGGGGGCTTATGTTTGCCATAAACTCCCCCAATAGGTTCCCTGACAGTATTTTTGTTGCTAGTCCCCATGGAAACCAATACGATGGCTTTCAAATCTGTTTCTTAGAAAGGACTATTTCAGTCCCATCTTCCAGTCTCTGTAGACTTTCATTAATTGCTGAGATGTTCTGATGTTCACTGATACAATTCAAATAAGTGTCAAAACAGTGTTATTTTAAAATAATCCTTTTAAATACTATATGCACTATATGTCAAGAAATTATTATTTAATTTAAAATTTAAATTGAATATTTTACTTAAAGTTACAATGGAATTATTAACAATTTAAATACCTAAAGTCAAGGAATCATTTTGGTATTATTGACTTTTTGTTTCTTAATTTTTGAGTTCTCCTACTCCCTTTTGCTTCCACATCTCTGCAGTCATGGTATAACGGGAAAAGAAAACAATAAGAGATGAGAAAACTCATTTTAAAAGCATGATTTTCACATGAAAAAAAATTAATTTTTAACCAATTTAAAATAATTAACATCTATCTTTAAAAAAAAATCAGAGGCATATACACACTTTCAAACAAAGATCTAAATGGATAGGCCACAGTTTGTATTTCTTTTAATTAGCATCCATGCAGATTGCTAGCACATGCAATGAGGTGCAAGTCAAGCACACAGCATGTTAGTCTATTTAAAAACTCAGAGCTGTAGAAATAGTAGAGTAGTAAGCTATAAAACCTGATTTTTTCAGAAAGAGATGAACAAAAACTTCAGATTTTTCTACTTTTCTTGATAATTTGAATAAAATCAGAAACCCCCATCCCAAAATTACATCTTTAAGAACTTGAGTTCCCAGTAAGGAATGAGAAGTCTAAGAGCTGTTTTTTTACAAATGATTACTTCCATGATCCATCTGTGAAAATAGTCCTGCCTTTCAGTGCCAAATAAGGAACCATTAAGCTAAAGTTAGCATATTAATGACAGACAGTCACTTTGAAGCTTTACACATTGGGCCTGTTTGCATGTGAGCCGATTTTTTCTGGTCTTTTTGACTGGAAACAGATTCCCTTAAGGTTGTCCTGCACACTCCAGTATGTTCTGCCACTCTTCTTCCCACATTCCCACTGTACTGAGAGAAAGCCAAATGCACCTGTCCTACTGTGAAAGCACATAACAGACAAAGAGGACTCGTTTAGGGACAGGATCAAGATCTGTGCCCATTCTTACATCCCAATATGGCTGTTCAAAAGTCAAAGGACTCAGTGACTCAGTAAACTGCTCTATGGGTTAATCCCAGACTCTCTGAGATCTGTGCAGAGTAACAGCCATTATTATGAGATTATGTTTGGTTAGCTAGGGAAGAGTGGCTTGAGTCCTACTTAAATGAGTGTGCAAAACATGGGAGCTGATCAAGAGGGTGTCTATACAAGAAGAGGCTCTCTTACTCTCACTCGGAGAATGTTCAAGAGGTACTTTGTCCTGCATGGAGACAACCACCATTGCTGAAGTAACTCAGCTGCTCCTCAGGACTCCTGTCAGAGTTTTGCCATTTCTGGCAAACAGGACACACTTTTCATTCTTGTTCTTTATTGTTTCTCAGTACTGTGCCAGGAATACCAGGAGCTCAGCAAGCACTTCGATCAAACTAAATAATAGTGCCCTGTAGAGTGAACAGGAGTTTTACTTTTTATTTCAACAAAGGCAAATCACAATGTAGGTCACTGCATTTCCTTCCAAACACATTGAATCCTAAGCAGTCAATTAATTCCTCCTAAAAGCTTATATGTCTTCTCTGTTACTTTATATAAGTCAGATGTATTTGAAAATTTTTTTCATCTTATTCAGTATTATGAAATTGGATGGGAAAAATGTCTGAAGTTCCTCTTTTAAAGAGGGTATATCTCATACAGAAAGTGCTACTTTTATTACATCTTGAACTCTCTTTTTGTAACACACCTCCTTAGATTAAAGGGGCAAGGGTTGTCCAGCAGTTGCTTTTACGAAGGACTCAGGAGCTAACTTACGAAGACCATAACGTCCCCCTCTTTGTTCACAGTTGCAGTTTTCAATTTACCTAGCTAACAGGTGATTTCAGTAAAACATTCACATCCTGCACAGGGTGAATTTCTGAACTCTAAATGGTATCTACACTATTGTTGATATACCCTTTCAGAATTTGTGGTGTACCAGTAAATGTGGTACTTCTGCCCAAGCATCGGTGATAACACCAGCATACTCGTATAATGGCAGGAAGGGAAGCTAAAAACTGAAACTTAAGATGAAACTTGAAGAGATAATTATAGTTAAAGAATTTGTGTTTTATTACTGGGTTTACATCTGGAAGTGTCCTATTGCACTCTCGTATTAATACAATCTTGGCAATCTGAGAACAACTGGGCGAAAGAAAAAACCCTATCATTCTGTACAGATGTGAATCAGCACAATTGTGTTTTCTCAACTGGGAAGTGGTTTAAACTTCCTCTTTCATCTCCTATTGTTTTTAGAAAATTGTCTTGTGATTGTTCTTCAGCTACACAAAGTAAGCCACTCCTTGGATAGGCCCAGCATATGCTTTGATTTCATTACCAGTTTGAAACAAAACCCAAGGGACCTAGCAGTAGGATTAGATATGTACCAGGAGATACGACACCATCTCCCTGGCACTAAGGGCCTTTTTCCATTTTAAGCAATGCTGAACTTTGATTAAATGCAGTTAGCCAGGACATAATCTCTTGGCTTAAAGAGAGAAATGCTTGTCCTCCATTCCTCCCTTGGCAGTACATACTAAGTACAAGATAAGACTAAGCCTTCCTTTGCGAATCCCATTGCAGTGAACTGGAGATGGTATCTGCAAGTTACAAGTGTCCGTGCAGGTTCTGGGCCTCAGGTGTGCCTCAGATCTACATACACTGACAGTCAGAGCACGAGCTCTAAGTCTGAATGTAACAAAGAGGGTCTTACAAGGAACTCTGCTCACCCTGATGCACCTTTGGCCAGAGCGCAACTCCCGCTCTGAAGGATCACACATACTGGTTACTCCAGCAAGGCCTGTGGTGCATCCATTGAAATGCTCACCACCACCACCTCCCCCACCCCCATTTTCTTTCACTATCTCTTTCATAAGTGGAACTAACATAGAGAAAGAGATAAAAAATGATAGAGGAAGAAGGCTTTCATATGGTCTGCTACCAGCACTGGCTTACAGTAACACCCTGCTTGAAGTTTTTTTGCCTTATGACAAGCAAATACATTCATCTTCATTTGATAATGGGGAATTGGTGCATTTTCAATTTTCTTCAGTAGTATAATTGAGTTGGCTAAGCACTTTAAAGAGAAGAGAGATGAGCATTCAGAGCATCTAGCTAGGATCTGTGTCTCTATCATGCCTGGTCATCAGATGACACCAGGGTACTAGAAACATCCCAGTAGTAATTTCATGAGT
Organism: Machaerirhynchus nigripectus; assembly: GCA_013397975.1. Taxonomy (NCBI): domain Eukaryota; kingdom Metazoa; phylum Chordata; class Aves; order Passeriformes; family Dicruridae; genus Machaerirhynchus; species Machaerirhynchus nigripectus. Next base: position 1,195,949 of record VZRQ01000392.1, read on the forward strand.
GCTAACCAGATCAAGCTCATAAAATTACACCTGTCTCATTTGGGGTCACTAAAATTGTCCAATTACGGAAGAGAATTCATAGGTGACTGCATTTTGAAGGAGAGGGAGAGAGATTACAGTGGGCAGCATTAATTCTGCAGGGGAGCTCCCAAAGGGGAGAACGGTGGAAACAGCAAACAGTAGAGGCAGGAGGGGATCTGTGGGGGTAAATAACACCTGTGCTTGCCTGCATTTTTTCTCTTCCCTCAGCATCTGCTTCTCATCTTTGACAGAGACAGGGCACAGGGAAGAGGGAGATGACAAAAGAGAATGAGGCAGAATCTTCAGGCACAGCAACAATCTCTAAATATCATGCAAATTATTTCTGTTGGTTTTGTTACTGTTGAATGAAAAACTGTTAACTGGCTATAAATTTATCAAACATATATATTATTTTTAAACTGGGGGAAAAAAGCTGAAATTTTAAACCAGAAAAATTTCCCTTGAATAAACTAAGGGAGAAGTGATTTCATGGCTATTAACATCAGAGTAGTCAACTGCATAGAATTCACATTTCATTGTGAAAAAAAGCAGATAAACAATCTCTTTCCATTTTTTTGCAGTAATCACAGACTGCTAAATAATTTCATGCCATTATTTTAGTTGTACAATAAGTAAGGGAAATACCAAATGAAGTCTAAAGCTCCTTCTGTGTGTTCTGTTCTTGTATTTAAAAAGCCGTCCTTTTTTTTAACCCATTTAAGGCAAATCCACAATTTATACATGAGGTATGTGAAAAGTGGATAGGCCTACCTTTGCCAGAAAAAAACTGCATCCCAAATCTGCTTCCTATAGAAATGGTGCCCATTTATAAATTTGTTTTAAGACTCCAGTCCTCTCAATGCCATATAGAAGTGAGGCTGTGTAAATCTGTTAAATCAAATTGTATTCTGCTAGCCAGTAAAACTAAAACTTTCAAATCTGTAGAGACTAAGAAGCCCTGGACACTTAACACCAAGGGAATAAAGAAAGTCTATCTTATCCAGTAAAATTCTCACCTCAAGCTTGGTAATCTCTAAAATAGACTGGTGGTTAGGGTACCTAGATAGCTAAGAAAGTGAAACAAATTTTCCATGAGATTCGTTCTTTCTTATAGCACATACTATAAAATATATCCTATAGTTTTGGTTCTGTTCAAATCAAAAAGCAAAATAATCTCAGCCTACTGGAGCTAGTTAATGAAATGAATAGAGAAAGTCTAGCAGAGTTGAGCTCTGCTTGCTCACCTTTAACATCATCAATATATGCTCTAGATGGAAGGGTATCACTGCTAGATCAGTTTATACATCCATAGCAAGATAATGGTTCTTCTTGCTTTGTACAACTTGGTATTGATCCCTTACTGCTGACACAGACTAAAGGAGAATATTTTCAAATAGATCCTTTGTTTTGTTTTGTTTTCCAAAACCACATAGTAACTGTGAGCTCAAAATAGATCTCCTTGATCTCCTAAGCCCAAATTTAGAACCAATTTTAAACCAACATTTTAAAGACTATTCAGAAAATTGTTGGAAAGTCTCATATCATTTTGATGTCAACTTTGTACTGCCAACTAGTGGTAAGTATCTCATTGTTCATGAGTGCAGCACCTGAACACGTGCAGAGTGACTGCTGAGTTGCGTGTCTCTCAGCGTGTGTGTAGGGAATGAGCAGGCAGAAGAGAGAACGTACCTTTTAAAGCTACTTAGGTACAATGTGTGCATCCTTCATTCACTGCAATGTCACAAGATGCTCTGCATACACTTTGTAAGTTCAGACAATGCTATGAAACACCTGAAGCACAGCTAGGTCTGAGCAACCTGAACACCTTGAACAACAGAATTGAATCACATAACCTTGTGGTGCCTTTGACTTGTTCTTACCAGCACACAAATTGTGTGACTGCATTCCCCCAGAACCACTCTGGAGAAGACAAGGGGAAGAATTTTATGTCATGCTGCATCTTCCCCACAGATTCCAAGTCGAAGTAGAACACCAGAGAGCCAGCGAGTGTACGATTACCACACTATCATCACAGAGCCAGGCAGATATGATGTCAGCCAAATGCAAAACAGTACAGTCTTGACAGGAAAATGCTCTTCCCAGCTGAATTTAACCAAGTGGCCTACACAGCATGTATCCTATCACTGAAGCCATTCATTTGGTGACCTCTCAGGTGTAATGACACAACCAGTGTTGTGTCATTATAGCACTGAAAGCTGTGCGTCCTAGTGACTTAGGCCATGGAAATGGAACTTCAAAGAAAAGAGTAGAGTCACATTGGAAAGAAGGGGTGTACAGGCAACTCAAAAGAGCACATAAATGTGGAAGAATGTAGCCAGGAAAAGGGAATATACAGAGGAGGAGGAAAGAATGGAGAGACATGATAAAGAAACAAGACGCACAAAGGAGCGAGCTCAGCAGTAGAGTAGAGGAGGGTGACTGGGAAATGCTACTTTAGTCATCCTGAAACTGTTAAGTGGTCAACTGGTTTCATCTGGAGAGAATTAGCAAGAGCATAGGGTGAGCAGATTCACAAAACTGCCTGAGGAAGTGGTAGTGTCAATCCCCTACTGCCAAAAACTCGGCTGTCAGCAGACTCACTCTGGCTGTGTGGGATCAGTTGCCTTTTCTGGCTGATGACATCTGAACCAACATTTCTGGAAGTGTCCTGCCCTAGAGCATTCGGGGGGGAGGTGGTACTGAGCAGGGAGGGAGGGAGGGAGGGATGCAGCAGCCTCTCACTTTACTGCTATTTCACTCTGTAAGAAATACATTCATCCAGCATGTGTGAAAGATGAGGGACTAAGGAGAAAATTACTCCATTACCTGGTTGTTGACAAGATGGATACTGAAGTTGTTGAGTAGTAGGTATTTAAGAATTTCTACAAAGTGACAGAGCAACAAAAGGATAGACTGAAGACAATCAAGGCAGCCCAGACTCCATCCCAGTGAGGGCAGCTGCATGCTCTCTTAAAAGATGCTGTTTCCCATTAGGCAGAATGGGAAACAAACTTCTGTAATCCAGAGCGATCTACTTAACTATGGGGTCACTGGATAAAAAATGCTTACATAAAAACTGTTTGAAATGTTTGGAACAAAAGGAGAATATCACCTGACAAACGGCAACAAATCGTGTTGGTAAAGAAAAACTGTTATTTAATAATTTTCAGGAATTTTTGTTATTATAACCATCATTATAATTTTTATTGTCTAGCTTGGTGAACAAACCAAAAATTGCTTTCTTGTGCAGATGCAAAAAAGAGACAGGAACAGAAACAGTGGCCTTTCAGCTGTGAGATACTGGAAGTCTGTGGAGAATTTGGGCATCAGCAAAGAGCAGCCAAAATCAAATGCAAGAAAGCTGAAAATAAGGAAAAATCAAATACAAAGAGGAAAAGCTAAGCTCACCCTCTTCTTTCTGGCACCACAGGCATCCAGAGTCCATGACACATGATTTCTTCCACTCTGTTATGGGAGCAGGAGGATTCACTTGATTTCTACCACACCTGCTTCTTATCTACCATCTTCCACCTACATTTAAGATTCTGAATTGCCAGAATTCCGATTTTCTCTTTTGGCAACATTCTCTTGTCCCTCCCTCATTTCACTCTGAATGTGCTGGGGTTACAAGGGTTTGCTTTGATCCCTAACCAGATCTGAAGTTATCTGCACAAGGACTGTTCAAGCTGTGAGCATGCCCTTACGTTAAGCAGGTTCTTCAGCATTGCTCAGTTATTCCCTCACAACTGTGTATAAAAATATGTATTTCTCTAACAAAATAAAACCAAACTAACTAGGCAGATGCAAGCATGATTTCATTCATTCATCTCAGTCTTCATCCATACATAAGCTCAAAATCATTCAGTCTAAGTAACTGTAATAATAAAACCATTCAGAGACTGCAGTGAAATATCACTCAGAAAATACTTCAGTTGCTAACTTTAGGATCTTTATATTTTTCAGTTTCTAATGTGGTTAAGACAACATCAATATTTCTAAACACAGTTCAATCTTCAGCCGCACTGGCTTACAGGAGTTCTGTTGAGTAACTTTTTAATACACTTTAGCTTACCTGAAATGTAATCAAAGGTTCTGTTGAGCCAGTCGCGACTCTCAATGTGAAAGTAAGGTTCTTTATCTAAGAAACAAGAACACTCCAACTAAGGGACAGATGAACATGCTGAGGACCCAGCCCCATTCAGCCTTATGCACATGAGCAGCCCAGGTAGTTCAAGAGGGCCAGTTGTGTGAGACTGTGGATTTTTACATCTTTAATACTGTGAAGCTTCTGTGTGCAACATAAAATGTCTTCAGGACTTAAAGACGGCTCTGTTTCTGAATATAGCAAATATAGACTATATTAGGTATTGCTCTGAATCATCTCTTGCTTCTTTTACACCACCAGCAGAAAATAAGCAATTTTCTAGTTATTTGTCCTTAATACGTTCTAATGTCCTCCCTTGAAACATATCCCAGAGTGCTTTAACAGCACATTGTTGGTGTGATCAGTAACAACCACACAGCTCAGGATTGCTTTGAGCCCTTTGCAGTACCCTATATTCATGTTCCTTCCATGGTGACCACTCAGAAAACATGGTATTTGTGCTGAGTTTTCAGGATAGCTTAAATAAGCCAAAAGTCATTGTGATTCCTTAAATTTAAATTAAAATAAAATTAAGTTCATTATGCATGTCAATAGGATTGCTTATCCTGTGATAATTGTGTAGTTATGCTTATGAATTGCATAATTAACCTGTAACTTGAAAAGGTAGATAGATATGGGTAGATAGATGGATGGATGAGTCAGCTGGAAAAAGGGATTCCTGTGGTACACAGCATTATGCACAATCACTGCACATTAACACCATCTTAATTATTAATCTTTTACACTTGCATAGTACTTTTCACTCATAAGCACTTTGAAAGCTGTATACAAAGAAAATCAATGAAAGCTCTAGAATCCTGAGGCAAGAGCTCCCTGTCACAGGAAACATTCCACAGAATCGGAATAAAAGCCCTCAGCCACTTGCATCAAGACAAGCCCTGCCACAGAGGGAAAGTATCACAGGCCGTTTGAAATTCTTAGTGAAGAAGACAGAAGTTCTACTTTAACACTGGGAAAGCTGAAACGTTTGCATTTGTCTTACTTGGAAGAATGTAATATTGAGATATCCTACAAATATTTTTGATACAGAATGACAGACATCTCATTTCATGCCTCAATTTGGTTTAAGAACACACAAACTTCTTAACTAAATTAGTTGCACACCTTTCCCAGTCTTTGCCATGTCACTTCCACACTGCCCCCTTTATTCTAAGAATACTTTTATTTTCCCTGTCTCTCTTAACCGTGCTGTTCTGCCGTCTTTTGCTCATTCAGATCCTTCCTCACAAAGGCTTGAGCAACACTAAAAACAATAGGTAAAATATATGTGGCTCACTATCTACTTATGAATAAGATCTCTCTCACTCCTCCAGATGACAAATTGTAGAACAAGTTTTGTTCCTTTTTGTTTTTACTGCAATAGGCCAAGCAGTTTGTCATCTTGTAATAAATGTATTTTTAGGCTTGTGTAACAGCTAAAATATACATATCTATTTGGTATTCAGAAAACATCAGCCATTAGTCAGTTAAATCAAAGTAACTTTAAAGTGCTCAGCTTGATAGGAACTCACCCAGTCATTTACAAAACATTGTTCAGCCTCTCCATTGTAATAACTTCTTTAAAATACCATAATAGATACCACAAGAATGGAGTGGTTCTAATTTTAATACAGGGACATATCATAATCAGAAGACAGGTCCTACTCAAGCACTTCTGTATACTGATACATCAGTGAATCAGAGATGTTACACTCTCCTGGCATTCACCTCCTTTCAGTCAGCAGAAAACTGCCCAAAACAACTCCCACTTTGATGTCATAGCCATGACATTGTAGCATAATCAGACAATAGCAAAAATAAATACATACATAAATATATAAATATTGTCATTGCTGTCTCCTCACTCTTGTTTACGTTTTAATGAACTCTTATGGTAATAACAGTTTCCTCCATTTCCAGAAAGCCAGCACTCCATAAATACTGAGTTGTACTCAATCTGCTGATATACCAATTTTCTATAAACAGAGAAAATCCAAACTTATCACTAGGCCTAGCTGTTGAAAAAGGTTAGTGTAACTAAATAACAAAACAGGAATGTTGTTTACTTGTTAATGCTCTACTAATGAGAAAAAGCTGTTACGGCTTTGATTAATATAGACCATACTGGACACTTCTGGCATAACTTTCCTTGAAGAGTGACTATTGATTTCCTTTTCATTCTACACTTGGGTACCACATATCTGGAATCTCGCCCAGGTTTCATAACTGCTACTATCTCCACATTAACAGCCTGTGCAAGATTAGAAATAGCTTTTGAAGATATATGCAAGGGTGAGGCAATCCAAGAGTTTTCTCCATTTCCACAGGTTGAGCTCTTCCATCTGTCTGTGTAACAACTTTTAAGGAATCAAAGGTGTTTGTAGGCATGATCAAATTCATCAGTTGCAATTAATAAATTTTACCATTGCCTAATCTTTTAGCACTGCATCCTCCCCTCCCCTCCCCT